>CM076583.1:644525093-644910256 GCA_034641835.2 Pinus albicaulis | reverse complement strand
AGCAGGACTATGAACACATAATAGACAAGAGGTGTCCCAGAATAGTCCTCAAAGTACATAATGAATACATAACTCCAATGAAGTTTGGGAATGATGCCATATAAGAGTGAGATGTCCCTAACCTAGGGTCTTCAACATAAACCTAATGGTACGAATCTATAGCATGTTAATAGATGTGCTAAGGTTGAGCATGGTAGAAACTGTTTGATTACCAGTTAATAAGGTATACCATTAACTGATGTGAGGGGATCCACCAATGATGAAAATTGACTCCAAGGTACCTAGTACAATCCACTAAGTGTGAATTATGATCCGATGTCGAACACTCGTGGACTCGACCGATCAGGATCCAATGATGTAAACCCATTGTCGATCGTGAGGAAACCTACCCCTAAGGTTTGCAAGCTCCAAGGTACTATTGGTTCCTAGATCAAGCTCCTGGATAATGAGTTGAAGTTGACAGGAGAAGATCCGTTGAAGGAGGGCCTTGATGTATGCCCCATCAATCGACACAGAACTAACCGAGATGATGTAGTGAATGGATGAAGTCACGAAGCGATGTACAACTAACATAGGGATGACCGACTAAAAAAAGGTCAACATGCAACTTCAGCTGGCTAACAGAGGTTGAGACTTCCCTGAAACATATAATGACACGGCATAAGAGTGACTTGGAAGCATGACTAATGAGCACCACGTGATACCGGGAAACAACGCAGGAGGCATTGAAGCACACTCCATATGACTTGAAGGGTAACAAGCTGGAGGAGTAAAGAGACTCATATGTATGGTATAGCTCATAGGAAAGTTAAAACCCATCTGTAAGAAAATGACACAAAAATATTGTGCCATGTTCAAGCGTGAAACGACTAACGCTACCATTTTGATGATAAACAAAAGTAAAAATTTTACTTCCCTTTCCCATTTTTTAGTTTCCTTCATAGTTTAATGAGCATGAAAGGGAAGAAAAGTATGCTCAATAAGTTCCTTTATCGTATGTTTAGTCCACTGGCTCGGAAAAGAGGGAAAAAAATACAAAGGAGAACTCTTCTATCTATAAGGGATTATAGTATTCACTTTTTGTAACTAGTCTACTCAGTTCGAAAAAGGGTTAAAATTATACTAAATATAAGTCCCTTCAAATAATTTAACGAGATTGAAGGAGATAAGTTCACTCGAAAAACTTTTCTAAGTTAAGGAGTCTGAAAAGTGCTTAAAGGGAACTCCTCCTGGAGGAATGAGTGATATAAAGGATAGCAACTAGTTCTGGTCATGGTGGAACTGCTCAAAACATGTAAATGTCAAGAGGTTGACTAATAAGACGACTCATTGTAGTTGTCCCCCCAAGAACAGGTAAAACACCAAGTTAAAGTGAGATATTAGGCTAAGAATATGGTAACAATGTTGAAAAACAAAACCAAGGCCCATTATGTAGAAATAAGATAATAGAATGTGGCGATCACAAGGTATAAAGTGTGGAATCCTTATGAGGTAAGGCTAAAAAGTGACGAAGAAGAGGGGACTTAGGGTCATATTCTAAGTCATGCTGGGTCAGAAGAAGGGATTCCAAGAATAAAATAAGTGAGACAATGCATGAATTCCAATATGACAAAGAGGTGCTAAACTTGGGCATCCATGTATAGGTAGGTTCTACCGTCATATTATGACGTGTATAAAAGAGAGGGATATTGCTGCAACTTGATGGGGTCGGACCTAAGGCACAATGAAGATGTAAATGACAGTCAATAACGCAATGGAGATGAAAATATGTGACCTATACCTATATTCCAAGTTCAAAGAAACACACCTAAGGTACAGTTGATGTCACAATAAAAATGCCACCTGATCCTGTAAAAACCATCTAAAAATACTAGACCCATGGTTAAATCACATAATGAAAGAAATAAACATGGATGATCCAGGTGGATATTGGTGGTCACCTTCCTATTCCACCTAGACCCCCAGTTAGTTTCATATGTTTCCTTGATTATAACAATATATACTATTTTTAGCAGCTTTTTCGGGTCCCAAAATTTCAGATTTGTTTTGACCCCCTAAATGGCGTTTTTTTGAGGTCTGCAATAAGCCCATAGTCATAGCAAAGGTCCCAATGAAAATATTGTAGTATTCAAAGAGATATTTCCAACGAGGTATTGTACATTCCAAATGAAGATCATATGACCAAGTTATGACCTCGGGAAGTTGGTTGCCTAACTAACCCCAATGGGGCCCACAAACTCTTGGAATTTCATCTACTGGGGTTATGGTTTTGGTTGTTTGGGGTTTCCCCTTGTTGTTCAATAATAAAAAGGCCCTTGAACCTCATTGTAATAGAGTTCAGAGGCATGTAACCGCCACATATCTTCTCAGAGATAAGCTACTATCACCCGAGCTAGCGTATTTCCATTCTGCATGTAAGCATCTTTCAGTTCTTTGATATTAATGAAATGAATATTTATTTCTGCGGCATTTTTGTTTTTATGTTTATATCTATATTCTATTGTATTCCTCCATAATTTCAGATCAGTAGTATTAGAGTGGTTTTCTCTTTCTCCGTTTTTCTTTGCATGTCCCCAACGAGGTCAGGGTATAAGAAGTTAGGGCTTGAACTGGTTGAACCTTTGCAAGACCAGCCTCGCAAATTGTTGAGTCTCAAATCTGCATCTTTCCTATACACCTTTCTAGACTTTTTCCATTTACCTGGACCTTCTAAGTCATCAATATCATTGCATATTAATTGTAAAAGAGCATTTAAAATGGTTTTTAACTATGTTTTGTGTCTGCTGTTTGAATTAGATTTTTGCTCATTTAGTTGCGGAATCTTGTCACTTTCCGCAGCTGCTGCAACTTTCCGCAGCCATTTTGTTAAAGTCTATATTGCAGGTGTCTTCAGGCAAATCGAGCCACATGGGCAAGTTAGAAATGACATGGACATGGATCGTGTCCTATTGGCTTAGTCGAATTCACCTAAGAAGGCTGTGGTCAAAGGTGGCGAAGTGGTGGTCAACCGAAGAGTCCCACGGTGACAGAACTCTGTTTCTCATCACGTGAAGATTTGCGTGGCCGTTTCTAAATCACGGGAGACATATCAACACCTGTAAACGGCTCCATAAGCCGAATCCAACAACCACTCTCCATAGATTTAATCCTCACGGCGGCCATAATGCTAGATCTCTGGACGTGATGGTTCACGTGTCTTCTATCAGCGCAGACTTTAGGGAATTAGTTATATCACCCTCTGTTATAAATAATGCGTTCTCATACGCATAATAGTTAGCTCTGTAATGTAATTGTGTCGCCATTGTGCTGTGACATTATTTCTCTGTTATGACCGCATTTTAAATATATGAGAAGACTCTGTTCATA
Source organism: Pinus albicaulis (assembly GCA_034641835.2). Classification (NCBI taxonomy): domain Eukaryota; kingdom Viridiplantae; phylum Streptophyta; class Pinopsida; order Pinales; family Pinaceae; genus Pinus; species Pinus albicaulis. The sequence goes on along the minus strand of CM076583.1, from coordinate 644,906,890 downwards.
AGCGTAATTCGTATTTGATAGTTGCTTCCCGAGGATTGTGCAGAGGGCCCCTGCACACGCCGAGGTTTTGTGTATTACTGTATAGTTTCATGCTTCATTTTTTTTTCCTTATGTTCATTGAGCCATAGTTGCTCACATGTATATATACATTACATCTTTCATGGTATTTACATTTCATCTTTGTCCATAATCTTTCATGCTTTACATTTTACTTCTGTTCGTAATCTTTCATGCTTTATATTGTTGTTAACTGATCAGTGTTTTTGTTCCAGATTACAATAGGCAGCCCGGGCATTTGCACATCATTTTATAATGACTAATGACATGGAATAAATATTGTCCTTCTGCTGATTTCTTAGTGTTTAATTCCAGCTCTGTTTTGTTTATTTCAGTCTTGCACATTTGCTTTAGTAGTTAGATTAGATATTAAATTTCTCATGTCATTTTCAGTTACCTCCGAAAGCCATAGTGAGACTAATGGTGAGGGATTGAAGTATGAGTGTGTAGTTTGATATTAGTTTAATTTTCTGCAAGTTAGATATTAAATTGTTCATGTCATTTTCAGTTACCTCCGAAAGCCATAGCGAGACTAATGGTGAGGGATTGAAGTATGAGTGTATAGTTTGATATTAGTTTACTTTTCTGCAAGTTAGATATTAAATTGCTCATGTCATTATCAGTTACCTCCGAAAGCCATAGCGAGACTAATGGTGAGGGATTGAAGTATGAGTGTGTAGTTTGATATTAGTTTATTATTCTGCAAGTTAGATATTAAATTGCTCATGTCATTATCAGTTACCTCCGAAAGCCATAGCGAGACTAATGGTGAGGGATTGAAGTATGAGTGTGTAATTTGATATTAGTTTATTTTTCTGCAAATTAGATATCATATTGCTCAAGTTGTTTATGATTACCTCCGAAAGCCATAGCGAGACTAATGGTGAGGGGTCAGAATATGAGTTGATGTAATTTGATTTTAGTTTTACTTTACTTGGAATCTTTTCTTTGAGTACAGTTTCTTTTGTGTTTAGACAACAACAAGGGTAATGGTTTTCATGATCAATAGTTCACTGTTTGTTTAACTAGAATAGTGGCACATTTTCATTTCCTTTTAGGAACTAATTTTGTCATTGTATGTTTCAAAATCCTTTTGAAGTTTGAAGTTTGGGAAATTATTATAAAGGACATCATTGCCTTGAACAATCGTAACCATACTTGTCTTTTAGAATTTCCATCTCACATTAGGAAACCAACCAAGATAAAAAGAAAAAAAAACCAAAAACGACAAAAAGTAAGAGATAGGTTATCTTGCACATATAGTGAGCCACACTTTGTCAGCTTACGAATCCTGGATTGACAAATTAATGTAGCAATTTAGGACACACTAAATTGACCAAACATTTTGGCGCCGTTGCCGGGGAAGTGTAACTAGGTAGCCAATTTCTTAAAAAAAAAACAATAAAAAGAAGGGAAAACTTGATAACTTCTTGAAGTATGCTCTCTTCTTGCACCTAGTGTGATCTGGAGGATCAGAAAAGAGAGTTATTGGTTCAATAATTTCTTAAGTATGCTCTCTTCTTGCACCTAGTGTGACCTGGAAGATTAGAAAGAGAATTATTAGCCCAACTTAAAAAATAAAAATAAAAATGACATGCATAGAGCAAAAGATTCTAGGGGAAGGTTTATAGCTAAAGCCAAGAGTTCGATTTTCACAACTCCATCTTCTTCAAGGCATAGAAAAGATTCACCACCATCTACCCCTAGCCTTAAGATTCTTGGAATTCAAGGAGCAGCTGAATTAGAGGATTCTCCTACACCACCTACCAAATCTCATTTAGAAAAGGATCCTTTCTTTACTTCTACAGGAGAGTATATTGTAATCAAAGAAGTAGAATCACCCGAAGAAGAAAAGGAAAAGACTCCCTCTCATCCTCCCTTGATAGAAGAACCAGAGGAATTTGGGGACTCTAAAGAAAATATCATGGCAGAGGAAATAATAGATGGATTCAGAGGTAGAGGTAGAGGTAGAGGAGGAGGAAACAATGGAGACAACAATGGTGAAGGTAATAATGGAAGAAATAGGGAAGGAGACAACTTGTTTGGATTCCCTATAGTTGATGAGGAAACTCATACAAAGATGAAAAACATCTCACCATCTGTCCTCCCCAAATTTTATGGATTGCGAAGTGAGGATCCTGAAACATTTCTGTTTGAGTTTGAAGTCGTGTGCCGAACCTATGACTATATGGAAAACTCTCAAAAACTCAAACTGTTTCCTTCAACATTGAAGGGAGCTGCTTTGAAATGGTTCATGGGATTAGCCACCCAATCTATTAGGACTTGGAATGATATGAAACAAACATTTTTGGATAGATACTTGGACTATTGTATGCCCACTAATCACAAGGATGAGGTATTCAAAATGATGCAAAAAGAAGATGAAAATTTGGAAGACTTACTTGAAAGATTTCAATACATCTTGAAAAGAGAAAACATGAGCAACTTAGATGATGAAACCTTGAAAGCCCTCATATTAAAAGCCATTAGAGATGAATGGATAGATATTTTAAACATGATGGGGAAAGGAGACATTTCTCAACTTCCACTTCGTGACATAACAAAATTATGTGTCCATCTCTCAAGAGGAAAATATAAAACAGGAAAAGGGCCTAGGGATCCTTCTCTTATCAGGGCTAACAAATCTGCAACTGGATCAGTAAGTAAGGCAGAGATTGGCAATATGCTTGATGAATTCAAAACTGATATCTTAGGGAGCCTTAGTGAACAACTAGACACCCTTAAGATCCAAAACAAGCAGAAAGCAGAAACAGATGCTCTAGCCATCTTTTGTCCGAAATGTAGGAAGAAACATGCTTTAAGGGAATGTCCATTGGATGCAAAATTTGTAGAAACATGTATGATTTGCTCAGAGAATCATGAGACCAAGGATTGTCCTTCAATTCCTGGACTCAAAGCTGTCTTTCAAGAAGACCCAAATTCAGTAGAATCTCTCTGTTTTGTTGCAAGAAGACCTTGGCAGGGACAACAAACTCAAGGGTTTAGCAACCCTATGAATCTTCAAACCCCACCAAATTGGAATCCTTGGCAAAAACCTTGGCTCCAACATCAAAATCCATATCAACCATGGGTACAAGGGATGCAAAATCCTTATGGGAGATTTTCTCAATTTTATCAATATCCTCCATCTTTTCAAAATCAACAAGCTCCACAACTTCCAAACCCAAATCCACAACTTTCATTGCCATTTCCACAATAACAACCTTCTCAACAAAATCCAAATCCTCAACTCATGCTCCCATACCAACAAAAGACAAATCAACTTCCAACTCAGCCATTGCCAAATCCTAACAATAAGAATCCTCAGAATACTTACATGGTAGAAGGACAACAATTTCCTACCTATATGATTGTTCCTCTCAACGATGTACAACTCAGATCTAGTAGAGTTTTAGAAAAACCTTCTATAGATATTCAAGAGCAAGATACCTCCGAGGAGGATTCTCTTGAAGTCAATAAAGGTTCTGAGGAAGAATCTCTTCAAAATCCAAGCATGCAAAAAGAAAAATAAAAGTTAACACCCACAACTCCTATAGTTGAGCAACCTGCATCTTCATCTACACCTCCTTTTCCTGAAAGACTACAAATTGACAAGGGGGTGGAAAAACCAATCTTGTTGCCTAACTATGATTTTCTAGATGAATTGAAGAATGTTTGTATCAATATTCCCTTGCTACAAGCCATTCGAGAGATTCCTATTCTAGCAAAAACCATAAAGGAGTTGAGTTTCAAAAGACCAAGAAGGAAACTAAAAGACACAAGAAGAATCCACCTGGTAGGAAAGATTGCAGATATTATGATGGGAAAAATTACCATGCAGAAGTATGTAGATCCAGGAAGTCCAATTTTCAAGACACATATAAATGGGATAGAAATTCCAAACACATTGATTGACTTAGGGGCTACTATCAACATTATGAGTAGACAGACTATGGACCAGCTAAAACTTCCTAACCTTCTTTTTACACCTACTTTACCGCAACTTGCAGATCGATCAATTATTAAACCAGATGGTGTATTAGAAGATATTTCAGTCTCCTTAGATTCTTGGGAATATCCAGTAGATTTTATGATTTTGACTCCCAAGAGTAATCTAGGAAGGCACCCACTTATCTTAGGAAGACCTTGGCTAGCCACAGCTGATGCTTTCATTAGTTGTAGATCTGGGGATATGTACATTTCTAATGGTAATTCGACAAACAAATTCAATTTGTATCCTCCAGAAAAAGCAATCACAGAAGTAGGAGACAATGAATGGGTTGATGATGAGGATATTATACAACCTGTCTTTACCATTTCGGAAATCAGTGAGGATAGTCAAATTCTGAACACATTATAAAATTTTGAGACATCTTCAGAAGATGACCCCACACAATTTCAGTTGGAATCTGACATAGAATATTTATCATCAAGACAAATGTCTCTTTACTCTATGGAAGAGTTTGGTAGTTCTACCATTGAGATTTTTCCAGGAAAAACATTGAATATCAACAAATATTTGGAAAAGTCACAACAAGAAGAACTAACCAAAATCTTGCAAAAACATTCTACTGAATTTGCATGGGAGTATACTGACATGAAAGGTATTGATCCTAAGACTTGCATCCATCATATCTATATTGAGGAAAACAGTAGACCAATCAGACAACCTCAAAGAAGGATGAATCTAAATCTTAGGGAGATAGTGAAAGAAGAGCTCCAAAAATTACTCAATGTAAACTTCATTTATCCAATTTCAGATAGCCGATGGGTTTCTCCTTTGGTTATAGTACCTAAAAAGAATGGTAAATGGAGGGTATGCATTGATTACAGGGAATTGAACAAAGCAACTTTTAAGGATCACTTTCCTTTGCCCTTTATCGATAAGGTATTAGATACATTAGCAGGTAAAAAGTACTTTTCATTTTTGGATGGTTTTAGTGGCTATAATCAAATTCAGGTAGCACCTGAAGATCAAGATAAGACCACATTTACCTGTCCATGGGGAACTTTTGCCTATCGAGTGCTTCCTTTTGGGTTATGTAATGCACCTGCAACATTCCAAAGAGCGGTACTAGGAATTTTTTCTGATCTAATCCATGATTTTGTAGAGGTTTATATGGATGATTTTACAGTTTATGGTAATTCATTTGAAGAGGCATTAGAAAATTTGGAAAAAGTTCTTATAAGATGTAAAGAAACAAACCTTTCATTAAGTCATGAAAAATGCTTTATGATGTTTACTGAAGGTATTGTTTTGGGACATCATATTTCAGGAGATGGGATTAAGGTTGATAGATCAAAAGTTGAAGTCATCTCCAAGTTGCCTATTCCAAATTGTCAAAGAGATGTTAGAAGTTTTCTAGGATTTACTAGTTACTATAGAAGATTTATAGAAAAATTCACTAAAATAGCATCTCCACTCTTCAAATTGCTTACAAAAGATTGTGAATTCAAATGGGATCTTGATTGTCAATCAGCTTTTGAAACTTTGAAAACAAGAATATTTGAAGCAGCTATCTTGAGAGGACCAAATTGGAAACTCCCTTTCCATATTTCTACGGATGCTTCAGATACAGCTCTAGGAGCCGTGTTGGGTCAAAAAGATTTAGTTCCTTATGCCATTTATTATACCAGTAAAAATTTGACTCCCACAGAGTTGAACTATACTGTGACTGAAAAAGAGTTTTTAGCCGTTGTTCATGCAATCAATAAGTTTAGACATTACATAACAGGCTATGAAACTTTTATTCATACTGACCATTCTGCAATTAGATATTTAATGAACAAACCTGTTACTAATGGCAGAGTGACAAGATGGCTCTTACTTTTTCAAGAATTCAATATTAATGTGTTGGATAGACCAGGAAAACAAAATACAGTGGCTGATTTCTTGTCTAGGATTCAGAATACTAAAGAAGATTCTCCTGTAGAGGATAAGTTTCCTGATGAATACTTGTTTGCAGTAACTATTAAGACTCCTTGGTATGCAGATATTGCTAACTATTTGGTTACAGGGAAACTGCCTTCACATTTATTTCCAAGTGAAAAAAGAAAAATTATTCAGGAGAGTTCAAAATATTCATGGATTTCTAACGAATTGTTTAAAACAGGGCTAGATCTTGTGATCAGAAGATGTGTCAGGGAAGATGAAATGCCTGATATCCTTAAGGTATGTCATGATGAACCATGCGGCGGACACTTTGCAGACAAAATGACAGCCTATAAAATCCTCTCTTTAGGATATTATTGGCCTTCCCTCTTCAAAGATGCAAAACAATATGTCAAAAGGTGTGACAGCTGCCAAAGAGTAGGGAAACCTACCCTTTCAAATGAAATGTCATTGCAACCACAGGTACTCATTGAACCCTTTGAAAAATGGGCTTTAGATTTCATAGGACCTATTAATCCACCATCTAAGCAAAAGAAGTATATATTGGTTTGTACTGATTATGTTACTAAATGGGTAGAAGCTAAAGCATTAGTGTCTGCTACTGAAAATTCAGTTGTTAATTTTCTTTATGAGGATATTTTTACTCGCTTTGGTGTTCCAAGAGAAATTGTGACAAATCAGGGAAGCCAATTCACATCCAACTTGGTGGAGAAGTTGATGGAAGAATACAAAATCAAGCACAGAAGATCTACTCCTTACCATCCGCAAGCAAATGGTCAAGTGGAGTCTACAAACAAAGTTCTTGAAAATATCATCACCAAAACTGTTCATCTACATAGAAGAGATTGGGCAGAAAGGCTTCCTGAAGCCTTGTGGGCCTACAGAACTACATGGAGAAATACAACAAGACATTCTCCCTATGAACTTGTTTATGGGAAAGAAGTCCTGCTCCCCATTGAGTTCCAAGTCAAGACCTTCAAGATAGCAGTTCAGTTGGGGATGGATTTATCAGAAGCTCAAAAGCATAGAATGGAACAGTTGAATGAGCTAGATGAGATCAGACAAGAGGCAATTCTAAGAACTGATCTAGTTCAATATCAAAGAGCTAAATGGCATGACAAATACATCAAAGAAAAGAAGTTTCAAGAAGGAGATTGGGCATTGTTATTTGATTCCAAGTTTAAATATTTTAAAGGAAAATTTCAGACTCATTGGCTTGGGCCATATGAGATTGACAAGATATTTAGCAATGGAGCAGTAAGAATCAAGACCATTGATGAATTTCAAACTCCTCTTATTGTGAATGGTCACAGATTAAAAGTCTATCATAAGCCACTCTCAAAAGAGGAATTTGTCAAAATGTTTCAAGAAAATTCTGCAATCAGGCTGGTACAGAAGAATTCTTCTTCTCCACCAGCCTAGCCTTTGTTAAAAAAAAATAAAAAAATAAAAAAAAAATAAAATTGTATAAGCCTGAAAACCAATCATTGATTGGCGGTCTTATACAGAAAATGTAGGATGAAAATCAGGAACACCTGACACCCTATATTTTCCAAAAAAAAATAAAAAAATCTCTCTTTCATTTCACAAGTTTTGTGACCACCCACTCCATTCCATTCCACTTCATTTCACTCCACTTCATTCCATTTCACTTCATTTCATCTATTTCATTTCATTTCATCAATAAAATTTTATTTCAGGACCGTTTTCATTCAGTCAGTTATCATCCATCTATTTCCATTCATCCAAATAATTGTTGTGTCAGTTTCCGCAGCTGACACCAGTTTCCGCAGCCAGAAGCAGTTTCTACAGCCACCACTCTGTTTTTCAAAAATTTACAGTCAGATGTTATTTCCACAATCATGAAATCAAATGCAGGTATGAAGACATATTATGAAGACATGGGGCATTCAAAGACATCAATGAGGAGCAGCTGATTGAAGACCAATGAAAAATGGCAAGAATTCCAAGGTATGAGTAAAAATTTATTTCAAATGGCATTCAAGCACATTTTTACATAGTTATAAACCATAGCTCCATTATATGCAATGATTGCGTTGATAACTCCGTAGCCATCCCACGATCTCTATTCGATTCTCCCACAATCCTTGCATTCATTTCTAAACGGCCTCATAATCAAGCCTCCGGTCTTCATTAGTGTTTGGCTATACGTTGATACTCCACCTGTAGTTAAGAAACGTAGTTGATTTGACTACGGCTTCTCTTAGCCGCACAAAATCCGTAGCCGTTGCATAAATGTGCTTGCATCTACTCTGCAGCCACCCAATTTTAAATATTGCCGGATGCGTTTTACTCCTCCTACTGTTCTATTAATCTCACGGCTGCATTTCCACCGTGCTCACGTAACCCTTCTCTGTTCCGCTTCACCCCATTTTGTTCTCTGTTACGCTACATTCAGTATACCCATTCTATGATATCCGCTTATAGTCACTGGTCTCTTTCATAAACCGTGCTCATTTATGCTAATTCAGCCATTTTACCTCCGTTGAACCCTCCTCATGCAGACAAATTTTAAAGAGTAGAAAGAAAGATGGGCCAGTTGTTGAGAACAGAACCAGAAGGACCTAAATTCATGGAAGGATACCCGCAAGTCAGAGATATATTGAAAAAGGCAAAGTGGCTTCGATTTATTCAAAAGTTTAGAGGCTACCATAAAGAGGTGACAAAAGCCTTTGCAAGGTCTTTCAATGGTCGGGAGGTAGAGATTGGGGACCTCAAATTTACGGTGAATGAGGCATCCATAGCAGCTGCTACAGTGCTCCCTCAAGAAGGTGAACGCTGGTTCAAAAACAAGAGCATTAGTGATGAAGCCTGGAGAGTGATCCTATGTAACCTAGGTACGGATGTAACTATTTTTAAAAAGGGAATTCCTGTTCGTGCTTTGAAAGAAGAGTGGGCCACTTTACTGTTGGTTATTCAAAAGTTTATCACCTGTGAGGGACGTTTTGGGTCAATGTATATGTATCATACCCGACTGTTGATGAATTTCCTAGACAACCAGGCCCTCAATCTACCATATTTTTTATTAAATAGTTTGAAAAAGATGTCTGTGACCGTCCAAAAGCATCTGGGGGACGTAGAACCACATTTGTATCACCATGGTCTTGTGAAAATTCTAATTGAAAAACAGTTAAAAGAGAAAAATGACACCTGGGAACAATTTTTGATTAGAAATTTCTTTGAAGAACCTCAAGAAATTCCTGAAGGAAGTACATCAAAAAGAAGTAGAAGAAAGAGAACAAATGATAAAACTCAAAGCACTGCTACTAATACAGTTGAAAAAACTAGTAGAGAAGAAAGACTGTCAAAAAGGAGGAAGGAAGAAACCAAGGGTAAAAAGCCAATAAAATCAAAAGAGAAAAGAAACATTGAGGCTGTGCATCAAACCCCTTCCTCAGAAGAAGATCATCAAGTGTTATCTGAGAGACTAGTTCACCTTCAGGAACAGTCATCTATGGCCAAAAAGAGGGGAAAAGAAAAACAAAAGGGAAAAGACAGTAGTCCACAATATGTAAGAAGAAGCAGCAGGCTTAAAGGGAAGTTGAGGAAAACACAAACGAAAGGACCCCATTTTATTGATTTGGGAGAAGAAACACCTGAACAAACTCCAGCTGGCCATAGTCCATCTCATTCTCAGTCAGACATTGAACATAGTCCATCTTATTCTCAGCCAGACGTTGAACATAGTCCACCGCATTCTCAATCAAATGTTGAAATTAGTCCTCACGATGTTGACATGAGTCCTTTTCAGCCAGATTTTGAAGACAATTCTCCCCCATGACATTTTGGGGACAGCCCAATGAAAATGACACCCGAGATAGACCCAAAGCAGCAAGAAGTATATGATTATATAGAATCTTTAGAAAGAGCAGCCACGGGTCCCAGCACTTCATCCACTCAGCCTGACACAGCACAAGAAGATCTAGTCCAATCATTGAAACAAGAAGTCTTTGAGTTGGAGGTTTTAAATAGACACATTAAAAGTGAAAATGAGGCATTAAAGGAACAAAGCAAATTGGACAAGATCATTCATGACAATACCATGCTACATCTGGACTGTGGCAGAAAAAGAACAGGAAATTGAAGAAGAAATGCCAGAAGTTAAGTAGAGCACTGGTTAATATCAAATTCAGATGCTTGATGAAGAAGCCCAGGATGTTAGCAGCACCAAGGAAGAGGAGGAGAGGACTGGATGTACTGGCTGAAGTATCAAGGCATATAAATTGAAAGAGGATGATCAAAATTTTGGTTGCATGAGGACATGCAACACCTTCACAGTGGGGGTATGTTGAGTCTCAAATCTGCATCTTTCCTATACACCTTTCTAGACTTTTTCCATTTACCTGGACCTTCTAAGTCACCAATATCATTGCATATTAATTGTAAAAGAGCATTTAAAATGGTTTTTAACTATGTTTTGTGTCTGCTGTTTGAATTAGATTTTTGCTCATTTAGCTACGGAATCTTGTCACTTTCCGCAGCTGCTGCAACTTTCCGCAGCCATTTTGTTAAAGTCTATATTGCAGGTGTCTTCAGGCAAATCGAGCCACATGGGCAAGTTAGAAATGACATGGACATGGATCGTGTCCTATTGGCTCAGTCGAATTCACCTAAGAAGGTTATGGTCAAAGGTAGCCAAGTGGTGGTCAACCGAAGAGTCCCTCGGTGACAGAACTCTGTTTCTCATCACGTGAAGATTTGTGTGGCCGTTTCTAAATCACGGGAGACACATCAACACCTGTAAACGGCTCCATAAGCCGAATCCAACAGCCACTCTCCATAGATTTAATCCTCACGGCGGCCATAATGCTAGATCTCTGGACGTGGTGGTTCACGTGTCTTCTATCAGCGCAGACTTTAGGGAATTAGATATGTCACCCTCTGTTATAAATAATGCGTTCTCATACGCATAATAGTTAGCTCTGTAATGTAATTGCGTCGCCATTGTGCTGTGACATTATTTCTCTGTTATGACCGCATTTTAATATATGAGAAGACTCTGTTCATAAGCGTAATTCGTATTTGAAAGCTGTTGCCCGAGGTTTGTGCAGAGGGCCCCTGCACACGCTGAGGTTTTGTGTATTACTGTATAGTTTCATGTTTCATTTCTTTAAGTTCATTGTGCCATAGTCATTCACGTGTATATACATTACATCTTTCATGGTATTTACGTTTCATCTTTGTCCATAATCTTTCATGCTTTACATTTTACTTCTGTCCATAATCTTTTATGTTTTATGTTGTTGTTAACTGATCAGTGTTCTTGTTTTAGATTACAATAGGTAGCCCGGGCATTTGCACATCTTTTTATAATGACTAATGACATGGAATCAATATTTTCCTTCTGCTAATTTACTTTTCTTAGTTTTTGTTTAATTCCAGCACTGTTTTGTTTATTTCAGTCTTGCACATTTGCTTTAGTAGTTAGATTAGATATTAAATTGCTCATGTCATTTTCAGTTACCTCCGAAAGCCATAGCGGGACTAATGGTGAGGGATTGAAGTATGAGTGTGTAGTTTGATATTAGTTTACTTTTTTGCAAGTTAGATATTAAATTGTTCATGTCATTTTCAGTTACCTCCAAAAGCCATAGCGAGACTAATGGTGAGGGATTGAAGTATGAGTGTACAGTTTGATATTAGTTTACTTTTCTGCAAGTTAGATATTGAATTATTCATGTCATTTTCAGTTACCTCCAAAAGCCATAGCGAGACTAATGGTGAGGGATTGAAGTATGAGTGTGTAATTTGATATTAGTTTATTATTCTGCAAATTAGATATCAGATTGCTCAAGTTGTTTATGATTACCTCCGAAAGCCATAGTGAGACTAATGGTGAGGGGTCAAAGTATGAGTTGATGTAATTTGATTTTAGTTTTACTTTACTTGCAATCTTTTCTTTGAGTACAGTTTCTTTTGTGTTTAGACAGCAGCAAGGGTAATGGTTTCCATGATCAATAGTTCACTGTTTGTTTAACTAGAATAGTGGCACATTTTCATTTCCTTTTAGGAACTAATTTTGTCATTGTATGTTTCAAAATCCTTTTGAAGTTTGAAGTTTGGGAAATTATTATAAAGGACATCATTGCCTTGAACAATCGTAACCATACTTGTCTTTTAGAATTTCCATCTCACATTAGGAAACCAACCAAGATAAAAAGAAAAAAACCAAAAACGACAAAAAGTAAGAGATAGGTTATCTTGCACATATAGTGCGCCACACTTCGTCAGCTTACGAATCCCGGATTGACAAATTAATGTAGCAATTTAGGACACACTAAATTGACCAAACAAAAATCCCGACGACCTCCCATGGGGGAAGAAAAGAAATATGAGGGAGTAGGAGAGCGTTTCAAAATATTTCTCGAGGAAGTCCTTGAGTGACATACGAACGCGATGATGGATAACGTTTCCCAGATCCTTTGGTGTCTACCCATCGACAACACATCTTTATCCAACATCCATTATGGAGGCGCCACTCCCTTTAAGGTACAAGCCAACTTTGACATTCCCATGTTTGAATTCCAGATATATGAAAACACAGTATATAGATGGTTAAACCTGTTGGAAGTATACTTTTTGGTTCGTGACTTTTCCAATTGGGAAAATTTTACTTTTTCAGTCCTCAAAGCTACCCCCCATGTCAAGGACTGGTGGAAAACCTACTATGAATAGAGGGATGAGAGAGAACCCTAAATGTTTTCAGCGGCACCCACTTGAAATTATTTTTAATATGCCATCAAGGAAAAATATTACCCTGTGGGAAGCTATGAGGACAAATACATACAATGGACGACGTTTCGATAACAAAAGGATCAAGATGTGCTTGAGCTGACGAATCTTTTCCATACCCTGGGCACAAAGTTTGGTATCAAAAGTTCGAAAAAATATCTAGTGTTTAACTACCACAATTGCTTGCAAAAATACATTAAGGAGGAAATGGAGTTCCCAGACATCTCCTCGCTTCGTGTATCATACCGCTATGCTGCCAATATTGAGCATAAATTTAAGTAGAAGAAGCGAGACTTTGGATCTGCGAATTTGAAACAAGGGAAAGGCGCCCTTAAACAACAAAACAAATAATAAAGCCAAGGTGGGGCGACCTAGGACAAACCTCTGAAGCCACAAGTAAAGAAAAACACCATGAAGAAAAATACGGACACAGGGAAATGGTTTGAGTTCCATAAGAGCCCCACTCATAGCACAAGTGAGTGTCGGAGCCAAGCAACCACTAGTGGCCTAGCTGAAGGCTTCCGAATCAGATGCGTGTTCCGACTCTGAGTTACAACCTAACAAGGGATATAATAAAGGGAATCAAATTATTGATGAAGATACTAATGCCCCCATCGCTACCACCAATATCTAGAAGATTGAGCCCGAATATCTAGAGGAGGTAGAGCGACTCTTCCACTCACAAATGTGAGTGAAGGGTTCTCTGTTGCAGTTCATTGTCGAGAGTGTAAGCCAAAAGAACCTCATATCAGCAGAGGTCATGAATCAATTGGGCATACCGACGACATCGCACCTGTAACTATACACCATCGGGTGGCTTCACCAAGGACGAGATCTCTGAGTTAACGAACAATGCCGCCTTCCTTACACCATCAAGCCCTTCACAAATGAGGTACTGTGTGATGTTGATCCTCTTGAATTTTTTTATGTATTATTAGGATAAACATACTTGTGGAAGCATCATGCTATGTATGAGTCTAGGCCTCACATTGTTTTATTTCTTTGGGAAATAAATTATATAGGATATCGGAGGTAGGACTTCCTACCTCTGTTTCGTTGATCTTCGTTAAGAAATGCAATAAGATCATTTCCCAGATTGTGAAATTTGTCTTCCTTATGATTCACCCTCATGGAAAGAAGAAGAATGTGGCCACATCCACAGCCTCCATACAGGGCTCCTCCACACGGAAGCAGTAGATGGACAAGGTCGTGGAGGAGTACAGGGACATCTTCACCTCACCCACAGGGGTACCCCTACACTGTCAAGTCAAGCACTCCATTAAACTGACCTCGGGCGTGCTGCTACGCAGCGCTCTGATCTATCGACCCTCTATTATGGAGAATGATGAAATTAAAAGGCATAGCCAAGATCTTTTGCAGAAAGGGCACATCATGCCAAGTTCATCACCCTGTGAAAGCCTGATAGTGTTGATACATAATAAATAAGACACCTGGAGACTCTGTATTGAAAATTGAGCACTGAATAAGATCCCGTCTCGAATAGGTATCCAATGCCACAGATTGACGACCTCCTGGACCAACTCAATGGGGAAAAATATTTCAGAAATATTGATTTGAAGTCTAGTTATCACCAGGTGCCAAAAAATCCCTTTGATGTGTGGAATATTGCCTTCAAATCCAAGGAGGGCCTTTTCGAATGGTTGGTCATGCCTTTTAGGTTGACGAATGTCCCTATAACCTTTATGAGGTTGATGGATGACATATTGCGACCCTTCAACAACTCATTCATGGTAGTGTATTTGGAATACATCCTGATCTCCAGCCAGAGTTGGAAAGAGCTCCTACACCATATTCGACACGTCCTCCAAAGTCTGTGACATCACAAGTTGTGTGCCAATTTGGAGAAATTCACTTTTGGCATGATCTAGGTTCAATATTTGGGGCATATTATTGATGATCGTGGTGTGCATGTTGACCCAACAAAGATACAAGTTATTCGGGATTGGTCAGCTCCAACCACTCTATAGAGCTCCACAAATTTCTGGGTCTTGCCAATTTCTACCGTAGGTTCGTGTTGGGTTTCTCTCATATCACTTCCCCTTTGAGTCAAGTCATCAAGGGCAAAGCGAAAGAAAAGTTCTCATTAGAGAACTTTTGAGGTATTAAATGGGCCTCCTAAGAAAAATGTACAACCAAAATAAAATTTATAAGAACCAATAGGATTCAAGATGATGATATCAACCATGGGGGATGATTCACCATTTTGGGGTAAAAAAGTAAAAAGATTAAAAAATAATAAAATAATAAAACCATTTTTTCAACTTATCTCCCTAAGGTTTTACTCAAATTTCAAACGGGAGTACTTGTTGGATTCAAAATTTAATTCCTCATTCAAGGAGTACCCATGTTGCATACTTTCGATGGACACTACTGTTGTGGTGGATTCGACACACATGTGTACGAAATCACACGCGTTTAGGGAATGTGGTATTTTCTCTAAATCATAAGTAACATGCAGTATCTAGGGGGAGCTCAGAAGTATAAGAATTAAAATGAAGTAATACACTTAAGTATGCTCTGTTAAAAAACTAAAACTAAAAACACAAAAGAAGCTATAGAGAGTTCCAAACAGTAACAAGGTAAACAATGGCTCGATGCCTTCTTCTTATTGAATGCTTGGAATGAAAACAAATCTTACCCACTTGCCGAAGGGCCTAGGTAGTGGCTCTAGGACCCGACACAAGGATGTTTGTCCTTCAATTTCTGCCTTCTGACGCAGTTCAAATCTCTCTCTCTGCTGCAATGGGCTAAGATTGCTGGGTGGCCAACAATCGAGTCCTCTTCTTCAGCTCTTGCTCCTTGGTTCACACACGATGCTGGTGTTGCTTGGGCAACTTTGGCCAGCATAAATTTGTGATCACCCATTGTTCATCTCTTTGAGGGTTTATATAGGTGAGCTTTCAAACCTCCTTCCCTCCCTTGGTACATGGTGGATAGTGACCCAAGGGAAGGGCAATATTCCATTGTGGGCTGAAATATGCTTTTGTGTGCTCACACAAGGCCTAAGGAGGCACTGGTGCAGTCCTTAGGTGGATTTCACGTAAGGAGAAACTGTCATTTGCTTTCTTGTGGTCCCGGAAAGGGAATTTTTTCCATTTCCAGGAATGCGTGCTTATCGAGCTCCAGTGCGCGCAGAAGGCGCTCTTCTCGAAGAAAAAAGCGCGCATTCGGGAATTTATGACTAGTTCAATCTTGAATTACTCAAAACCTTAGAGATTCTAAATACTTTTGATTCCATAATGTATCCCTGTCCTGTAAATCCTTAGGCTCGACATTAACTGATGTCGTTTTCTACTGTACGATTTTCCAGTGTTAACAGATGCCCCCTAATGTGTGAGGTCTAGGAAGAATTGTATAGCCAAAATACATTATAGTTTATTTTCTGTACGTACTCAGAGAGAGAGAGCGAGGCCTGCGTGTAGAAGAGACAACACCTTGCACCAATTACGAGATAACCACTGCCTAAGGGACCCCCTGCAAGCAGACAAAATATACAACATATTTGCAAAATTTCAACGAGGCGGGCATGTCCCATGCTCGTGATGCTATGGATAGTTAAACAAAATTGAAAAATACATTTACTGTCTGTGTCACTACTGTGGTAGTGATGTTGGTGATTGCTGACGATGACTGCTGAAGCCCTCAGGGGCGTTTTTTCTTTGAAGATAGGTGGAAAGTGGTACCCATATGCGTAAGTATGGCATATCACTGTGCAATGTATGCATATGTACTGGCTGGGACCTTCCCGTGTAAGAATTGTTGTCACAGACGCTTATAAAGGCACGGGTCTTCGACGGATCTTGATCAAAGTGCAATGGTTGTAAGGTACGATACCATCGTGACATGAAAGATTTTGCTGTAGTCGAATGTCAAGAGGATCGATGACATCTATGGACAATGATGTCTCCCATAGTTCCACCCGAGGATACCCCTTTACATGGGGAGGGGTTATCCAAGGTACCGCTTCCTTTTTGGAAAAGAGGTGTTGATGTCGACAAAAAGGAAGCCTTAACCAAACCATAATGGGTTTAACATAGGCATGTTGGTGAGGGGTGGCTGAAAACGGATGATGGAGATTCGGTGGCCTGAGGTTGAAGTATATTTGAGTAGCTTGGCAGCAGTAATAGGTATTTCTGAAGGGAAAAATCCCTGGAGTCGGTAGGACTTCCAGGGCGGGTATGAACCAGCTATGATTTTCGTATTAGTGCATGCATGGAGGGTATGAAATACTTCGACCAAGGGAGATGGGGGACTGCTGCCATGGGAGGAAAAAGTGCAATATGAGGGCGAAGAGGCGAAGGGCATTGTTTGTGATATTTTTACACTTACCAAAAGAATAAAATAATGGGGTTTGGTTTGTACAAAACACAGAGACGGGTACCCCAAAACATGAAAGAGGGTCGCTCACTTGATGGTGTGAGGATGGTGTTTTGTTGGGGGTAAGGGTCCCATTGGTTGGTCTCATGTGCGGGGTTGATGAAGCGGAAGATGTTGCAAATGGGTTAACGTTGATGGAGGTATGGTGGGTCAAATGCGGTGTGCGGAGGTGTGCTTTCCTTCTGCTTGTAGAACCCGATCTTTCGAGAAGAGGGTTGGTTTAAATGGTGAACTTGACCTTATGCATGGTATATGGATGGGAATGAGGTGCTTCTCGAACTAGAAATGGTATGGCCATGGCATCACTTGTGGTGTGATGAATGGTCTACTTGGGATGACGATCGCCATGGAGGGGAGGCTCTACCAACCATCGCGGACGTTTACATATGCAGGGTGAGGTGATGATAAACATGGTTGGGTACGAGGACCCTATGGTTTATTTCTGATGGAGAAATGATGTCAGGATATGCAAATATTTCTGTAACTCTATCATGCTGAGGGTAGAATGATACCTGCTCCATAACTTTCAGTGGTGGTTGTTGTGAATTGTTTGCAGGTTCTTCCTGCAGAAAAAACTACCTCAAGTGAAAG
Organism: Pinus albicaulis; assembly: GCA_034641835.2. NCBI lineage: Eukaryota > Viridiplantae > Streptophyta > Pinopsida > Pinales > Pinaceae > Pinus > Pinus albicaulis. Next base: position 644,889,198 of record CM076583.1, on the reverse strand, counting down.
CATCTTATTTTCATTCAATATTATTGAAAAGCATGAATTTTGGAAACGAAGATGGGAGGGTGCATACCTGCCGGCGCTTGAAAAAATATTTCTTCGAAAAGTGAATGTAGGGCATTGCTTTCGTTCGTCATGGTTTAATGATTATGGTGCAACTTACTGTTTGCAGAATGGACCTTCTGATCTCCTGTTATGGACCTCTAAAGTTCTAGAAAAGGGTGATAAATAAGGGATTATGGCCCTAATCCTATTCATTTGTACTTGCTGAGTTTGGGAGATCAGAGGTGATAGCAGAGCCTTTCTTACCATTGTGGTTAGCCTGTGTACCATGGATTAGCGATACTATGCCGAGGTAACTCTCATGACGTCCTGCATTTTGATTTTTCCTGTTTGGTGACGCCGGGGGCCATACAAATTAGGTTTGTACGGCCTCAAAGGGGCTTTTTACCCTAGATTGTGCGGGCGATCTAGGGAAATAGGCACCCCCCCTTGCGCGTATTTCACAGGTAGAGCCGCGTGAAGGTGCGCTGTCCCTGCCTCTTTGTGCACAAGGGCGCGCCTGTAAATGAAACAGGCGCACAAGGGCGCGCCTGTCTGAGAGACAGGCGCGCAAGTGCACTTTTTAAAAAAAAACCTTGGGTTTTTTGCTGTCCTTAATGAATTTTCTCCTTTGTACTGATGGGTGCCTATTGCTTGGTAGGTTAGTGTGGAGAGAGAGAGATTGGCCCGAGATCCGGACTGCTCTGGCTGCTGATGCTGGGACGTGCCGTCAGTTGGCTGCATGGGGCCTCGTGAAATTTGTTGAGAACGAGTTCCTTCGGTCATAGGACCGACTGCTACATTATGTCATACGGCATTGGCGCCGGAGGCACAACATGTTTGTCCTAAGGGGGACGAACTTGATTATCCGTCCGGAGATGGATATTTACTTTGTGACCGGATTACTACCTCAAGGAGAGGCGCTGAGGTATCCGCTTCCTGTTGGGCGGGTGAACATGGACAGGTTCTGACGGCGGCATTGTGGTGATGCATCTCTTACTGAGGGGTGCATAAATATCGCCTCAGTGACAGATGTGGCCAAGTGGTGTGCTCTGGCCATTATTGTGCGACTGGCGGGGTCGTTTGCGCCTCATCGGGCATCGGGCCCACAGCTGGCAGTTTTACGCCACTTGAGGAACAGTCATTTCTTTGATTTTTCCCACTTCTGCTTCGATGGTATGGTGTTGCAACTGAATAGGGTCCAACGTGGATCCAAATCATTTGCGTATGCCAAAATTTTGTGCAGCATCATGTACGAGAGGGTCGTGCTGATGAGGCCCGTAGTGCCTGTGCCTATCGGAGGGCCGAGGGAGCCACGTATGAGGAGGTGGGCTCCGGTGATGCCACGCGGTGGTGGTGGCAGAGTGGGTTGTTATTGGAATGACATGACATAGGCCTATTTTGAGGCCAATCTACAGATGTTCTTGCCATACCCTTACACGGGGATGGAATTTCAGGGCGATCCAGATATTGGTCTCCCTTTTTTTATGTTTGGGGTCCCGCAGGTATGTGTGATATTTCTGCATTTTACTTGAGTTTTTTGTGTTCTTGAGTATTTTTCATTAACACTGGTTACTCGTGCAGATGTTGGCGAGGTGGGACGCCCAGTGGCCCGGCTGGTGGGTCACAACCCTCTACCACGACCGCTTGGTGGTCGGAAGGTGGTGCCGTAGGTGGACCGGGCAAGGGTACCGGTGGACCAGGCGGGGATGGTGCTGGTCCTTTCGGTGAGGGAAGCAGCATAGGTGCTGCTGAGGTAGCAGCAGAGAGAGTTCATGTAGATGCGGCTGAGGCACGTATCATAACACTTACAGCTCAGGTAGAGGCTCTAGAGGACTTCCGGGGTCGAGTGGACCATTTGACCCACAAGATGCCTGCTCTAGGTCGTATGGATGACTTCGAGGAGTTATGGCTAGAGACAGTGATTGCCCGTGAGAGGGACTATCGGCCTACTCTGCGATGGGTAGCTATCGCAGTGGTGACAACAGCTCCAATGGTGGTACTAAGAGTAGTGGTGGGCTCAGGTGCTCCTCCTGAGGGGGAACCCCCCCTAGGGTAGATTTGTACATAGGGAAAGCACCCATTATGAAGATGCTTCCCTTATTTTTGATGACCTCTGTATTTTTGGGCTAGCTAATGGGCCAGCAATACTATTTTTTGTACTCCGATACACATATTTTTTGATATATATATATATATATATATATATATATATATATAAGAGATATTTTTTGCAGCTCTACATGGTGTGATGTATATTTCGGTTTATGCATTTGTGTTATGTTGATGGATATACATCTTTTTGGCTTTTATGTATGGTGATTTTCTCGTGATGCATTCCAGTCTAGGATGTTGTTAGCTATGCGATCAGCTGTTTGGTTTTGATTCCTTGATACATGTGAGAATGTAATATAATCAAATTGTCTGCTTAATCTTCTGGCACGCAAATATTTTCTAAATAGGTTTTCATCCCTGGTTTCAAATGTTTGGTTTAACTGCAAGACTAATAACTGGGAATCTAGGTAGACATGCATATGGCGGATGCCTTGGGGGAGGGCCTCCAACATAAGTCTGATAACGACGTCATATTCTGCCTGATTGTTGGTTTCTGAACCGATGCACACACCATTTGAACACAGTGGTGATCGGTTAGGGTAATAGATGACCCAGGTGGCTGCAGCTAAGTTTTGAGACCATCGCAGTGCTCCATCAGCAAATCCGAAAAAAGGTTCAAATTGGTGATCCATGGTGATATTTTGAGTGCGCTTAGGTTTTTTTTGGGTCAAAAATATTTTGGTATTGGGATTTTTGTGTACTCTAAATCTAGGGGATAAGGGCTACTGGGGCCCTTATGGATAGAATTTCTTGAGGTAAACGCCGTTGACGGGGTTAGTGAGGTGGGTCCCTTTCGGTTCTGTCAAGATGTATGCCCCCTGTCGGAGGCAATGTTTGATGATATAGGGCACTTTCCACGGGCTTTTGAACTCTCCTAGCCCTAAGGCTTCTTTTGCGACATCATAGCGAAGGACTAGCTCTCCTTTAGTAAATGAGCGAGGGGTGATGTGGCGGTCGAATGATGCTTTTGCCCTTTTCTTATGTGCCTCATTATGTTGAAGCGATTGGTGCCTGTTTTCATCAACTAGCTCTAGTTCTACTAGGCTTTGTTCTAGAGGCTGGGTGTTATCAAGGAGTTCGATGGTTGTATGCAAGTTTGGGATCTTGCGGAAATCGATACAAGGGCGTAAGGTGTTTTAGTTTTTTGTGACAGGAATAAAGCTTAATTCCCGTGACAGAGGGGTTGTTGAAATCCTATTTTGGGTGTGCGATGACACAAGTCGTTTGTGATGAGTTGTGTCGCTGGCATGTAGCGGGGGAAGGATCTCCGCAATGGAGTCCTGAGTGAGCTGATAGCTGGCCTTCCCGCTAGGATAGTCGATTCCCGGTAGATGGAAGTTGATTTTATCGTAGAGGTGTCTGAACGTCTATAGCAATAGACATCCCTCTGGTGTGCGATTATGACTGGTGAAAATGGTGCAGGGTATCACAGCGTTGACAGAGTAGATAGTGTGAGAATCTACACTACTCGATGTTCCATATGTGGATGCTTGGAAAGGGTCTGTTGCGGACCAAGTTGTCTTCTGTTTCCATTTTTGCGTCGTGGGTTGAAACCTGCCTCCCTTTTCGGTGGGTGGCTGACTTAATGCCGCTCTAGTTTCTTTCAACTTGGGGAGATGCGTTCACTTAAATGTATGATGAAAGTGTGAGAAAATATGGCAGTAAGTGCGTGTGATCTTCTCTTGATTAGAGAGAAGCTTTTGGGGGAGAGATGAGATTATGTGGAGACTCTTTGCAAGGGGTTTGAGTTCTCTACATTGGTTGATTAGGTGATCGTTTAGATCACATAGGCTACATGTTATCCTGGGCTTGGCCTGGGATTTACGTGGTTCGTGTGCAGCCTTAGCAGGCATGACGAACCACCCTGTTGGCGGGGTTGTTGGGTCGACGATGTATATTTTATGCCATTCTTGGAGGTCGCTCGTCCTCTTTTCTACAACATTAATCATGTCGATAGTGGGATGGAGTCATGAGAAATTAGTACAATTTCGGTCGTAATGATTACCCTGACATATCAGGAAAAATATCTGTGATATGGGTCTTCCATCATGCGTGGTCTGAGGCCGGGCGAGGTACCATCGTCGGTATGCTGCTAAGTCGGGGTAGTGGTCTACTATATGGTCCGTCTGCTTGCATAATGTGCATGTAGGCGACCTTCGTGAAGTTCCTGCAGGGGTAACTATGGGTTTCCCACTAGGTCGTTCTTCAGCTGTCAAGAACATGATAGACCGTAATGATTCAATCCTCCTGGGGAAACATCATGATGCGGAAAACGAAGCATGCTATGGTAGACATGGCATACATATAACTCCGCCCAAGGAGTATATTATAATCCAAGTGAGCGTCCAAGACTTCGATGTCTATGTGGACTGTTTTTCTGGCTAAGCATATCGGTACATTTTGGAAGAGACCGACGGGGGTTGAGGGCTGGCCGTCATATGCTCTAAGTGTGATGACAGAAGGTTTAAGTTCTGGGGCTCCTAATTTCTGCCATACATTTTTTGACATGATGCACGTTGACGCACCCTTGTTAATGAAACATCGGTGAATAGTGATATTCTGTACCGATACTGGTATCTGGAAGGCGACCATGGAGGGAAGCCTAGGGGTGGCTTTGTCTAAATCAAATGCCATCATGCGCATGTCGGTGGGGTCGACGGTGCCTAAGGCATAAAGTAGGGCTTTCCGTTGCTTTGGGTACAACTGCAGTACCTCTAAAGCGGACATAGCAGTAGGTGACTGGGCTAGATCGTCTACAATGTTGTAATTGTGGGATGATTTAGAGTAGTTACCTGCTCGCCTATTAGGCCCTTTAACCATTTTTGGCAATGGTTCCAAAGGAATCTTTGGAATGGTCAAAGGTGCAGTCGACTCGCTCGTACTAGCCCCTGACGTACCGTTGTCTGGTGGGGTGTCGTAGCTGCGATTCCGGGTTTGGAAAAACATTTCTTCCCCAGCCATGTAAATTTCAAGGTTGTTTTTCTCGGAATCGTTGGGGTTTTGGTGGTGAGTGCTGACCATTCCTTGATGGGGGAAGGGTTCTTGCATAACTACAGTTGTCTGGGAAGATCCTCCTTGTCCTTGGTTACTCTGAAGATTTTTAAGCTCAGGGAGTTCGGGACAGTGGTGAGTATAGTTCCCGTACTCACCACATATCGAACATGAATGGTTTGTTCGTAGAGGTGGCCGTTTTCCTTGATTTTGAGCATTGCTTGGATTCTGGTTCAGGTTCCGGTTGGAGTTATTTCCTAGCTAGGGCCGTGGTGGGAACTGTTGGTTGCTGCCCCCCTGTCCAGGGTTCCCTTTGAGTTTTTTTTTTACCTTTCTTTTGACCACGTTGGGAGGGTAATTGTCCTGATCACACTGGTGTGGTTGATCTTGGGACAGCTGCACAAAGTTCACCTATGCATTGTTTTGCATTGGTGGGTTATGTGCTTGGGACTGAGCATACTACTGTCCCATGTTTGCACCTAGCCGTTGGGGGGGATTTCTTCCGTCAGTTTTTCTTCCTGCGTACTGGGTCCCCTTGGCCGGAGGATAAGGTCCTCCTTGGTGATACGCTGGTTCCCTATTCGTCAAATTTTGCTGCAGCATATGATGAATTTTAAATCTGGGTTGAGACATGTTCTGGGTAGACTCGTGTGTGTAGCCAGGATTTTGACTACTGCTGCCTAGGTACCCTTGGGTCATTGACCAAATAAGTTCGTCTGCAAAGTTCGACGCGCCTGGCAATTCTTGATAAAATTGCAGGTGCGGGGCATTAGGCAGGATATTGTACATGTATCCTGATTGCGTATAAATTAGTTCAAGCTGCTGGGCTTTAATATTTGTGTCCTCTTTAAATGTGGGATTACGTTGCACTACATCCTTTGAAATCTCCGCCGTCAGAGTTTTCAAGAATAAATCTAAAAGGACTCGGTCGTCGAGTTGTATTTTGCATAAGCTACGACGTCGTATCCACTCATGGAGATGTTCAGAAATGTGGGTAGAGGGAGATTGTCTGAAATGAGTGAGTAAATCCATTCCTGAATTGTGGTGAATGGGTAGATGAAAGTATGTGAGGAACGCAGTAGCGAGGGCACTAAAGGTTTTGTGTGAAGCAGGGGGTTTCTCGACATACCATTTCGCGGCCACTCCCATGAGAGTGTGTTGAAACAGCCTCAATCGAATAGTATCGTCAATGATGCTATTCGATGAGCACCATAGGTGAAAGGTCATTATATGATTCCCTGGGTATTTTTATTGCTTGCCCTCGAACTTTGGTATGTCTGAAGGGAGCTTCGTGGGCATGGGAGCCCAATTGGGGTCATGTGCGATGGGGTGATTGGTGAGCTTGGTTAAATCTGGCAGATTCAACGCTGCTAAGAAGGGTGACTGAGAGGTTGATTCCATGGCAACGTGTGAAGACACGAAGTTCTGGATAGAACGAGGGTTAGTCTTGTTGAGAATGCAGCAAGATGATGGAGCTTAGTGAAATGAAGTCGCCTTCACTAAGTGGGCCCGCAGGCAAATTCTGGCGCAAAGTCTATTTTTAGACTATGTCTATTTTTAGACATACGGAGCATAATTTGGGAATTCTACTTGGAGATTCTTGAAGTATGCGACATGTCGGTAAAAATAGATGAGACCTTAATTTTTAGGACCCAGGCTATTTTTAGACTGATCTCCTAAAAATATGGAAGTCAAATATTATTTACCCTTAATAATATTTTGACTATAAACAGCAGTTTACTCTCTTGGCGCACTTCAGTTTGAGTCATGGAGGTGGCTCATGCAACTGCCACAAGGAATCACGTGGTTCCTAGGGTTTGATGGCATCTTGCATGGTTGGCTTCAGTTAGACTTCAGTGGCAGGAGTTTTGGAGGAGTTAACGGGACAAGTAGTGGAGTTGTGTTCTGTTTGTTTTAGTTGAACTAGTTGGGATTAGTTAACTAACTAATCAACTAGATATGAGTGGAGTAAATTAAACAATATTTAATTTACTAAATATTAACTCATTAGTCAACTCAAGAACACTTCAGTTCACTACAGTGCATGATCAGTTCAGTGAAGACCAGTGAAAGAGATAGATGAAAGGGTAGAGTTAGCTATCAGTTGTAACTATACTGTTGCTATTTGCAACACATAGATAGGTGGAGTGAGCTATGAGTATTGCAAAGTTTAGGCTGGTGGTTTATCTATATAAGGAGGCCATCACCTAGCATTAAAATACGAAATCAAGGTTGGCTATCAAGTGGCTAAGGATTGGAGCAAGTGATTTGCTAGATCTAGCTTGATAGTGTGTAGCATGGGAGGTAGTGCATGAGAGCTTGTGAAGAGTTTTTGTACTATGATTGTTACATGATTTCTCCATTATAATATACACAATAGCTGCGGGGTTTTCAGCTATAGGCTTTCCCCATACATTCTGAGTTAATGTGTAATTGATTTGATGTGAGATTGCTTCTATATATTATTTCCGCATGTGACAATTAATTGTAGAAGAAGGTTATGTGTTATGTATGCAATTCGAAATTGATATATGACCAGGTTAATCTTCAGTGAATAAGTGATTTATTCAGCTAATTTCTACAAGTCTGTGATGTACCTGGTTGTGAATTCAGCTGGCTTCCCGTATGGGATGCACTCTTCTTCCCCCTAGGGGATGAGGGGGGAGTGATGTGTAGTGTGGTGTTGGGAGACCGACTAGGGTTCCCAATGAAGGTTGCTCCAAGAAAGGAGGAACCAAACACTATGGCAATGTTCCATCTTTGACGCCTAAACGATGAAAGACCTAGAACCCCTCCCGTTAATGGGGGGAGGTCCAAAAGACGCCTGGACCGACAAGGTTCCGTTGGAACCATTTGAGGGTTGTCCAAGTTAGGTTTTGGAATTTTTTTTTGAGGGGATTGAGTCTATTATCACGTCAAATTTATGGCCACATACATAAAACAAAGCAAAAGTGAAATGATTTTTCCTTTAATTTAATCTATGTGATCAATCAAGCAAAAAATGGTTTTGTTTGTTTTCGCGTGATACTCAAAAATCCTAGAAGACCTAATAACGTCCTCACACACTCAAAATTAACTGGGCCTTGAGAGGATTTCTTTCGAGTGCTAGCACAACGTCCCGAAAGAACTAGCGACGCCCCGAGTCAGCCAAAGAGAATCAACCAAGGTAAGGGTAGAGGGTTTGGCGCTTGCCTGCACCGTCACCTATAGGGTAAAGGATGCCCTAGTTTTGGACACTAAGAACCACCGTCCCACGTGAGAGTTCAAGTCTTGGGCTTCTTGGTAGTCAGCTAATAGTACCGAGTGTCAGACAGGTCAGGTAGCCCCAACTGATACTGCACGCACTGCGCCTAAGCCTAACCCCCTCTAAATCGGGTCTCTGCTATGCTCGAGTTTTCTTTTCCATGGGCTGATAGGTGGATTTTAAAGCTCCCTAAAAATACAACTTCTATGTTTCAAATGTGAAGCATGATCAAGGCGGCTTATTGGATGCCTGCCCCCTTGATCCTAACTTAAACTATAATTTCTTTTGTGGCCCCTGTGGGGAGAGTTTAGTGAGTTGGTTTAAGTTATTTTTAGGTGGCTTTATTTTCTTATGGGTGAATGTGTGTGAGAATATAGTGAAAAATCTCATAATTTGAACATATGGATATCGGTGATCCGTTACAAATGTCCCCTAGTTAAACTATGTGACGTTGTTCCTTGCTTAAATAATAATCATTTGCGAATAATGGGCCGCTTCCAAAACCTCCTAATTAGTCTATGTGAATTAATAAAGGGAGATGGCGAATCAAAAATGTAGAGTGTTCATATGCTTTTCTAGGGTCACCCAATGGCGCAAAGACAACAGAGTTTACTTACTCTAACTTGCGATTCAATCCTAGTCCCGCAATTTCCTAAATGCAAAAATTGAAATTTAAACTAAACAATTTCTACACTAGCTTATGCATGTGTGGTCATGAGCCACTTACTTGGACTAGTTAGACTAAGTGTGCATACCAGAATTTGCAAAAACATAAATTGTTCGGAAAACAATGGTTAATTCGCCCCCTACTTAAACTATGTGAGCACTTTTTGTAAAAAACCAACTTAAATGAAAACTAACTAAATGCCTACAAAAAGCAGCAAAAATTAGTCTTCAGAAGCTGTGGGGTATCAACACAAGTGTTGGCAGATACATTAGGGGCTGCCAAACACACTTACAAGCAGCAAAAATGAAAAATATAGGGAGAAAAAATATCTCTGCAAATTGCGCGCAAAAGCCTCTTACAAGTGCACTTTCCTGCACGCAGGTCACTCCTGAACACGCGCCCTGCGCGTCTGTGTGTAAAAAAAGCGCACAAAATTTCTGCAAGTAAAAAATCAGGAGTTGCCTTCTTCTGTCTGTCACCTGAATGAGTCTAGGGACTGCAAGATGGGTCAGAGGACTGTGAGCTCCACTCCAGCATAGACTAAGGGTGTCCTGAAAACAATGGCACAACCACATAAACTTGAAACACGTCAGTGGAGTTGCCAATCTTGTTGTGGTGGATTCGACACACGGGTGTACGAAAGAACACGCATTTAGAGAATATGGTATTTTCTATAAACCATACGTAACATGAAGTATCTGGGGGAGCTCAGAAGTATAAGACTTAAAATGAAGTAATACACTTAAGTATGCTCTATTAAAAAACTAAAACTAAAAACCCAAAAGAAGCTATAGAAAGTTCCAAGCAGTAACAAGGTAAACAATGACTCGATGGCCTTCTTCTTATTGAATGCTTGGAATGAAAGCAAATCTTACCCACTTGCCAAAGGGCCTAGGCAGTGGCTCTAGGACCCTATGCAAGGATGTTTGTCCTCAAGTTCTACTTTCTGATGCATTTCAACTCTCTCTCTTTGCTGCAATGGGCTAAGATTGTTGGGTTGCCAAAAATCGAGTCCTCTTCTTCAACTCTTGCTCCTTGGTTCACACACGATGTTGGTGTTTCTTGGGCAACTTTGGCCAGCATAACTTTGTGATCACCCATTGTTCATCTCTTTGAGGGTTTATATAGGTGAGCTTTCAAACCTCCTTCCCTCCCTTGGTACATGGTGGATAGTGACCCAAGGGAGGGGCAATATTCCATTGTGGGCTGAAATATGATTTTGTGTGCTCACACAAGGCCTAAGGAGGTGCTGGTGATGTCCTTAGGCGGCTTTCACATAAGGAGAAACTGTCATTTGCTTGATTGTGGTCTCGGAAAGGGAATTTTTTCCATTTCTAGGAATGTGTGCTTATCGGGCTCCAGTGCGCACAGAAGGCGCTCTTCTCAAAGAAAAAAGTGCGCATTCGGGAATTTATGACTAGTTCAATCTTGAATTTCTCAAAACCTTAGAGATTATAAATAATTTTGATTCCATAATGTATTCCTATCCTGTAAATCCTTAGGCTCGACATTAACTGATGTCATTTTCTGCTGTACGATTTTCCAGTGTTAACAGATGCCCCCTAATGTGTGAGGTCTAGGAAGAACTGTATAGCCGAAATACATTATAGTTTCTTTTCTGTATCGTATGCAAAGAGAGAGAGAGAGAGAGAGAGAGAGGCCTGCCTGTAGAAGAGACAACACCTTGCACCGGTTCCGAGATAACCACTGCCTAAGGGACCCCCGGCAAGCAGACAAAATATACAACATATCTGCAAAATTTCAATGAGGCGGGCATGTCCCATGCTCGTGATGCTATGGCTAGTTAAACAAAATTGATAGCTACATTTACTGTCTGTGTCACTATTGTGGTAATGATGTTGGTGGTTGCTGACGACGACTGCTGAAGCCCTCAGGGGCGTTTTTTCTTTGACAATAGGTGGAAAGTGGTACCCATATGCGTAAGTATGGCATATCACTGTGCAATGTACACATATGTTCTTGTTGCACTGAAAATTGTCATCTTGGAATTTTTCTATTTGTATGAGCTCATTATCACTCATACTTCCTCCTTTGCAAGTCTAACACATTAGTTCCTCATGTCAAGCCTTGAAAATAAGAGAAAAGTTCTTAAAAATCTCCTTAACTCTGGTATCTCACTTTCTCTTTGTCTTGCCTGCGGTCCCACACCTAATGTTCATGACTCCTACGTACATGAACGCACTTTCTCTGTGTTATGGGTGCAGACCCCTGTAAAAGATTAAAACGACGCAAGTAAACTCAAAAAACTCACTTTTAGTAAATTCCAGAAGCCTCTGGAAGGAATCTTGCGGTGGCAGAACCACTCTTTTGAGGTTCATGTATCCCTTACCTTAGGGATCTAACCCCTTGATGTGAGGAGCTTATCCCTTTGAAGGAGGATTCTATCCCTTCATAGTTGGAACTGAAACCTCCTCTTTTGCACTATAAAAAGAGGCATTGGGTAGCCTCAAGGGGAGTTCAAGCTTTAGAATTATTTGAGGTTAAGTGCTGTTGGGATTCATACTCATTTAACTGAGATTTTTGTGAGGAGAGACCACATACCTCTATCTATCTCGGTTGGAAGAGTGCTAGGTTTGTCAGAGTAGAGGTTATTCCTTCTTCAGACCCCAGGAAGGCCTGTTCAACATCATGGCTAAGGTTGTAAGGTTTTATTTATTCAAAGTTAATATAAATGAATTCATTTTTCTCAATAAGCTATTAATTAACTGTTTATTTCATGGATTCCTTGATCACCATGATAGACATGATTTATAATATTTACTATACAGGTGCTATTTAATGTTTGCTTGTTTGTGACTGTAGGTCTATAAAAGATAACTCCTTTGACAAGTGATCGAGGGACAACTACTTCGAACAAGCATTGGATCTACGGTAAGACCTTAACACCTTTATAGTATTCTTTTGTAAATCGCATATGTATAGAGAAAGATAGGTTTATTTGGCTGTTTGTTGCTAGATTACCTTTTGGTACTAGGGAGATCGATCTTGTCTGCAAGATTGATTTATCCAGTCAAAAAATTGGCAACTCCACTGGGGAAGGATTCTTGTTTTTTGGTTTTCCTTCGTTTTGACTTGATAAAATGATTTTTCTAGTTTTTGATTGATGGATACTTGCCTGGGTAGCTTAGCTTTACTTTGCCTTTAAAAATTTTGAAGTCTTTTGTGTTTTTCTTGAACTTTTCTAGGGGCCGCACTTTGTTTTCTTACACAATGCGAGCAGTTTCACACTTTCCTTGAGTAACCAGTGTGAGACCGCACCTATTACTTCTGGGGCCTGCGGACCCTGTTAAATTTTTTTAAAAACTCCAGATTTCTTCTTCCAGTTTATCTTTAATTTGATTTATGTTTTCTAGTATCTGCCCAGATCTGTATTGTTCCTATCAAAAGCCTCTTGTGAGTGAGTTCCAACAGTATTTGTGTTTTGGGTGATTTTCTAGAAGTTTTGCATACTTGGATTGGTTTTCACTTGGTCTCTGTAGTGACTCAAAGATTGGAAGCTTGAAATACCTCAGATCACACTGGTTTTTTTGTCTTCTTGATGAGTCTGACTTGGTTGTGAAATCCATCCTTTCTTGAGAAATAGATCTAGTTATCTCTTTGTAAATCTTTGAACAAACTTTGTTATAAGTTTTGAATTTCATTTTTACAAAAGGAAACATATCTGGATGTTTTTTGATTTGTTTGTTATTTTGGACAAATGAATCCTAAGTTTACTGAACAACTAAGTAAAACATTCTAAAAAAAATAATTAAAGCTTTTATTCAATTAGATTTTCAAATTTTGTAGATTTCAAAATTATTTTTTGTAGTTTTGAATGCTTTTTGGAATTTGTAGATCTCTTTTGAAGGAAATTTGTTTTTTGTAGTTTCGAGTCTTGAAAGTGAAAGGGATTTATTGTGAGCATTGATTATTTGTCTCGTTTTGAGTTCTTATTGAAAAGACAAAAATATTTTCTTTCATTTATTCTTCATGTTCAAAGAAAGAATTGTCTCTTAAAAAGAATTGCATTCTCGAACTCTTTCTTTAGCTAGAATTTCATTGAAAGAAAAACGAATTGATTATCATTTTTAGGTGCACTTTTTTAGTGTTTTTGGAAGTCGAGTCTTCACACCATCAAAGTTTCATTTCCATACCCATTGAATTAAAGAACAACCCATAAAAACAACGCTTAATTAAAATTGATCTAGTAATCTTTTTATTTCTAGGGCTCTTATCACCAATATAGCTTAGGCTAGTATCTTGGAGTAGGGAGTAATTAACTCTCCAAGATAGTAAAAACAAACAAGTAGATAAATCTTGCGGTAGGAAATAAATCCAATTGTAATTGGTACAATCTGGGAAGCTTCTCTTAAAAGAGTTAATCACGAGATCATGTCCGAACCTTTGAGACAATCAATTCTGTTTCATTTGGAAAGATAGAAGATCTGCGCACATTACAAATGGTAAACCTCGGATTAACAATTGTTGAGGAGCCTGGGGTCACTTGTTGGTAAACCTCGGATTGACCATGTTGAGGAGCCTTCAAGGGGATTGAGCTTAGTTACTCTTCCCTTGTGTGTGGAATCGGATCGTAGACTGTTCCCCCAGTTGTATTTGTTACTGTTGGTAACCTTAGTGTCCATAAGCTTAAGATTATTTCCTAAGGTGACGGTGAAGGAAAGATCTCACTGTACCTGGAGCAGACATCGACTAGACTCACTTGGACTCTTTGGGGGGTTCTCTTCACACGAGATGGTTTTGTGAGGAAACTTGTGCCAGTCTGTTTCATTAAGCAGGTTGTCGGGGTAACTGTTCCAACCGCCCTTTCTGTATTAAATTTCTACTAAGTTGGATTTCATCACCAACTAGTGTTTTTAGTACGGGAAGTTACTGTTTGTGTGTGGTTTGAACTCTTAGATTTTTTAGGCGTGTGATTCAACTGTTTGTTTCTTTAGAGAATTTAGGTGTTTTTATTGAAATTTTATTTGTTTGCGTTTGATTGATTAATATTTAATCGTGGAAGAATTACCGAGACAATCCCGGAGACTTCAGGGGAAGCCCCCTGAGTATACACCAAGTCAGCTTGAAGGGCTACGTGCTGTAGTATCATCTAGTAGCAGTAGAATTAGATCAACAGAAATTGGAAGTTCATCTATAGTTGTTCATCCTGATCATCAAATACCCATGACAGAACACATTCAAGAACCGATTTCAGTTTCCGAAGTTACTGGTAGTATTTCTCCTTCCAGTGAGCTAGTTGAAGAACCTGAAATTTCCGAACTTGACACTGAACATTATGTTTTGGAAACATCCTCAAGATTTATTACTCCAACTTCTAGTGATCCTGCTTCACCTAGGGTAAGAAATATTGTTACTGAAGATCTTCCATCTAGCCTTATTTCCATTGAAGAACTTGCTATTCCAGATGAAGAGGTATCTCTTCCCAAATCCCCTTAGTCTTTGAATCTTAGGGAACGTGAATCCAATTTCTACAACGCTATTAGGAGTGACGCTTGGTATCTATCTTTGAAATTATTTTTAGAAAACCTGGGTCTTGCTTTTTCTCTACCTCGAATTCCATTTCATCCTACACCCAAAGGTTACTATCCTTCATCTATCATGGCAGGAGATTCATGTATGTTTTCCCAAACACCGGAAGCATTTTTACACGGTGGTCCTTCTTTTCCTTCGGGGTATCAAGCTCTTTCTGGTACTTTTTCAGGAGCAGCTCCTCGACCGATTGAACAAGTATTATCATCTGGTCTTAATGGAATTAAAACTGAAACGTCGAACACAGAGAAAATCTTTATGATGTCTGGTAATATTCCAAATCCTCAACCTCAAGGTGGTCAGTTACTGCTTGGGGGGCAACCTCAAGGTGGTCAGTTACCGCCTGGGGGGCAACCTCAAGGCAGTCAATTACCGCCTGGGGGGAAATTACAGGGTAAATTTTTCCTAGGGAAAACTGTAGGACAATATTATTTTGGAGAACAACCTCAAGGAAAGTACATACCTCAAGGTTATCAAACTTCAGGACAATACATACCCCAAGTTCAACCCCAGACTCAGTATGTTCCTCAAGGTCCTTATCAACCCCAAATTCAGTACGCGCCTTAGGGTTATCAACCTCAAGGTCAGTACCCAACTCAATGTTTTCAACCGCCTTCTGGTCAATCATTTGTACAAGGAGTTGGAAATTTACCACTTAATTATCAACCCTATGTTCAACCAGGCTATGGTCCTTCATATGTACAATCTTCTATGGGACAATACCACGGAATAAACATGGTGTGGGATCCGTCCCAAATTCAACAGACTATGCAACCTAATGTACAATTGTCTACTCAACCTGGACAACCTTTGGTTTCTGGTCCAACTCAACAACCTCTCCAGCCTACTATTAAAATCCCTGCACCTGGTTCTGTTCAGCAGTCTGGGCCTAGTACACCTCAGACTCCGCCTCAAATTGCTGCAACTACTGCAACATTTGTTCAACCTATAACACCTGTTTCTAGAGTATCTGTAGCTCTGGTTTCTTCTATCCCTGCATCCGTGCAAATCCCTCAAGTCTCTATACCCCAGTCAAGACCTATAGTTTAGAATTTGGTCCAGATACCTACAGGACAAGCTGGTACAAGTACGATTGTCACAAGTCAACCGCAATTCACGTATCAACCGTACCAGGGACAATATCAATTCGGTCCCGTTTCACAAAACCTAGTTTATCAATATCAATCGTACCCTGGCTATACTTATCAACAACCTCAACAACCACAGTTTGGTCCAGTTAATCCTAGTTTCTCGGGAGGTTATACCATTCCTAATGAAAATTCGATTCCCAGTTATCCTGGGTATCCTCCTCTCGGAACTGCTCTTGTTACGCAAGGTTTTCACGACCCTAACTGTTAGTTACCATTTATTGCAACTTTGGATTTACCTGATTTGTCATGCCTTACAAATGATCCAATTTTCTATCATCCGTATTGGTCGCCGATGCCGCATAAGTTGCCCAGTGATATACCGAAATTCGAGGGTAAGTCAGGAGAGGATCCGTCAAATCACGTTATGACTTATCACCTCTAGTGTGTGTCTAATTCGATAATTGATGATTCAATTCGCTTATGTCTTTTTCAATGAACTCTTATTGGTCTTGCCGCCAAATGGTAGATTGAGTTACCACGAGGATCTTTTAATAATTTTAGTAAGTTAGAAACTGCTTTCTTAACTCATTTTCAGTTTCCTGTCAGATATGACACCTCAACAACCAAAGTTTGGTCCAGTTAATCCTGGTTTCCCGGGGGGTTATACCATTCCTAATGCAAATCCGATTCCCAGTTATCCTGGGTATTCTCCTCCCAGAACTGCTCTTGTTACGCAAGGTTTTCACGACCCTAACTGTCAGTTACCATTTATTGCAACTTTGGATTTACCTGATTTGTCACGCCTTACAAATGATCCAATTTTCTATCATCCGTATTGGCCGCCAATGCCGCATAAGTTGCCTAATGATATACCGAAATTCGAGGGTAAGTCAGGAGAGGATCCATCAAATCACGTTATGACTTATCACCTCTGGTGTGCATCTAATTCGATAATTGATGATTCAATTCGCTTATGTCTTTTTCAACGAACTCTTATTGATGTTGCTGTCAAATGGTACATTGAGTTACCACTAGGCTCTTTTAATAATTTTAGTCAGTTAGCAACTGCTTTCTTAACTCATTTTCAGTTTCCTGTCAGATATGACAATGGCACGGAACTATTGACTTCGCTAAAACAATCCACGTCCACATATATTTCTGATCATATTCACGAATGGTGACGTAGAAGGCGTTTAGTGAAAGTTTTCATTCCAGATCAAATTTTGGCAGAATGGTTTGTTAAATAATTATTATCCAAAATCACTGAAGATGTAGCTAAGGCAGGAGTTGTTACTGAGGAGCAAGTCATTGCTCAAGCTCAGTATCTTGACCTCGTCTATACGCAGTCAGGTACTTGACATGAAAAAATCCCCGATCTTCCAAAAAAAGGTCAAATAACTGCAGCTCCTTCAGGGTCTCATGCCGCTGATGGTATGATTGATATAGTTAATACTAAAAGCAAGAAGAAATCTTCAAAGAATTCTTCTCCCATAATAACTTTACCTGATTCCCCAAAAGGAGAGTCTTCCGCTGAAATTTTTGCTGACATTCATGTCTTAGAGACATCTACATCCAAATCTAAATCTGGCGGTAAAAATAAGGGGAAGAATAAAAAAAAACAAAATTCAAAAGAGAAAACAGATAAAACTGAATCTAATGACGAAAAACGCAAGCCTTGCTATCCTTGTTTCATTTGCGATGAGGATCATTTTACTAAAGAATGCCCACATCGAGCAGAGGTTTCGAAATTCGTTAAAGGTTCTCAACAGTCTGTTGTCTTGAAGGATCCTTTTCCCACTCAAGATAGTAAGATGATTGGTTCCACCTTGAATGCCTCAGAAGAACCTATTATGATGATGTATCATGTCAAGATTGCGACGCGATCGCAAGATTATGGTAGTAAAAGTCCTGTTGGTGGTAAAGAAGCAGGATCTTCTAATTCAAATACATCAACTACACCTCCTCCTGTTTCTGATCCGCTACAGATCGAGAAACCCATTCCAGACTTAGTAATCAAACTGCCTGCTAAAGGTGTACTTCATAAATCAGCTTTCAATCCACATGTGAGAGCTGCTCAGAATTACAACATTGTTGAGGACTTAGCTATTTCCCCTTCAGTAATGTCGGCTTTGGAAGTGTTGCAATCGTGCCCAGCACAACATAAATTACTTTTTTCTGCTATAGGAACTGTCAATATTCACGATTCGAACCCTATAATCTTCGATTTAGAAAATAGTACACCCCGCCTACCTCATCAAATGGCTTTCCAGATTCTAGTATTAGTAAAAAACAGAACGATCTTTCAGACTGTGATTGATGAAGGGGATTCTATGTGTATTATGTCGATCCAGTGTTGGAAATCGCTTGGTTCTCCTACACTAAATCAGTCTCTGACAATTATAAAGGATTTTGATGGCTGAGGGTTCCATCCTTTCGGTATTTTGCAAGATTTACCTATAGGGGTTGAAGGAAAAACCGTAAATCTAGATGTGGAAGTGGTTGATGCCCCTCTAGATTACAACCTTTTCCTGGGTCGTAGTTGGTCTTATGCTATGAATGCTGTTGTTTCTTCGATCTTTTGGCTTATTAAGTTTCCACATCAAGGAAATATCATTACAATATATCAGTTAACTTATTTCTCATCCGATCCAACCTCTACAGAAACTATCCAGCATGTCGGTAAAACAGTTATCCCTTAGAAGGATGTTGGGGTAGGTTTGATTAAAGATTCTGGTTTACTAGGAACTTTTTCCTTTTCTCCTCCTAATGTATCGCCTCCTATTGCAAATATTCATACGATTTCATTGAATACCATTACGTTTGATGATCCTTGGATCGTACCTTCCGATTCTGAGTTGGATTCATTTGATGGCATGATGCCTTTGAGTCCCTTTGAAATTGCATATCAGTCTGTACAGTAGCTTTCCGATCCTTCTTCAACCGAAACTGATCCAATGAATGGGATCCATGAGGAATCACTTTCTATATCTAGCTCAACCACAACGACATTTCCCGATCTTGTTCATACTGATGAGTAGATTCGTGAACTTTTGTCTGTTGACGATTTACCATGGGAAGATCTTCATCATTGATCTTCATTTTTACCTGAGCTGGATCATTTTGAAATGATTTCGCTTCTATTTTTACTGCTGAATATGTCAAAGAACCGCAAAATCCATTAAAAAATCCTGATTCTGAGTTAAATCTGGAAAATATCTCTCAAATGATTCCAATTGACATTTCAGTTAAGCCAGGAATAATTGAAAACATTCTTATAGGTGCTTGCTATACGGACGATGAACTCCAATCTTATAAAGTCTTATTTCAAGAATTCTGTGACGTGTTTGCCTGGTCATATGAGGAAATGCCAGGAATCGATCCGTCAATTGTTGTACATGTAATCAAGACTTACCCGGATGCCAAACCTGTTTGTCAACGTTTACGTCAGATACATTCGAGAAAAGCAGCTGCTATCAAAGCCGAAGTTGAGAAATTACTTCGTGCAGGTTTCATTTATCCAATTCCTTTAACCGATTGGGTATCAAATATTGTTCCTGTTAACAAAAAAAAAGGAATGATAAGAGTATGTATCGACTATAGGGATATTAATCGAGCTTGTCCTAAAGATAATTATCCAATCCCCTATATCGATCAAATAATTGATGATTGTGCCGGCAGTGAAATGTTTTCCTTTATGGATGGTTTTTCTGGTTACAATCAAATAAACATACTCCCTGCTGATCAGCCAAAAACAACTTTCATTTGTCCATGGGGGACATTTGCTTACTGCAAACTACCTTTTGGATTGAAGAATGTTGGGGAAAATTTTCAAAGGGCAATGTATTATGTATTTCATGACATTAAGCACATTGTGCGGCCTTATCTCGATGATGTACCTGCTCATTCATCGCGTAGGGCCGACCATCTCACTCATTTACGAGCTATATTTATGAGATGTAGGCATTATCAAATTCGGCTAAATCCACACAAATGTGTTTTCTGTGTAGAATCAGGTCACTTACTGGGATTTATTGTTTCGAAAGAAGGCATTCGCGTTGATTCGTCGAAGGTCGAAGCTATTGTCAATCTACCTCCTCCTTCGACTCTGCGCCAACTCCAAAGTTTGCAGGGGAAAGAAATTTTTTTGCGTCGGTTCATTCCTAACTACGTCGAGTTAAAAAAGGGTTTTACCTGGTTGTTAAAATAGAACATTTCGTTCTTTTGGGATGAGATCGCTAATCGATCTTTTAATGCACTCAAACACGCGTTAACCCATGCACCGTTACTGCATCCTCCCAATTACAACCAGGACTATTTTTTTTACCTCGGCGCCTCTCATTCCACCATTGGGATGGTTTTAGTTCAGGAAGATGAATTCAACAATGAACATGTGATTTACTATCTTAGTCAAAATCTGCATTCGACTGAGATCAAATACATGCATGTGGAGAAATTGGCCTTGGCAGCTGTTCAAGCTGTCCAAATATTTCGACAATACATCTTATTACGCAAAACCACAGTAATTTCTGACTGTAAACCTATGATGTACATCTTGACCAAACAATTGCTAGGGGGCAAGTATTCCAAATGGATAGTTATCCTGCAGGAATTTGACTTGGAATTTGAAAAATCCAAGGCAAAGAAATCTTTGGTTTTTGCCGAACTGATGTGTGATTTCCCCTCTACTGATACTGAAAATGTGGTGGAACAGCCCATTGCGGATGAATCCTTGTTTCTTATCAGTACTCTTGATCCTTGGTATGGGGATATTATTTTTTATCTCCAAACCCAATCTTTTCGGCCTGAAATCTCACGATCTCAGTGACGGAAAATACGTTTCCATTCCCAATAATACAATATTATTGGTGATACACTCTATCATCGTGGAGCAGATTCTATTTTCCGACGCTGTCTTACTCATGAAGAAGCTAAGAAGGTTCTAAATGACTGTCATTCTGGAGCATGTGGCGGTCATATGTCTGGGTATGCCACAACCCAAAAGATATTGCGCACTAGTTATTTCTGGCCATTGTTATTCAAAGATTGTATCTATGCAGTCCAGAAATGCCATAATTGTCAGGTATTTGATCGTAAAATGCGTGCACCACCCGCTCCTCTTCACCCTATAATTGCTGTCGGTCCTTTCGCAAAGCGGGGTATTGACTTTATTACATGTAATCCTCACTCGACCAGGGGGCATGCATATATTATCCTAGCGGTAGATTATTTTACTAAGTGGGCCGAGGCCATTCCTACATTTTCGGTAGACGGCAAGATTGCTACAAATTTCATATTCAATCATATAATTGTTAGATTCCGTGTTCCTCAAGCCATTATTACAGATCATGGAAGTCATTTTCGAAATATCATGATGACTAAACTGATATATCAACTTGGCCTGCGCCACGATAGTTCTACTCCATATTACTCGCAGGCTAATGGTCTGGTTGAAGCTATCAATAAATTTTTAGTCACTATGATCAAACGAATTATTGGTATTCATAAGTCGAATTGGCATTCCATGTTATTTTTAGCACTTTAGGCATATCAGACCTAAGTAAAAACATCAACTGGTTTCACTCCCTTTCAATTGGTTTACGGTTTGGAAGCTGTGTTGCCGATTGAATGCGAAATTACGTCATTAAAATTAGCCATAGAATTACTCCCAGCTACGTCTGAAGAGGAGAAGCATTTTTTGTACTTGGCTCAGCTAGATGAGAATTGACGAAATGCTGCATTAGAAAACGAAGCTCATGTCAAACGAATAAAGGCTCAGTACAATAGAAATGTTACACCTCATAATTTTTCAGAAGGAGACCTAATTTTAGTGTACGATCAAGCCAATGATAAGCTAGGGGCTGGAAAATTTGTGCCTATGTGGCATGGTCCTTTCATTGTTAAGCGAAATTTGGCAAAAGGGGCCTACGAGCTGATATATTTCGACGGTGTCCCTTTAGATAAACCCATAAATGGGCTTTATTTGAAGAGATGTTATGCTTAAACTTGGTGTGGAGATTTTTAATTAGATTATATTCTTTACTGTTGGTGTGTCTTAGATTAGAAAAGCGTGCCTAGTTTAGAGTGTGTTCTTATCACTATTCCTGCTTATCTGAGTTTTACTCTTGATATTGCAGATGTCGATGTCTCTTCAAACCTACATTGGTTTTTTCCGCAGCTTGGGTTATCTATTCACCCTCTGATGAGTTAGTATCCATGCATGGGGTAAGCCTTCGTCAAACAACGAATAACATTGCAGAGTATAGTGCAGTGATTGAGTTATTATCTGAATCCATATCGTTTGGAATTTGGAGTTTGATTGTTAGGTTGGATTCTGAACTTGTTGTATTACAGCTTAACAAGGTTTATGCCATTAGAAATCCAGTGTTATTACGGTTATTTTTAAGAGTTCGTCTCTTGGAATGTGAATTTGATTACATTGAGTATCAGCATATTCCAAGACATTTAATTACATTAGCAGATGCAGTTGCTTCTAGTATGATAAATAGACATTTGCAATAATCAAAATAGTAAATTAAACAACATTCAATAACACGTACACAGATAGCCAGTAATAATGATATATCATAGTATAAAAGTGTGTTTTCAAAATATACATCATCTTCGATCATAGGTTGAAAAACACCTTATGATCGGCAAAAATGATAATACAAAGGTCAAAAATACGAGTCTACAAAATGATCAACCTATCCCTGATGATGATCACGATAAGAGACCACTTCCTGGGCCACCCTACACAGGAACCTCCTAAAAGGTCCCGGGACACCAATCACATATCTCTGTAATTTGAGCAGAATATCATCTATGTCAGTCTCTAGAATGTCTAGAGTCAGGCGCGCTAGGTGATGCTCTAAATCAGACAGGATCTCTGATGATTGGCCCTCTAGGGCTGGTGCGGCTGTAGCTGGATGCCTCCTCTCATAAGGCTAGAGATGGGCTGGTCGCCGTGGGCCCACATCTACATTTAAACTTTTGATTATTAGTTTTGGGATGATTAAAATACAAAATTTTTTTATTAGAACTTAGAAATTGTTGAAAATGATGTTTACCTGATTCATCCCACTGTTCCCCTGCTGGGAGAGCCATCTCTTGGTCGCCGCAAAAATATATCCCGGCGTATGGAAAGTCCTCTATAACAAAAAGTTGGCATTCCAGCCAACGAAAATATGAAGAAGAAAATCGAACAACCTCGACGCCCTCAGCATGACAGGCCATCAAAGAAACCCAACGAACCATCCTAGGTTCTCGAGGTCGACCAACATCAACATGAATGTTCTACGAAGCTAACATGGGGATCCTCTCTAGAGAAAATGTGACTACAATGGATCCATATCCAAATTTTTTTAGCTTTCCATTCTTTGCTCTGGTTAGTTGGCCTTTTACATTGGCCAACACAGCTTCGCACCAGTTGAAAATGGTGCCTCGAAAACAGGCTACAGCAATGCGCATCTAGGAACCGGTAGCCACATGCAACGCTGCGCTCCCACACAGTCTGGTGGAATTAAATGCAATAACTTTAAGCTCGGGACAGATGATAGTTTTTATGTCAATCCGTTTGTCCCGGGGGTCTGCCTGATCATCACAGAACTCTAGTCGAAGACTAGCGACAGACTGGCCACTTGGCCTAGTCCCAAACAAAGAAATTTGTTCACCCCTCTTGGACAAACCAGTCAAAAAATAAATATCCTCTAGCTCAATTTCGAGCCGGTGGCCGCCAATAATAAAAAACTAGTCCTGTACATTCCATCTATTCACCAGCCACGTTAGGAGGTCTACCTGTGCCCTCATGCCATGAATGGCCCATAATTTATACAAACCGCATGCTCTCAAAACCTGCATTGTAGGCAAATGATTCATTGCGGCATACGTATTCATGCTCGTGTTCTCTCCAAACAAGCATCTTTTATGTCCTACAATGCATAAAAAGACATATTAGAACAAGATTTTTTGAAAATTTTTGGGCGGAAATTGGTAAAAATAAGTTTGAAATTTCATTACGCGGGGTCCACACCCTATTTTTATACATAGTGCATAGGTACGCATGGGCACTGTGGAACAGGTGTGGACCCAAGACTTTTTTCTATGTAGAAAAAAGTCAGGGTCCGCAGGGCCCGCGTGTTGCACCTACGGACCCTCGCAGGCGATTTTTCCAACCTATTTTTTCTTTAAAAATGAAATCTCAAGCTTAAAAATGAAATATAAACAGATGAAATGCAAGATAAGGAGGTCGTGGATTACCTGGAGCTGACGGTTCTCGATTTTTCCAGATGAATTTTCCAGAATCTTCACAGGAACTTTTTTACCCAAAAGCTCTCACTTTTCACTCTGAACTCAAATGGTAAAAATGAAGTTAGAAAAGTCCTTTTTATAAGTTTTTTCGAATAAATGAAATTTTAATTTGTTTATTTTTCACATTAAAAAGGTTATTTTTGAAAACATTTTTATTTATCTTAAACAGGTATGTGTAATGTTTCGAGTTTTTGTGCAGAAAATTGGATTTTTCAAGAAAATTGATCATTTTTCAACAAAGAGCATACTTTTATCACTTTTTCAGACTCTTTCAAAAATTTACGAAAAAGCGAAAACTTGGAGTCCTCTTTTAAGCTCTTTTCAGACTCTCAAAAATTGAAAAGATTACTGAACACTTGATTATTCGAACTTGTTAAAATAAATGAATGATCGTCCTTTCAGTATAAGTTTACCCCTTTTACGGAATGAAATGGAATATTTACGAAAAAGGTATACGTTGACTAATTACGGTCAATAGAGTTCTCTCCCACATTATTTTATCCTTTTTCGGGCTCGAGAGACTAAATTTACGAAAAGTACCCCCATGGAGTCTTCTTAAGTTTTTTCTTCTGACACCCTAAAATTGAAAAAACACCGAGTTTCTCCTATACTAGACTCGTTAAAATTTAACAGTAAAGGACCTGTTCAATTTCAAAACAGGAACGAACCACTCCTTGTTAGGGTTCGAATCTTCAACTAAGTTGGACTCATCCGAAGGATGAGCTTATAAACAAGAAAATGTTATCCTCCTCAAGCTTGTCAGAAATAAAGAGGTACTTGCCAGAAATGGTGGGGGAAAAAGAGAAAAATGAACCTGTCTGTTGTATTTTGATTATTCGAAAATCCATTCACCACTCTTGAACACGACACTTTTGTTCACCTGGGTTGGGAAATACTTTTCCTAACAGTTAATCAAACCATATTGAAAGTCTTCAGCCGGTTTCTAGGTATTAGCTTTGGGTCAATTGTCACCAAACCATATGCAGCGTCGTTATGTGTTCAAGAGGACAGTTGAAATAAACCATTCAACTGCAAAATATCTGTCATCCATTTTGACCATCCTTGAGTCAATCCTTGCCAATACATTTCTTCAAAACTTGATCTATGATTTCGTGTTGTGGGCTTGCCTACGACAGATCGCTTCCTATCGACGACAACTCATTATCTAGGAAGTTGATCTAGAAATCATGAGTACCTTGAAATCTGCATGCCTTAATGGCAGGTTTCTCGCTTTCGATGACAGGTTGCATCATTGAACTTCGATCGAATCATTCCGGGAAATGTTCGACTTCAGCTCATTCATTCACATTTCATGGATTGTACTTAGTACTTTGAGGGCCATTGACATTACTGGTGGTTACTCTCACACTTGTTGAAAATATACATCATTAACTGGTAAACAAGTGGTTTCTACCATGTTCAACTTCGACACATTCATTCACATGGATAGAATCGTACTAGTTCAAGAAGCGGAAATCAAGACCTTGGATCTAGTTTCTACCATCCATGCTGCGAGGAATTTTGTTATCATTTATACAGTGGACTATTCATAAACAGATAGTTGTGTCCATACTGTGTCTATACATGTCTATACTGTTGATGTATTGAAAATCATTCCTGTATCAGAACATTTTAAATAAGTTTCTAGTTAGTTTTGATCTGAGTATGGGAATTCCTACCTCACGATGATATGTTTACATATATATATTTTGCATTGAAATTTTTTACAGGTTCTGACTAGGGTGTCCACAGGATGATCCTTGAAATGATAAAGTACTGCACTCTTCATATATGACAGACTTCATCTTCATTTATTCCAGACTTTGCACTTTAGGGGGCAATCTATTGCACTGAAAATTGTCATCTTGGCATTTTTCTATTTGTATGAGCTCATTATCACTCATACTTCCTCCTTTGTAAGTCTAACACATTAGTTCCTCATGTCAAGCCTTGAAAATAAGAGAAAAGTTCTTAAAAATCTCCTTAACTCTGGTATCGCACTTTCTCTTTGTCTTGCCTGCGGTCTCGCACCTAATGTTCATGAATCCTGCGTACCTGAACGCACTTTCTATGTGTTATGGGTGCGGACCCCTGTAAAATATTAAAAAGGTGCAAGTAAACTCAAAAAGATCACTTTCAGTAAATTCCAGAAGCCTCTGGAAGGAATCTTGTGGTGGTAGAACCGCTCTTTTGAGGTTCATGTATCCCTTACCTTAGGGAGCTAACCCCTTTATGTGAGGAGCTTATCCCTTTGAAGGAGGATTCTATCCATTCATAGTTAGAACTAAAACCTCCTCTTTTGGACTATAAAAAGAGGCATTGGGTAGCCTCAAGGGGAGTTCAAGCTTTAGAATTATTTGAGGTTAATTGCTATTGGAATTCAGACTCATTTAACTGAGATTTTTGTGAGGAGAGATCATATACCTCTATCTGTCTCGGTTGGAAGAGTGCAAGGCTTGTCAGAGTAGAGGAGATTCCTGCTTCGGACCCCGGGAAGGCCTGTTCAACATCAAGGTTAAGGTTGTAAGGTTTTCTTTATTCAAAGTTAATAAAAATGAATTCATTTTTCTCAATAAGATGTTAATTAACTGTTTATTTCATGGATTCCTTGATCACCATGATAAACATGATTTATAATATTTACTATACAGGTGCTATTTAATGTTTGCTTGTTTGTGACTGCAGGTTTATAAAAGATAACTCCTTCAAGTGATCGAGGGACAACTACTTCGAACAAGCATTGGATCTATGGTAAGACCTTAACACCTTTATAGTATTCTTTTGTAAATTGCATATGTCTAGAGAAAGATAGGTTTATTTGGCTGTTTGTTGCTAGATTACCTTTTGGTACTAGGGAGATCTATCTTGTCCACAATATTGATTTATCCGGTCAACAGTACTGGTTGGGACCTTCCTGTGTAAGAATTGTTGTCAGAGACACTTATAAAGGCACAGGTCTTCAATGAATCTTGATCAAATTGCAATGGTTGTAAGGTACGATACCATCGTGACATGAAAGCTTTTGCTGTAGTCGAATTTCAAGAGGATCGATGATTGCTATAGGGTAAAATGTTTGGGTTGTTGGTTTTCGAATATCCCTCTGAGGGCTTTCCGATGCCCGAGGCAGACAGTAAGATTAGCTGTATAGTTCACAAAGAAGATGCATACATGTTCATATCAACTTAAAGCAACTTGACAGAATAAGATGGAAGATTACCTCTTTAATGATCTTGAAGTCTTTTGGAGAGCATTAAGCAGCGAAGCAGGGATCCTCCTTCACCAGCTCCAAATCTCGACCCTGTGATCAATCAAAGCACCCCTGTAATCTCTACCACAACATACATTTCTTATCAATTAAGTTAATATATGAAAAACATTAAAAAATGCACATCTAAGCCATTCATCTCATGCTATATAAGTAATTGAAGAACAATAACAATATCAACTCATAGAATGGACAAAACAGATACAGTTCTATTGATTTATAAAAAGGAGGATTACAACCGTCGATTGTACCAAGCCCTCCTCAGCCTTCCAATCTCTCTATCTCTCAATGTGGTGATGTCTTGATCAAAAATTTCTCAATGAACCTCTTTGATCTTTGACCTTCACACTACAACAATAATGCTCTGCTTCACAAGTATTCAAAACTTTGACAAACCTTCGACCTTGAACCAAGAGCCTTCAACTCCATTTTATAGGAGATGGAGAGAGCAATCATTGCCTTTCTCCTTCCACCAGTTCTAAATAGAAAAAACCAAGATGTTTCCTCAACTTCCTGTGCTTTTGCCTTCCTTGAGAGTTCAGTTGTTTTTGGCAAGGCCCAATAAGAGATTAGTGCTTTTCATTTTCTATTTTGTACTGACACTCTTGTGAGAAAAAGCTGGAAATTCAAATCATTCTCCGCGGGTTTTTCCCGTTTCAAACTCAAAACACGGGTAACGCTGCTCTCTAGTGTAAACAGAGCATTGCCCTAGCCACTAACACAACCTATTAATTTATCAGGTGCATTGTAACACTCTTGTGCTGTTATAGGGGTGCGTTACCTTGGCAGAAGTAGGTTTAGTTTAGGTCTTTGTATTCCTTCCATATTTATCTTCTCCTGTGAGCTGATGAGGAGGTTTTTTGACCTGTAACAGATGCCCCCTAAAGTGTGAGGTCAGAGATGAAGACAATGGCCTAAATACTTTATAATGTGTGTAGTAGAGATAAAGAGATTGAAAGACTGAGGAAAACCTGAAACAACAACATATGTCATAAAATATAGTATCTACCTTGAGTCGGGCATTCCCATGATCAGTAGATTAATCAACATGATTTCTCTAGAACAGAGATATGAAGAATTTTTCCACCGATAAGCACAATGTGGAAGTGTCTGTCATAATAGGATCAGGCTGAAGAAGCTGTCTCCATAAAAAATATCGCAACTTGGGGAAGGGAACATAACTTTAATGATGTAACCTTTTCCCTAAGGTCTTGACCGCCGCTTCACTTAAACTGCATATTTCTCAACATGTGAATGAAGGAGCTATCGTCGAACATGTGAGAAATCGTCTGATTACCAGTTGATAATGAAAAATCTTAACAGACGCGAAGGTGGTCACCGATAATGATGATGGTCCCTAAGATGCACAGTACAATCTAGTGAGTGTGAATAAAAAGAGTTGAAGTCGAACACTCGTAGAATCATTCAATCAGGAGCCAATGACGAAGACTCCTAATCAAACACAAGACTACCTGCCACTGATGTCTGCAAGTATCTGGGTACTGATGGGTTTCTGGATCAATTTCCTAGATAAGATGTTGCAGTCGATAGGAAGAGATCTGTTGAACGGTAGGCACTGAGGCGTCCTACATCAGTCAACACGAAACATAAACCAAATGATTTTGTTTTTGATGGAGATAATGAAGAGAAAATGGGGATGTCTGACGAAAAATAATTTCTGGCATAATGAGTGGTTTGGTTGACAAGAGGAGAAGTAGATAGCGAGATCCGCTGGAACAATAGAAGGCACTGTAATAGGGTACTAGGTAGCTGAGGCTTAATGAACACCAGAGAGTTTGTTAGGATTTTACCGGTGTAGGAACACTGGGAGATGAAGGCTAATACTCATAGATGGTAGGGTTCGGCTAACTGCGGAAGAGTTTATGGGAAGTTCCATGTTCAATATTTTTGCTGCCAAATTGACCTTTCTAAAAATGTAGTAGAGGTAGTATCCATTTTGTCCAAATTTTTCCCCGTCTGATTAGGTTTAACGAGTCCATATGAGTAAACTTGGTGAATTTTTCATATCTAGAGAGTCTGAAAAATGTCATAAAAGACAACTCTATTCCCCGTCTGATTAGGTTTAACGAGTCCAGACGAGTAAACACGGTGAATTTTTCATGTTTAGAGAGTCTTAAAAATGTCATAAAAGACAACTCCGTTCCCCATCTGATTAGGTTTAATGAGTCTAGACGAGTAAACTCGGTGAATTTTTCATGTTTAGAGAGTCTGAAAAATGTCGTAAAAGACAACTCCATGGGGTACCTTTGTCATGTCTTGATAACCAGGCACAACAAAGGGAGAATAGTAAGCCCGAAACAGTTCATTTTTCGTGAGTTAGTCCATCGAAGCCGGGAAAGTGAGAAATATATGTTCGATTGACGTCTACCTCATTTTGTTATGAGTACGAGAAGGCGAAGTAAACTCAGTACTCTTTGTGAAATTTTAACGAGTCCAACAAAGATAAACTCGGTGCTCTCTGTGAAATTTTAACGAGTCACGCGGAGAAAACTTGGTCACTTTTTCTGTTTAAAGAGCTTTGAAAAAGAGGAAAATAATGGCTCCTTACTCTTTGTCGTGGTAGTTTAACGAGCCCGACAAAGGCAACTTGGGGTTTTTTCAGTTTTATGAGCTAGAAAAAGGTCCCTAAAAAGAAAGCTCAGTGCTTCTTCATGTCAGTTTTAACGAGTCTGAAGAAGAAAAATCCAGGTTTTTCGGATTAACGAGCAAGAGAAAGACCATAAAAAGAACGCTCGAAATTGACTTCGTATAAGTTTAATGAGTCCGAAGAAGAGAACTCGAGGTTTTTCGGATTAACGAGTAAGAAAAATACCATAAAAGAATGCTCGAAGGAAGGATTGTGGTGCCGTCAATTCAACAATTGTTTTAACCTTATCGGGATCAACCCTGATCCCGTGCTTGGAGACAATGAAACCTAACAGACGCCCGAACTCGACCATGAATACGCACTTATGGGGTTTTAGACGTATATTGTAGAATCTACACCTAGCAAAAATTTCTTTTAGATGAGTAAGGTGATCAGGTCGTTTCTTGGAATGGGCCAGAAAATCATCCAAGTAAGCCTGTACAATATGTCGAATGTCGTGGAAAGTGTAGTCCATAGCCCGCTGAAAAGTTGCTCCAGCATTCTTCAGATCGAATGGGAGTTTACGATACGCAAATGTGCCCCAAGCACAGATGAAGGTAGTTTTATGCTGGTCTTATTTTTAATTGCAATCTGGTTATAGCTCGAGAATCCATCCATGAAGGAAAAAGATTCGCATCCGGCACAATCGTCGAGAATCTGATCTATGAACGACGTAGGATAATTGTCTTTGGGACAAGCAGCGTTCAGATCACGATAGTCAACACAAACTCAGATGGTGCCTTGTTTTTTATCTACGGGAATCAGATTGGAAACCCATTCTGTCAACAGAACGGGATAGATGAAACCAGCATTTAAAAGTTTTTCTACCTCAGTTTTGATGGTGGCCGCTTTGCGGGGGTGGACAGGCCCGAGTTGCTGTCGAATTGGTTTGGCATTGTCATAAATCTTGATTTCGTGCTCAACTATAGATGGATCTATGCCGGGAATTTCTTCATAAGACCAAGCAAACACATCGCGGAATTCCTTGAAAATGGATGTGAAGCGCACAATTTCCTCAGTATTACAATCTGCTGCAATCTAAATATTTTCCACGATACCTGTTTTGACCGAGATATCGATGAGCATTGTCTTAGAAATATTACCCATGTTCCCTTCTGAATTGATAGTTTGAAAAGTCATATATGCGGAGAGAACCATCTCAGGTGGGTCAAAGGATGGGATTTCAGTATTTATCACGTCCGAATCGATCATCGAAGCACGATGGTGAAACTCTCGCCAAGGTCGTTCTTCTAGAGACATGATCTCTCGAATAGCTTCGTCTATAGGCAAGACTTCATTGAGGAGATCCTTAGAGAGAACTGTGATTGGTGGGAGGTTTGTACCTTTGGTCGAAACCATAACAGTGGAGGGTTCAGATGTAATTTGGATGGCTTGGTAGGCCAATTTGACTGGTGAGAGCAACATTTGATCTCCGTAGGAATCAATGTCTGAAGGTGCTAGGAGGATCCATGGGTCGATAGAGCCATCCAAAGTGGTGGATATCATTGCAACCGTATTTGGGATCTCTGGCGGCGGGAGAGGAAAACAACCCAGTAGGGAAGATGCCTTCAGAAGACCGGTACCAATACTGATGTAAGAGTTAGGAAAGCCTCCTATTAGGGGTACAATGCTACTTGGTAACGTGGTATAATCAGGGGTGCAGAAGGATAACTGATCCACTGTGACTATTTTCCCATCCAATGGAAATAGGACGAGTCGGAAGATCGAAGAAACAATGGCGGTCATGGCATAAGACCAACTACGACTGAGCAATAGATTATAGTTGAGATGGCAATCTATGACTTCAACGTCCACGATTATCATTTTCCCACTCAGAGTGATGGGAAAGCTAGCAAGGTAACCTTTTGGGAGGAACGTGTGGCCATCGAAAGCTTTGAGGGAATTCGATGACGGTGACAAGGTAGGAGAATCTAAAGCGAGCCAACAAGCTTGTAACATAACGCAGGTCGAAGCACCTTCATCAATGACAGTGTGATGGATGGGTCTCCCTTTCGACACAACCTGCACCTGGAATGCGAGTTGGTGTGAGAGGCGAGTCTGATAATTTTCCATATCAAAGATAGCTAGCATGGAATCCTGGGGGTCTATTCCACCAATGGCCGAAAGCAAGGCTTTCCTATGTGCTGGGCAAGTTTGCAATACTTTGAGAGCAGACACAACTGACGGTGCCTATGCCAATTCTTCTACAATGTTGTAGTTTTGGGCTGCATGTGCAGAGGTGTTATGAGTCTTGCGTCGAAGTGTCCATTTGGGGGGATGAATCACGGGGTCAGCAGTAGGCCGTTCGATATGCAGATCGTTAGGCAGCGGTGGAGTTGAACTAGTACCAGGTTCTTGAGAATCTATGGTAGGATTTCCATAAATCTTGGCTCGGGTTTGAAGTTCGACACTTTCAATGCCATAAATGGTGGATGATCCTTCATCGCAAGGACGTGAACCACCATTGCCCCGTTGCTGGGGTTGTGGCAGGTTGTCAACCATGTGTTGCTGCTGTTGATTAGGGAAATGATTATGAAGAATGACAGGTGTTCGCCTAGAATCCTTGTTTGCGATAAAATCGGTGCATTCCTGCAGCCGAGGACATTTGTATGTCAAGTGGTCCTCTGCACAGATCTTGCAAGGAAATTTCATGTGTTTATCCTTCCCTTTGTCATTTTTGGCAGCATTTTTCTGATTAGGAATATTCTGATTGTATGACTGCTCCTCCGAAGAAGATTTATTTTTCTTGTTCTTCTTATTCTTACCACTAGGTTTTTGTGAAGTTTGCACGGAATTTACCTCAGCGGTAGGAAGAGTAGTCGTTTGGTTAGGGGCGGTGGCAACCGAGGATGGCTGGGAGGTTTACCCCTGAGATTGTTTTGTGGCTACGCTAGAGATTGTGCAACGATACCGTCGGCGTGGGCTCCGGTTTTCTAAGTAGCAAGAGGATTTGGGTTACCAGGGGCATTGGGGAGAAAATCATATAGCATGCCAGATTGTGAATAGATTAAATCCAAATGTTGGGCACGACGAATGCATTGATCTTCTGTGACTGCACCGGATAGGCCAATGTCTTTAGAGATGTGGGGTAAGAGAGACTTACAAAAACAATTAGATAGCAGATGATCCGGGATTGACACTTTGACCAGCCTCCTCCTACGTCTCCATTCATGAATATGATCGGAGATGTGGGTGGTGGTGTCTTGGCGCATTGAGGTTAACAGTTCCATTCCGGTTTCAAATCTGATTGGTAATTGGAATTTCTTTAGAAACTCTATTGCTAAAGTGCCAAAAGTGTTTGTGGTTGCGCGTGGAAATTCAATATACCACTTGGCGGCATTGCCTGTAAGGGTGCGGGGAAACAGTCAAATCCGGACACTATCATCCACCATGGAATTAGATATAGACCATAAATGAAAGGTGGTGATGTGTGCAGCTGGGTCGTCCCCTTGTTTCCCATCGAACTTTGGGATGTCAAAAGGAATCTTGTGTGGTACTGGAGGCCAGAGCGGGTTGGGATTGATGGGGTTGTTAGTCAGTTTATGGATGTCGGGAATGTCTAGAGCTGCTAAAAATGGCAATTGTGGGTTTGCCCCCGAATCTAACCAAGGAAGTATTGGCTGACTATTTGGACGATAGGGTCCACCCATCAATGTGTTACCAATAGGATAAGTAGGACTTTGCTAAAAATTTCCTATAGGTGGAGGGGTAGGGATATATTGTTGCTGTCCACAGGGCATATTGTATTGCGGGGTGAACGGTTGGTTGCCCCCAGTATAAAAGTTCCCTCCCATTCCAAATGGAGGTTGGGGTGGGTTAGTCCATATGGCTACAATAGAGCTTCCCGGAGGCATGCTACTACTTGCATAGTTCGACAAAAACATAGACTCTACACCGATATTTAAACCACTTAAGGGAATAGTGTTAACAATAGGTTGTCCAGTTTGTCCTAAGGATTGCAGGGGTAGTGAAATGTTCCCTGTTATCTTCGTGCTGGTGACACTGCCCCCTGGTATGGTGGCCAAGGGGTTTGAAATCAGCAAAGGGTTCCAATCGAAAGGGTTGCTAAAAGGAACTGAAGTAGTCCCACTCGTGGGAGGATGAACCGTAGGTCCCGACGTGGTCACGGTAGGAGTAGATCCCGAAGGAATCGGTGAGTTACTCACAGTTGTGATGACCGTAGGGTTGGGACTAGGTATATGTTGACCACTGGGGTTACCAAGTGATGGCATATATCTGACAACCGGTGGGGAGGATGGTGGCGAACCTGGGATGGTTGCCATTGGTATTGACCCTGTGGATGCCGGTTGTGAAATGGGTGTTTGTGTGGCCGAAGAAATGTCTTGGCATGGTGGAATCTGAACTATCACAAGCCCCAACAGATCAGTGAGTGGAGGATTGTAATGAGGTACGACACCTTCCGTGAAAGGGTCCTCCGGAAATTCCATGA
This sequence comes from Pinus albicaulis, assembly GCA_034641835.2. Taxonomy (NCBI): domain Eukaryota; kingdom Viridiplantae; phylum Streptophyta; class Pinopsida; order Pinales; family Pinaceae; genus Pinus; species Pinus albicaulis. Next base: position 644,854,835 of record CM076583.1, on the reverse strand, counting down.
GGCTATGTGAAAATCAGGGTTTGTCAATGGAGATTTCTCTTCCGCAAAAGGCACGGGTTCACCAAGGTTCATTTCTTCCTCAAGAGTCAGAGGAGGTAGACCGTGATGTCGTCGACATAGATGGCGTGGGTCGGATGACGCCATGGTGACCTATTTATTTTTAACAAATTTTAATAAATTGTGATGTATTATAAAGTCTCAATGACAATAACCACACACCTAAAAAAGAAAAGAAAAAAAGGACTCTCTAAAATCAATCAGTAAGAATCCAGAATAGGATGCCCTGTCTGAGTACTATCGTTTGCTGGCGATGAAATCCAGTATCACAATAGTATACAGAGAGGGTTGGTGGAAAGTAAAGTTATGGTCACTCTAGAGCTTTGCCCGAACCTCAGACAATAGGTGTAAGCACTCTCATGAAGACGAGTACCCTCTTAAAGACCGAAGACAGAGTGGGTCTGTTTGTTTCAGGTACCAGGACAGCTCGTTCCAGTCACCTTGTGTAAGTCCCTAAAAATTATGGCCACTAAAGATACCTCAAATCACAGACATCATCAGGGGGGTCCACGGTCTAGGACAACATGCTATATGGGAAAAACACCTAGATCCTCGATCTAGTTTCGACATCCCCGAAGGGAACCCCAATATATAGCATACCCACCGGATGTAGTCGAAGGCGGGCTACCTTCTTGTGCACCCAAGTGTTGTCTCGCACTGAGCTCCGGTAAAGGAATGGTTCCGATAATATGAGTGCAGTAGGATTTCGCTCGTTAATGACTCTAGTCTCAAATTTTGAGATCTTGGGTGATTTTCTCACTTTTCCTAACCCAAGATCCTAGCCTGAACTACTGTTGGTGTGAGCTCAGAAAAAATTAATGTGATTGATTTTATTATCGCTTGATTCTTAGTGCACTTGATTATTAGTCTTGTAGAGGGGGAGTGAACGTATGAAATGTAATGAGACTCTGACTCAAGAAACCATGCAAAAATATGCTCTAAATATTCAATTCGATGGAGAGTATTTCTACAAGGAGAGGTTTGCTTTCAACATCCATGCACTAAAATTCAAATAGAAAAGTTCAACCTTAAAGATTTAGACATCTATTTACCTCATATTAATAGTCTTTTAACTGAAATTTTTAGAATTAATTAAGCTAGATGCAGAAAAAACTAAAAAAAAAATTTCTTCTCTAAAAAGTAAATGTTTTTGACACTAACTTTTCAAACAAGAGAAAATAAACAGAAATGCCAACTTAGTAAAGAAGCATAGGGATTCAGTCAAGGAGGGACTCTGATGGCCAAAAAATCTACAACGAAAAACACAATCACAGGGGTGAACAACAAATTTTGGCTGAGTAACGCACTATCTCTGAGTAACGTTAATCCAGAGACTAACACACTGTCTTTAAGCAGAGCTCGCGTTATAACGCACTGGAACACCAACAAAGGTAGCATTAGCCAGGGTAAAGTCCTTCATATGGTCAAACAGAAATAGGATTGAACTCTGTGAGCTTTTGAAATGTCTACTGGGCATAAATAATGCTCAGAAGGGTCTGTGAACAGAGGAAAGAAGAAAGGGGGAAAGAGTTAGTCTAGAAACTATGGGGAATTCCCCACCGGAGTCGCCAATTCTACTATAGGGTAAAATGCTTGGGTTGTTGGTTCTCGAATATCCCTCTCAGGGCTTTCTGGTGCCCGAGGCATACAGTAATATTAGCTGTATAGTTCACAAAGAAGATGCATACATGTTCATATCAACTTAAAGCAACTTGACAGAATAATATGGAAGATTACCTCTTTAATGATCTTGAAGTCTTTTGGAGAGCGTTAAGCAGCGAAGCAGGGATCCTCCTTCACCAGCTCCAAATCTCGACCCTGTGATCAATCAAAGCACCCCTGTAATCTCTACCACAACATACATTTCTTATCAATTAAGTTAATATATGATAAACATTAAACAATGCACATCTAAGCCATTCATCTCATGCTATATAAGTAATTAAAGAACAATAACAATATCAACGCATAGAATGGACAAAACAAATACAGTTCTATTGAATTATAAAAAGGAGGATTACAACCGTCGGTTGTACCAAGCCCTCCTCAACCTTCCAATCTCTATATCTCTCAATGTGGTGATGTCTTGATCAACAAGTTCTCAATGAACCTCTTTGATCTTTGACCTTCACACTACAACAATAAAGCTCTGCTTCACAAGTCACAAGTATTCAAAACTTTGACAAACCTTCAACCTTGAACCAAGAGCCTTCAGCTCCATTTTATAGAAGATGGAGAGAGCAATAATTGCCTTTCTCCTTCCACCAGTTCTAAATAGAAAAAACCAAGATGTTTCCTCAACTTCCCATGCTTTTGCCTTCCTTGAGAGTTCATTTGTTTTTGGCAAGGCCCAATAAGAGATTAGTGCTTTGCAGTTTCTATTTTGTACTGACTCTCTTGTGAGAAAAAGATGGAAATTCAAATCATTCTCCACGGGTTTTTCCTGTTTCAAACTCAAAACATGGGTAACGCTGCCCTCTAGTGTAAATAAAGCATTTCCCTAGCCACTAACGTGGCCTATTCATTTATCAGGTGCATTGTAACGCTCTTGTGCTGTTATAGGGGTGCGTTACCTTGGCAGAAGTAGGTTTAGTTTAGGTCTTTGTATTCCTTCCATATATATATTCTCCTCTGAGCTGATGAGGAGGTTTTTTGACCTATAACAATGATATCTATCGACAATGATGTCTCCCATAGTGCCACCCAAGGATACCCCTTTACATGGGGAGGTGTTATCCAAGGTACTGCTTCATTTTTGGAAAGAGGTGTTGATGTCGACAAAAAAGAAGTCTTAATTGAACCATAATGGGTTTAACATAGGCATGTTGGTGAGCGGTGGCTGAAAATGGATGATGGGGATTCAGTGGCCCGAGGTCGAAGTATATTTGAGCAGCTTGGTGGCAGTCATACGTATTTCTAAAGGAAAAAATCCCTGGAGTCGGTAGGACTTCCAGGGCGGGTATGAACTGGCTATGATTGTCGTAATGGTGTGTGTATGGATGGTATGAAATACTTCTACCAAGGGATATGGGGGACTGCTTCCATGGGAGGAAAATGTGCAATATGAGGGAGAAGAGGCGAAGGGCGCTGTTTGTGATCTTTTTACACTTACCAAAAGAATAAAATAATGGGGTTTGGTTTGTACAAAACACAGAGATGGGTACCCAAAAACATGAAAGAGGGTCTCTCACTTGATGGTGTGAGGACGGTGTTTTGCTAGGGGTAGGGGTCCCATTGGTTGGTCTCATGTGCGGGGTTGATGAAGCGGAAGATGTCGCAAATGGGTTAATGTTGATGGAGGTATGGTGGGCCAAATGCGGTGTGCGAAGGTGCGCTTTCCTTCTGCTTGTAGAACCCGATCGTCCGGGAAGAGGGTTGGTTTAAATAGTGAACATGACCTCTCTTTGCTCACGATGCATTCCAGTCTAGGATGTTGTTAGCTATGCGATCAGCTGTTTGGTTTTGATTCCTTGATACATGTGAGAATGTAATATAATCAAATTGTCTGCTTAATCCTTTGGCACACAAATATTTTGTAAATAGGTTTGCATCCCTGGTTCAAATGTTTGGTTTAACCACGAGACTAGTAACTGGGAATCTAGGTAGACATGCATATGGCGGATGCCCTGGTGGAGGGCCTCGCACATAAGTCCGAGAACGGCATCATATTCTGCTTGGTTGTTGGTTGCTGAACTGATGCACATGCCGTTTGAACACAGTGGTGATCGGTCAGGGTAGTAGATGACCCAGGCGGCTGCAGCTAAGTTTTGAGACCATCACGATGCTCCATCAACAAATCCGAAATAAGGTTCAAATTGGTGATCCATGGTGATATTTTGAGCGCGCTTAGGTTTTTTTTGGGTAAAAAATATTTTGGTATTGGGATTTTTGTGTACTCTAACTCTAGGGGATAAGGGCTACTGGGGCTGTTAAGGATAGAATTTCTTGAGGTAAACTCCATTGACGGGGTTAGTGAGGTAGGTCCCGTCTGGTTCCGTCAAGATGTATGCCCCCTTTCGGAGGCAATGTTTGATGATATAGGGCCCTTTCCACAGAGTTTCGAACTTTCCTAGCCCTAAGGCTTCTTTTGCGACATCATAGCGAAGGAATAACTCTCCTTCAGTAAATGAGCGGGGGGTGATGTGGCAGTCGAATGATGCTTTTACCCTTTTATTATGTGCCTCATTATGTTGAAGCGATTGGCGCCTATTTTCATCAACTAGATCTAGTTGTACTAGGTGTTGTTATAGAGGCTGGGTGTCATCAAGGAGTTCGATGGTTGTATGCAAGTTTGGGATCTCATGGAAATCGATACAAGGGCGCAAGGTGCCTTGGTTTTTTGTGACATTAATATAGTTGAATTCTTGTGACGGAGGGGTTGTTGAAATCCTGTTTTGGGCGTGTGATGACACAATTCGTATGTGATGAGTTGTGTCGCTGGCATGCGGCGGGGGAAGGATATCCGCAATGGAGTCTTGAGTGAGCCGATAGTTGGCCTTCCTGCTAGGATAGTCGATTCCCGATAGATGGAAGTTGATTTTATCGCAGAGGTGTCTGAACGTCTGTAGCAATGGGAATCCCTCTGGCGCGTGATTATGACTGGTGCAAATGGCACAGGGTATCACAACGTTGACAGAGTAGATAGTGTGAGAATCTACACTACTCGATGTTCCAGATGTGGATGCTTTGAAAGGGTCTGTTGCAGACCAAGTTGTCTTCTGTTTCCATTTTTGCGTCGTGGCTTGAAACTTGCCTCCCTTTTTGGTGGGTGGCTGACTTAATGCCTCTTTAGCTGCTTTCAACTTGGGGAGATGTGTGCACTTAAATGTATGATGAAAGTGTGAGCAAATCCGGTAGTAAGTGCTTGTGATATTCTCTTGATTAGAGAGAAGCTTTTGGGGGAGAGACAAGATTATGTGGAGACTTTTTGCAAGGGGTTTGAGTTCTTTACATTGGTTGATTAGGTGATCGTTTAGATCACATAGGCCGCATGTTATCATAGGTTTGGCCTGGGATTTACGTGGTTGGTGTGCGGCCTTAGCAGGCGTGATGAACCACCCTGGTGGCGGGGTTGTTGGGTCGACGATGTATATTTTATGCCATTCTTGGAGGTCGCTCATCCTCTTTTCTACGACATTAATCATGTTGATAATGGGACAGAGTCGTGAGACATTAGTACAATGTCGGTCGTAATGATTACCCTGACATATCAGGAAAAATATATGTGATATGGGTCTTCCATCGTGCGTGGTCTAAGGTCGGGCAGGATACCATCGTCGGTATGTTGCTAAGTCGGGGCAGTGGACTACTATATGGTCCGTCTGCTTACATAATGTGCATGCGGGCGACCTTCGTGAAGTGCCTGCAGGGGTAACTATGGGTTTCCCACTAGGTCGTTCTTCGGCTGTCAAGAACATGATAGACCCTCTCATCTCCTCTGCCTGGGTCATGGAGCTACAGATAGACTCCTCATCCATATAGTCTTCTTGGGAGAGACGAACTATGGTTGAGCAGAGGCTAGCCAGGGCTAGTTGGAAGCGAGGTATGTAGTGAAAATATTCCAATAAGTTATTGTCGGCGCATAACGGGCATGTGAATTGTGTTGCCCGTAGCCCCACATAGTAGATCCTTTCAATTGGATACCATCCATGGATGAGTTCCAATGCGGCACACTCTTCGAGGTAGTGGCCACATTCATTGCATAGCGTGCAACGTATAATGGGCATTACTAGGGGGCACTCTACGTATCAGTGCTCCTATTGTAAGTACAATATGGTGCGCGGCTCGTCATTAATAGAATGGATGGAGGGATCCTCTTGATTGGATTGCTCGATCGCGTGTAAGGCATCCCTATACCACGGGACTTCTGGAAAATGGTGGGTATAATGTCCGTAGGTATCACAGAGGGTGCATGCATGATTAGTACGCAGCGGATTGCCTGTACTTTTGGTGGAAAGTTCCTTTTTATGGGAATGCCATTTTAAGGTGCCTGCCTCGCAGCCGAGGAGTGGTTTTAAGTTGTATAACTCCGGGCATATGTGAGTAGGGTTTCTTGTGACATCACATATAGCACAGGCTGATGACTTCAGCTGCATGGTGGGGGTCACCACTTTCTTTCCTTTCTTGGCGATTTTATTTATAGTGGTCGTCGGCTTTGCAGTGGGGATTTCCCTTGCAGGGGCGGTTTCGGCTACTACTTGGGTAGGTTGGGGCTCCTCGGGACTGGGGGGCTGTAACCAAAATGCAGTAACGTTGGTAGCTGGTGTTCCTGGAGGGGGAACAAGATACCACACTAGGAATGCTAATGATATGTTGGGTAGTACCAGTGTTGCCAAGACTTGCTAGGAGGTGAAGCGAGGGGGTGGGTATAGGAAAGGAGTTTGGGAGGCGGCATAGACTATGGAGGCTGTAGTAGCTGATGCCTCAGTGTCGTTATTGCTTGAGTCTGTGTCCTGACTAACCTTAGTGCTTGATGTGGACATTATGCACACTAGGGCCCCTATGGCATCAGGTGATACCTCAGGGATAATACAAGGATCTCCTAGGAATGAGCCTAGGATGGATGATGGTTTGAATTGGCCAGAACCATATTCTTGATGCCGTACAAGACCATCAATGGCTGTGTCTACATAGGGTAGAACCATATCTGTGTTGGTCAAAGGATTCTTTTCAGTGTGCATCAGCTGGTCTACCGTAATGATTCGATCCTCGTGGGGAAACATCATGATGCGAAAAACAGAGGATGCTATGGCAGACATGGCGTACATGTAGCTCCACCTAAGGAGTATATTTTAATCCAAGTGAGCGTCCAAGACATCGATGTCTATGTGGACCGTTTTTCTAGCTAAGCAGACCGATACATTTTGGAAGAGACCGACGAGGGTTGAGGGCTGGCTGTCATATGCTCTGAGTGTGATGACGGAAGGTTTGAGTTCTGGGGCTCCTAAATTCTGCCATACATTTTTCGACATGATGCACGTCAATGCACCCTCGTCAATGACACATCGGTGAATAATGATATTCTGTACCGATACTGGTATTTGGAAGGCGACCATGGAGGGAAGCCTAGGGGTGGCTTTGTACTCTTATACACATATTTTTTGATATATATATGAGAGATATTTTTTGCGGCTCTACATGGTGTGATGTCTATTTTGGTTTATGAATTTTTGTTATGTTGATGGATATACATGTTTTTTTCTTTTAAGTATGGTGATTTTCTTGTGATGCATTCCAGTCTAGGATGTTGTTAGCTATGCGATCAGCTGTTTGATTTTGATTCCTTGATACATGTGAGAATGTAATATAATAAAATTATCTGCTTAATATTCTGGCACGCAAATATTTTCTAAATAGGTTTGCATCCCTGGTTTCAAATGTTTGGTTTAACTGCGAGACTACTAACTGGGAATCTAGGTAGACATGCATATGGCGGATGCCCTGATGGAGGGCCTCCAACATAAGTCCATTAACAACGTCATATTCTGCCTAATTGTTGGTTGCTGAACCGATGCACACACCATTTGAACACAGTGGTGATCAGTCAGGGTAATAGATGACCCAGGCTGCTGCAGCTAAGTTTTCACAACATCGCGATGCTCCATCAGCAAATTCGAAATAAGGTTCAAATTGGTGATCCATGGTGATATTTTGAGCACGCTTAGGTTTTTTTTTGGGTCAAAAATATTTTGGTATTGGGATTTTTGTGTACTCTAACTCTAGGGGATAAGGGCTACTGGGTCCCTTATGGACATAATTTCTTTAGGTAAACGCCGTTGACAAGGTTAGTGAGGTAGGTCCCGTCCGATTCCGTCAAGATCTATGTCCCCTGCTGGAGGCAATGTTTTATGATATAGGGCCCTTTCCACAGGGTTTCAAACTTTCCTGGACCTAAGGCTTCTTTTGCGACATCATAGTGAAGGACTAGCTCTCCTTTAGTAAATGAGCGAGGGGTGATGTGGCGGTCGAATGATGCTATTACCCTTTTCTTATGTGCCTCATTATGTTGAAGCGTTTGGCGCCTGTTTTCATCAAATAGCTCTAGTTGTACTAGGTGTTGTTCTAGAGGCTGGGTGTCATCAAGAAGTTCGATGGCTGTATGCAAGTTTGGGATCTCGCGGAAATCGATACAAGGGCGCAAGGTGCCTTGGTTTTTTGTGATAGGAATAAAGATGAATTCCTGTGACGGAGTGGTTGTTGAAATCCTGTTTTGGGCGTGCGATGACACAAGTCATATGTGATGGGTTGTGTTATTGGCATGCAGTGGGGGAAGGATCTCCGCAATGGGGTCCTGAGTGACCCGATAGTTGGCCTTCCCGCTAGGATAGTCGATTCCCGGTAGATGGAAGTTGATTTTATCGCAGAGGTGTCTAAACGTCTGTAGAAAAAGACATCCCTCTGGTGCATGATTATGATTGGTACAAATGGCGTAGGGTATCAAAACATTGACATAGTAGATAGTGTGAGAATCCACACTACTCGATGTTCCAGATGTGGATGCTTGGAAAGGGTCTGTTGCGGACCAAGATGTCTTCTGTTTCCATTTTTGCGTTGTGGGTTGAAACCTGCCTCCCTTTTTGGTGGGTGGCTAACTTAATGCCACTCTAGCTGCTTTCAACTTGGGGAGATGTGTGCACTTAAATGTATGATGAAAGTGTGAGCAAATCCGGCAGTAAGTGCATGTGATCTTGTCTTGATTAGAGAGAATATTTTGGGGGAGAGACGAGATTATGCGGAGACTCTTTGCAAGGGGTTTGAGTTCTCTGCATTGGTTGATTAGGTGATCGTTTAGATCACATAGGCCGCATGTTATCCTGGGCTTGGCCTGGGATTTACGTGGTTGGTGTGTGGCCTTAGCAGGCGTGACGAACCACCTTGGTGGCAGGGTCGTTGGTTCAATGATGTATCTTTTATGCCATTCTTGGAGGTCGCTCGTCCTCTTTTCTACGACATTAATCATGTCGATAGTGGGACGGAGTCGTGAGACATTAGTACAATGTTGGTCGTAGAAACAAACACCTAGGTACATACTCTACACTTCACTTTAGCAATTTACCAACCCTGGTTGACAATTAAATGAGCTCAATTTAGGAGACTAGAATGAGACCAAACAAGCATGTGGAATTGCGTAATGATTATCCTGACATATCAGGAAAAATATCTATGATATGGGTCTTCCATCGTGCGTGGTATGAGGTTGGGCGGGGTACCATTGTCGATATGCTGCTAAGTCGGGGCAGTGGTCTACTATATGGTCCGTCTGCTTGCATAATGTGCATGCGAGCGGCCTTCGTGAAGTGCCTGCAGGGGTAACTATGGGTTTCCCACTAGTTTGTTATTCAGCTGTCAAGAACATGATAGACCTGCCCATCTCCTCTACCTGGGTCATGGAGCTGCCGATAGACTTGACATCCATATCGTCTTCTTGGGAGAGACGAACTATGGCTGAGCGGAGGCTAGCCAGGGCTAGTCGGAAGCGAGGTATGTAGTGACAATATTCCAATAATTGATTTTTGGTGCATAACGGGCATGTGAATTGTGCTGCCCATAGCCCCATGTAGTAGACACTTTCGATTGGATACCATTTGTGGATGAGTTCCAATGCGGCACACTCTTCGAGGTAGTGGCCACGTTCATCGCATAACGTGAAATGTATAATGGGCATTACTGGGGGGCGCTCTACGTATCATTGCTCCTCTTGTAAGTGTAAGATGGTGCGCGACTCGTCATTAATAGACTGGATGGAGGGATAATCTTGATAGGATCGCTCGATCGCATGTAAGGCGTCCCTATACCACAATATTTCTAGACAATGGTGGGTATAATGTCCGTAGGTGTCACAGAGGGTGCATGTGTGATTGGTACACAACGATTTTCCTGTACTTTTGGTGGCAAGTTCCTTTTTATGGGAATGCCGTTTTGAGGTGCCTGCCTCGCAGCCGAGGAGTGGTTTTAACTCGTCCAACTTAGGGCATATGTGAGTATGGTGTCCTGTGACATCACATATAGCGCAGGTTGATGACTCCCGCTGCATCGTGGGGGTCACCACGTTCTTTCCTTTCTTGGCGATTTTCTTTATCGTGGTCGTCGGCTTTGCAGTGGGGATTTCCCTTGTGGGGGAGGTTTCGGCTGCTACTTGGGTAGGTTGGGGCTCCTCGGGACCGGGGGGCTGTAACCCAAAAGCAGTAACATTGGTAGCTGGCATTCCTGGAGGGGGTACGAGATACTACACTAGAAATGCCAACGATATGTTGGGTAGTACCAGTGTTGCCAAGACCTGCTGGGAGGTGAAGCCAGGGGGTGGGTATAGGAAAGGAGTTTGGGAGGTGGCATAGACTATGGAGGTTGCAGTAGCTGATGCCTTGGTGTCGTTACTGCTTGAGTCCGTGTCCTGACTAACCTCGGTGCTTGATGTGGACATGATGCACACCGGGGCCCCTATGGCATCAGGTGATACCTCATGGATAATAGGAGAATCTCCTAGGAATGAGCCTAGGACGGACGACGGTTTGAATTGGCCAGGGCCATATTCTTGATACCGTACAAGACCATCAGTGGCTATGTCTACATAGGGTAGAACCATATCTGTGTTGGTCAAAGGACGCTTTTTAGTGTGCATCAACTGGTCTACCGTAATGATTCGATCCTCGTGGGGAAACATCATGATGCAGAAAACGGAGGATGCTATGGAAGACATGGCGTACATGTAACTCCGCCCAAGGAGTATATTGTAATCCAAGTGAGCGTCCAAGACTTCGACATCTATGTGGACCGTTTTTTCGGCTAAGCATACCGGTACATTTTTGAAGAGACCGACTGGGGTTGAGGGCCGACCGTCGTATGCTCTGAGTGCGATGATGAAAGGTTTGAGTTCTGGGGCTCCTAACTTCTGCCATAAATTTTTTGACATGAAGCACGTTGACGCACCCTCGTTAATGACACATCGGTGAATAGTGATATTCTGTACTGATACTGGTATTTGGAAGGTGACCATGGAGGGAAGCCTAGGGGTGGCTTTGTCTAAATCAAAAGCCATCATGCGCGTTTCGGCAAGGTTGACGGCACCTAAGGTAGTAAGTAGGGCTTTTTGCTGCTTTGGGCACGACTGCAGTACCTCTAAAGTAGACATAGCAGCAGGTGACTGGGCTAGATCGTCTACGATGTTGTAATTGTGGACTGCTTTAGAGTAGTTACCTACTCGCCTATTAGGCCCTTTAACCATTTTTGGAAATGGTTCCAAAGGAATCTTTGGAATGGTCAAAGGTGCAGTTGGCATGCTCGTACTAGCCCCTGACGTACCAGTGTCTGGTGGGGTGTCATAGTTGCGATTTCGGGTTTGGAAAAACATTTCTTCCCGAGCCATGTAAATTTCATGGTTGTTTTTCTCAGAATCGTTGGGGTTTTGCTGCTGAGTGCTGACTGTTCCCCTATGGGGGAAGGGTTCTTGCATAACTGAAGTTGTCTGGGAAGATCCTCCTTGTCTTTGGTTACTCTGAAGTTTTTTAAGCTCAAGGAGTTCAGGACAGTGGTGAGTATTGTGCCCGTACTCACCACATATTGAACATGAATGGTTTGTTCATAGAGGTGGTTGTTTTCCTTGCTTTTGAGCATTTCTTGGCTCCTGGTTCTGGTTCCGGTTGGAGTTATTTCCCGGCCAGGGCTGTGGTGGGCGCTGTTGGTTGCTTCCCCCCTGTCCAGGGTTCCCTTTGAGTTTTTTTTTACCTTTATATTGACCACATTGGGAGGGTAATTATCCTGATCATACTGGTGTGGTTGATCTTGGGACGACTACACAAAGTTCACCTGTGCATTGTTTTGCGTTGGTGGGTTATGTGCTTAGGACTGACATACTATTGTCCCATGTTTGCACCTGGCTGTTGGGGGGGAGTTCTTTGGTCAGTTTTTATTACTGCGTGCTGGGTCCCCCTGGCAGGAGGGTAAGGTCCTCCTTGGTGATACACTGACGCCCTATTCGTCAAATTTTGGCTGCTGCATATGATGAATTTGAAATCCGGGTTGAGACATGTTCTGGGTATACCCATGTGTGTAGCCAGGATTTTGACTGCTGCTGCCTAGGTACACTTGGGTCATTGACCCAATAAGAACGTCTGCAGAGTTCGATGCGCCTGGAAATTATTGATAAAATTGCAGGCGCGAGGCATTAGGCAGGATAATGTATATGTATCCTGATTGCGTATAAATCATTTCAAGCTGCTGGGCTTTACTGATTGCGTCCTCTTCGGATGTGGGGTTACGTTGCGCAACATCCTTTGAAATCTCTGCTGTTAGAGTTTTCAAGAATAAATCTAAAAGGACTCGGTCGTCGAGTTGAGCTTTGCATAAGCTACGACGCCATCTCCACTCATGGATATGTTCAGAAATGTGGGTAGAGGGAGATTGTCTGAAATGAGTGAGTAACTCCATTCCCGAATCGTGGTGAATGGGTAGCTGAAAGTATGTGAGGAACGCAGTAGCGAGGGCGCTAAAGGTTCTTAGTGAAGTAGGGGGTTGCTCGACGTACCATTTCACGGCCACTCCCGTGAGAGTGCGTTGAAACAGCCTCAATCGAATAGTATCGTCAATGATGCTATTATATGAGCACCATAGGTGAAATTTCATTATATGATTCCTGGGGTCTTCCGCTTGCTTGCCCTCGAACTTTGGTATGTCTGAAGGGAGCTTCGTGGGCATGGGAGGCCAATTGGGGTCATGTGCGATGGGTCATTGGTGAGCTTGGTTAAATTTGGTAGATTTAACGTCGCTAAGAAGGGTGACTGAGAGGTTGACGCCATGGAAATGTGTGAAGACATGAAGTTCTGGTTAGAACAAGGGTTATTCTGTGACGTACCCGGTTGTGAATTCAGCTGGCTTCCCGTATGGGATGCACTCTTCTGCCCCCTAGGGGACGAGGGGGAGTGATGTGCAGTGTGGTGTTGGGAGGTCGACTAGGGTTCCCAACGAAGGTTGCTCCAAGAAAGGAGGAACTAACCATTGTGGCAATGTTCCGTCTTTGATGCCTAAACAACGAAAGACCTGGAATCCCTCCCGTTAATGGGGGGAGGTCCAAAATATGCCTGGACCGACGAGGTTCTGTTGGAACCGTTTGAGGGTCATCCAAGTTAGGTTTTGGAAATTTTTTTTGAGGGGATTGTGTCTATGATCAAGTCAAATTTATGGCCACATACATAAAACAAAGAAAAAATGAAATTATTTTTCCTTTAATTTAATCTATGTGATCAATCAAGCAAAAAATGGTTTTGTTTTCTTGCGCGTGATACTAAAAAATCCTAGAAGACCTAATAATGTCCTCACACACTCAAAAGTAACTAGTCCTTGAGAGGATTTATTGCGAGTGCTGGCACAACGTCCCAAAAGAACTGGCGACGCCCCCAGTCAACCGAAGAGAATCAACCAAGGTAAGGGTAGAGGGTCTGGCGCTTGCCTGCACCATCACCTATAGGGTAAAGGATGCCCTAGTTTTGGCCAGTAAGAACGACCGTCCCATGTGAGTGTTCGAGTCTTAGGCTTCTTGGTAGTCAGCTAAGAGTACCGAGTATCAGACGTGTCAGGTGGCCGCAACTGATACCGCACACACTGCGCCTAAGCCTAACCCCCTCTGAATTGGGTCTCTGCCATGCTCGGGTTTTCTTTTCATGGGCTGATAGGTGGATTTTAAAGCTCCCTAAAAATGCAACTTCTATGTTTCAAATGTGAAGCGTGATCGAGGCGGCTTATTGGAATCCTACCCCCTTGATCCTAACTTAAACTATAATTTCTCTTATGGCCCCTGTGGGGAGAGTTTAGTGAGGTGGTTTAAGTTATTTTTAGGTGGCTTTATTTTATTAGTGGGTGAATGTGTGTGAGCGTATGGTGAACAATCTCATAATTTGAACATATGGATATCGGTGATCCGTTACAAATGTCCCCTAGTTAAACTATGTGACGTTGTTCCTTGCTTAAATAAAAATCATTTGCGGATAATGGGCCACTTCCAAAACCTCCTAATTAGTCTATGTGAATGACTAAAGTAAGATGGCGAATCACAAATTTAGAGTGTTCAGATGCTTGTCTAGGGTCACCCAATGGCGCAAAGACAGCAGAGATTACTTACTCTAACTTGCGATTCAATCCTAGTCCCGCAATTTCCTAAATACATAAATTGAAATTTAAGCTAAACAATTTCTACACTAGCTTATGCATGTGTGGTCATGAGCCACTTACTTGGACTAGTTACACTAAGTGTGCATACCATAATTTTCAAAAACATAAATTGTTCGGAAAGCAATGGTTAATTCGCCCCCTACTTAAACTATGTGAGCACTTTTTGCAAAAAACCAACTTAAATGAAAACTAACTAAATGCCTAAAAAAAGCAGCAAAAATAGTCTTCAGAAGCTGTGGGGTATCAACACAGGTGTTGGCAGATACATTAGGGGCTGCTAAACACACTTACAAGCAGAAAAAATGCAGAAGGTAGGGATAAAAAATCTCTCTGTAAATTGCGCGCAAAATCCTCTGACAGGTGCGCTTTCCTGCACGCAGGTCACTCCTGAATGCGCGCCCTGCGCATTTGTGTGTAAAATAGCACACAAAATTCCTGCAAGTAAAAAACTAGGAGCTGCCTTCTTCAGTCTATCACCTCAGTGAGTCTAGGGACTATAAGATGGGTCAGAGGACTGTGAGCTCCACTCCAGCATAGACTAAGTGTCTCCTGCAAACAATGGCACAACCACATAAACTTGAAACACGTCAGTGGAGTCGCCAATCCTGTTGTGGTGGATTCAATTCATGGGTGTATGAAATCACACACGTTTAGAGAATGTGGTATTTTCTATAAACCATAAGTAACAGGGAGTATCTGGGGGGAGCTCAGAAGTATAAGACTTAAAATGAAGTAATACACTTAAGTATGCTCTGTTAAAAAACTAAAACTAAAAACACAAAAGAAGCTATAGAGAGTTCCAAATAGTAACAAGGTAAACAACAGCTCGATGGCCTTCTTCTTATTGAATGATTGGAATGAAAACAAATCTTACCCACTTGCCGGAGGGCCTACGCAGTGGCTCTAGGACCTGATGCAAGGATGTTTGTCCTTCATGTTCCACCTTCTGACACAGTTCAACTCTCTCTCTGCTGCAATAGGCTAAGATTGTTGGTTGGCCAACAATCGAGTCCTCTTCTTCAGCTCTTGCTCCTTGGTTCACACACGATGCTGGTGTTGCTTGGGAAACTTTGGCCAGCATAACTTTGTGATCACCCATTGTTAATCTCTTTGAGGGTTTATATAGGTGAGATTTCAAACCTCCTTCCCTCCCTTGGTACATGGTGGATAGTGACCCAAGGGAGGGGAAATATTCCATTGTGGGCTGAAATATGCTTTTGTGTGCTCACACAAGGCCTAAGGAGGCACTGGTGCTGTCCTTAGGTAGCTTTCACATAAGGAGAAACTATCATTTGCTTGCTTATGGTCTCGGAAAGGAACTTTTTTCCATTTCCAGGAATGCGCTTATCGGGCTCCAGTGCATGCAGAAGGTGCTCTTCTCGAAGAAAAAAGTGCACATTCGGGAATTTATGACTAGTTCAATCTTGAATTGCTCAAAACCTTAGAGATTTTAAATAATTTTGATTCCATAATGTATCCCTGTCCTGTAAATCCTTAGGCTCGACATTAACTGATGTCGTTTTCTGCTGTACGATTTTCCAGTGTTAACAACTGCTACACAAAAAATGAGAAATACATGAAAAAACATGATTGCAATCACATTTTTCATTTATTTCTCTTTTTTTGTGTAGCGGGGTCCATCGAAAGTATGCAACATGGGTACTCCTTGTTTTTTCACATATTTCTGATTTTTTGTGAAGCATTGTCCATTAAAAATATGCAACATGGGTACTCCTTGGATGAAGAATCAAATTCTGCATCCAATGAGTGTTCCCTCTTGAAATTTGAGTAAACCCATATGGAGATAAGTTGAAAATACGAGTTGAAAGTTTTTTCTTTTTTTCCCTCTTAATTTTGATGATGTAATATAATCTTATTTTATAATTTCCACTATTATTTTATAATTTCCTTAGGAGGCCTATTTTAGACCTCAAAATTCCCCTAATGTTTGGTCTGAATCCCAACATGAGGCATTTTCCAAGTTAAAGCATCGCCTCTGCTCCACATCGATGCTCACATTACTGTACCTGCAACAATGATTTGAGATTGAGACAAATGCCTCCGATTATGATATTGGTGTAGTCCTTACTCAACAACGACATCCAGTGACATATCACAATGAGACACTTTCAGACATGGTCTGAAAGCGTCCCACCTATGACAAAGATATGTATTCCATTGTGAAGACCTATCGACAATGAAAGCATTACATTCTAGGGAGGGAGATGGTGATCTACACAGACCAATGATCCCTGCAATTCTTACAGATACAAGGAAAGTCACAGAATGATCAACATCAGAAATGGTCCACATACCTTCAACAATTCCATTTGAAAAGTAAGTACAAGATGAACAGCACCAATAATGTTGCAGAATACCTCATACGACCATTAGCCATGGCACTGACCATTGTGTTCGACTCTTGTGGACACGAGACTTTGTGATGGCCGCATCTTTACAAGAGTGATCCAAAATTTGGAAACACATACCAGATGCTCCTGGAAGGCAAGCACGTTCCTAGATTTCACCTCCAAGGTGCACTGTTGTGCCACCTGGGACACCTTTGTGTTACTTCCAGCGAGCGTGCCAAGAGATTTGGGATGCGCACTACAGTCGGGTCGCTGGGAAATTCAGAGTAGAGAAAACAGTGGCAGTGCTACATAAGTATTTTTATTGTCCGAACCTTTAACAAGATTTTGGGAAGTACATCAGATCTTGCACTTCCTGCACCATTTCCAAACTAAACATCAAGAATCAAGGCCTATATACTCCTCTGCCTACTCCTAGTTAGCCTTGGGAATCCATATCCATGGATTACATGTCGGGCCTTCCTTCTATTAAGCATGGAAACGACTGCGTTTTCGTGTTTGTCGACAAATTATCTAAGATGGCCATTCTGGTAGCCTGGAAGAAAAGTATCACAGTAGAAGGCATTGCTAAGCTCTTCCTTGAATGAGTATGGGTACACTTTGGGATCCTACAGTCCATTATCTCAGACTGGGATAACAGGTTCCTTAGTAAATTTTGGTCAAGCCTCTGGTCGATGCTCGATACCAAGCTCACTAACTCCACGACCTTCCACCTCCAAACCGATGGCCAAACAAAGGTCGTTAATAGGATGGTCGTGCACATTATACTCATGTACAAACAATGTAAATTTTGAAATGAGAATTGTACCGAGTACCCATTTTTTTGAGGTAGAAAAAGTCATCCGATTTTGAAAAGTGTTGATTCAAAATACACCTTTTTTTTTTAGCATATTTTTGACACTTTAAATTTTCTTATGTAGCAAGTATGATTTTTTTTTTTTAAATGTTAGTGATTTTCATGCCGATTTTGAAAATCGTTGATGCAACATCAACCCATTTTTTTAGAGGGCTTATTTTTGACACTTTAATTTTCTATTGTATTAAGTGTGGATATTTTTTTAAATGTTGGTGATTTTCATGCAGGTTTTTGAAAAGCATCAACATTTTGTTTTTTAAGACATTTTTGACACTTCAAATTTTCTCGTGTCCCAAGTATGATTTTTTTTGAAATGTTGATTATTTAACAAATTTTCAAGTTGTCTTATTTCTCTTGTTGTTTATCGTCATAGGATGTTAGTTTTTAAATGTTTTCCAAACATGTTTTATTTTTCTTTTCTTTTCTTTGTAATGTGTTTTTATAATTAAAATTTTAAATTACATTGCAAAATTAAAAAAAATAATAACGTCAAAAATATATTTAAAAAAATACAAATATAAAAATATATATAAAAAAACATAAAAATGTAAAAAAAAAACAAAATTAACTTGCAGAAGATAATTTTTTTTTAAATAAATAAATAAATAAAACTACAAAAAAATATTTCGAAACAAACCTAATTATAAATAAATAAATTCGAAGATTAACCCAGAAAAATAGAAAAATAGAAACAATTTTAGATAATTAAAAATAAAAATAAACAAGTTAAAAAAAAAAACATTAAAATTATATTAAAAACAAAAAAAAAACCATTATAATAAAGTAAAAAACATAAAAAATTATCTAAAAATGTATTTTTATGTTTTTTTGGGTTAATCTTCACTTCTTCTTTTTTTAAATTATGTTTGTTTGGAAATATTTTTTTGTATTTTTTTTTTTAGTTTTTTAATTTTTTGTTTCTATTTTTTTTAATTTTAATTTTTTTAAAGTTTTTTTTATTATTATTTTTGTTTGGGTACATTTTTTATGTTTAATTTATTTTTTGTCTTTTTTATATATGTTTTTATATTTGCATTTTTTTTTGCGATGCTTATATATATGATGATGATGATGATTAACGTCCACTGGACTAATGTGGCCTATTGGACCTCAAGAAAGGAAAAAAGAATCTAAGTTTGATTCTTCAAAATCTTGTTCCTTTGATCAAAGAGAAGGGAAAAAAGTGCTCCAAGATCGTTATAGGTGGGCTGGCTTAATAGGTCAAGAAGATTGGAAGCGTGGCAGATGTTAGGGAATTGAGAGCGGATGTGAGCAAGAGCCGGGCAGTCTAAAAGAAAGTGATTTCATCTTCCACCTACTTAGTATCGCAAATCTGACAGATTATGTTGTTCCAGGGAGTCTTGGGAATAGACCACCGCCCGGTCTCACTCCGAAGCTCATGAGAATTAGTTCTAATCCTAGCGATGCTCATTTTTTCTTAGTGTTGTTCAACACAAAGAGATAATTATGGTTATCAAGGGTGAGGTTGATCATCTCCTTGTAGTATCTTAGCTTCCTTTTACCCTCCAGATCCTTCTCTTCCCACAACTTGTCCTTAAACTTGGAGGTAATAGTATTTTTGACACTATCTTTGTTTCCCATACTGAGCTCCTCCTTAATTCCCCATTGGTTGAGATAAGACTGGGCATCCTTATGCCACCCACGTTTGAGACAAAGGCGTTGGTTTTGACTAAAGTCGGAAGAAATTTTAGGGAGCCTTTTGGATTCCATGTTGTAAAGCTTCTTCTTATACTTCATATATCTAAACATAGTCATACTTTCAATGGGGGACAAACCAACTTCGATCAAGAGGATAGGATAGGGATTATTTCCATTGATCTTAAGGTTGTAGGTTATGAATTACCTTTGAATCATCTCAATATTCCTCCAAGACTCTCTAGATATACTGCAACCCAAAACTTCACATCCATATAAGACAACATGGGTGACAAGAGTCTCAAAGAGGAACCTATTTTTCCTCCAAATGTAAATATCAACTGACTTACAATTGTTTTCAAGCTCATAATAAGCTTTCCAACCACCAATAATCCTTTTCTCGATGCTATAATTCCAGTTGCGTTGATGAGGGAAGTCAATGCCTTAATATTTTTAAGAAGAAACCCACTCTAAGAATTGGTTATTATACATGAAACTACCCTGGGTGATATTTTTGGATTTAATAATCATGAATTTAGTCTTGTCGGTATTAATATTCATACCCATCTTAGAGTAGTAGGCCTGAAGAGACTGAAACTGTTTGTCAAGGCCATCATGGATTTTTGCAAGAAGCACGATATCAAAAACATAGAGGAGAAGAGTAATGAGAATACCAGCAAGATCGGTGCCCTTACATCCTGCAATTTCCAGAAACTCTTCTAGCTTATCGATGTATATTCCAAAAAAGGTAGGGTATAGGGGACACCCATGCTTTACACTGATATTGAATTTAATGTCTTTAGACACCGCTCTATGGTATTAAGATTGGAAGTGACGGTCTTGTAGAGATAGATCACAATAATCCTCAGCTTAGGAGGGACCATGATCTCTTTAAGTATCTCCCAAAGTTTATCACAAGGAACAATGTCAAAAGCTTTTATAAAGTCCACAAAACAACAAAAGAGATCGACTTTACTATTGTGACATTCCTCCGCAATTATTCTGAGAGTGACAAGATGGTCAATAGTCTAGTGATGTCTCCTAAAACCAACTTGTACTTTAGCTCTTTTGCCCTGGCTTTCAATTCAAAGGCTAAGCTTCCTTTCCAAAATGAGACCATTCAGCTTGGCTAGGATGTGGCTGATCATAATGGTCTTGTAGTTAGATGGAACACTTTTGTCCCCATTTTTAAAGATATGCACAATAAGGCTTTGCATCCAAAGCTGAGGGAAGCCATGTGTTACAGCCAAATTGAGAAGTTTGTGGAAATGAGGAATGAGGATAGATATTCCAATTTTAAGGATCTCAGCTTGGTATCCTTCAATATATTTAGCTTTCCCATTAGCGAGCTTATTAATACCAGACTCAATGCTATCAAGAGAGAATACATACTCCTTAATTGGAGTGATTAATGTGGTTCCCATAGTGTCCAAAGATTCATACAAATTCTTAATATAGTTGTCCTAGTGCTCTAAGGATATATAATGATTATATTTTTCTTTACGAGTAAGCACATTCTGCCAAAATTTTCTGGGTGTGAATTTAGAAAGGTGGAGAAGATAATCTTGTCGTTTATTAATATATGACCTTTTCTTCCTCTTGTTGAGATTTTTGTATATATTGATTTTTCAGAGCTAATGATTTCATTAGGAGCGTCTATGATCGCTTTCCTGGTAATTTTACAATCTTTTTCATACCATGGGTTGGAGGTTTTATTAGTCCGCTTAAACAAAGTATCATTGGAGAACTTGCTAATGGTATTGGAAAGGATAGTAGTGAAATTGTAATAGATTTGATCAATGTTATTATTATAATTCATGGAGCCTAAATCCCTCTCTAAATCCCTTATGAAGAGGTCGGGTTTACCTTTATCGAATAAATTGTGTCTTTTGTTTTCATTTGTCTCCTGCATGTGGGTGGTATGCATAAAAAGATTGAGGGAAAGACACAGAGGTTTGTGGTCAGAGTCAGGCTCGAATACATTAAGCAACTCAAATTTTGTAATACGGTTGAGGACAAGGGTGTCAGAAATCACATAATCTGCGACACTGCTACCCAACCCATGGAAAAAGGTCTTTTGACCAGAGAGGGGCCATTTTTTAATACCATTATGGTAGGTAGTGAGCTCATTTTTCACTTATTTTTCTCATTTTTTAGTAGTTGTAAGGTGTTGGTAACCCATAAGAAATTTTCCATCACTATGCTCTAGTATTTCATGACTAGTTAGGCCACTTTTTGCTGGAGTTTATCTTAGCAAATAGTTTGTTTTAATTTTAGATTTTTATCATTGAAAATCACACATAGTTTAAGTAGGGGAAATTAAGTGGCATTCAATCCACAAATTCTATCTGAACAAACTATTTTCTAGTAAAATATACCAAACACATAGAATAATTAGCAGAAAAGTAAGTGGCCCATACATCCACACATCTTTAGCTAGTTTCTTGTTTTTCAAAATTTTGCATTAGTTTAGTTCAATTTTTTGAATTAGGATTCGAGACCAGGACCAAAATATCGAAAAGAAGGCAAGTAATCTCTACCACCCTTGCACCTATCAGTGAGCCTGGGTATGCATATGAAATATTTCTTAAGATGATTTTCCATCTCCCTATAGTGCAAAACTTAGTCTAACTAGGCAAAGTGTAAGCGACCCATCATCCACATATTGTTTATTTTTGGAAGGAACAATCACACATAGCGTACTTAGGGAAGGATTGTAAATGATCACCACATATCCATATCTCATAACCCTTGTGATTGTACACTCCAAAGCACACATGAAGCATTGGTAAGCATTGGACCAAAAGGCACCCAGTGTGTTGGGACATTTTTTCTCTTTTTACAGTTACTTCACCAAGGCACACCTTAATAAAATTAAGACTCTCTAAAACTAATGACTATTTGAAATCACTAAATTCTCCCCATAGGGGCCACAAAATAAATTATAGTATAGGTTAGGACCATCTGGGGTAGGCATCTAATAAGCTGTCATGGTCATTCTACATTTTGAAACATAGATTTTGACTTTTTAGGGAGCTTAAAATCTGTCTATCCACCCATGGGAAAAATTTCCCGAGCGTTAGAGAGACCCATTTTAGATGGGGTTAAGCTTAGGCCCAGTGCATGCGGTACTCTTTGGGGCTACCTGGCCCATCTAGTGCTCGGTACTAGTAGTTGAATACCAAGAAGCTCAAGACTCAAATGCTCATGCGGTATGACGGTACTTTAGTGGCCAAATCTAGGGATTCCTTCCCTACAGGTGACGGTGCAAGCAACAATAGATCCTCATACCTTTACCTTGGTCGATTCTTCGATTGTTGGAAGGCATCACTAGTTCTTTCAGGATGTTAGTCCAAGTACCCATTCGAAGAAATCTTCACAAGGCCTAGTTACATTTGAGAGTGTGAGGATGATTATGTAATTTTAGGCTTTTGAGTATCATAGACAAAACAACCAAACCATATTTTTTTGCTTTCTTGATCACATAGAATTAATCTAAAGGAAAACTTACCTTTTAATTTTAGCTTTGTTTTATGTATGTGATCATATTTTCTTTGGTAATAATCTTCCTTCTCTCAGAAAACTAAAAAATATTTCCAAAATTAACCTAGTCAACATAATAACGGACCCAACATGACCTTCATCGATCTAGACGTTTTTTTCACCTCCCCCCATTAGAGGGAGGAGTGTTGGGTCTTTCACCATTTCGGCATCAAAGATGACACATTGCCACCATTATTGGTTCATCCTTTATCAGGGCATATTTAGTTGGAAACCCCCAAGGGTCACCCAACACTGCACTTTTAGAAACCCCAACAGGGTCACCACAATCAACTCCTCCCACAACTCCCAAAGGGCAGATGAGCGCTACCCCTTCGGGGAGTCAGCAGAACAAAAAACGAGGTACTTCACAAGGTAATATTCCCCAGGCACCCCCCATACATCATCACACTCAGATACCTGTGTTTCCACAGTACACAATGGAAGTCAATACTCAGTTACCCTTTTTAGCATCAGTAAACCTTCCAGATATATCAAAGATAACTAATGACCCCATTACACACAACCCAAATTAGCCCCCCATGCCCATGAAGCTCCCCTCGGACATACCAAAATTCAAAGGGAAGCAATTGGAAGACCGTGGAATTCATATTATGACTTTCCACCTGTGGTGTTTGTCTAATAATATTATTGATGTTACTATTCGACTGAGACTATTGTTGGTATTATTTTATGGATATCTTTTTCTCCTAAAATCCCATCATTATCCACCATTTTCTTCATTAAATCTCCATAAATCCCTTATATTTTATTGAAATTGATTAATATAACATTATGATTGTTATTTTTACATTAAAATTAATTTATGGAATTTTTGTGTTAAAAATTGAAAATTTTCAAGAAAATTACAGGATGTGATGACTTCCTGTAAATGGTTTATGTTCTGACATGTGGCATAGCAGGTAGATCAAAACGAAAAACATGGGCGTGATCTGGAACGTACACAGATGGTGAAAAATCTATCCAACATCAGATTTGAAGTTCCTAAATATCTGGTCAATGCTGGTCAAACCCAGCTAGTCTAGCAGAAAAATCTGAGTCATTAATGAATAAGCTTGATATTTTGCCTATGATTAGGGATTCCAAACTAATTCGATCTGTTTTGGAGATCAGTTAGGTTTAGAAGGAACGAAAATAACCTCTTTTGATTGTAATTTATGATAAATAAGTGAATGGAAGCATGTAATAGGCTAGTGATGCTAGTGATATTATTGGATGCAAGAGAAAACTTGAGACTATGTACGTGCTTCAGAACTATGTTTTAATGTAAATCATTTCTAGATTTTAATCAGAGACAGAATCCTATCATTTATGGTGTTTTGAGTTAGCATTTTCATCATTTGAAGTTTCCCAAATGTGCCTTCAAGCGTGGAAGGGCCCCCATGTGAAGTTGGTACACTTCTCTTTACATTTTCATTAGATTTAATATTCAGATCTGATTTAGTATTTTGTTTAATTTTCATGCTTTGAGTTCATTGATTTTGATTAAGAGTGCTTATGATTTTATTCATCATTTTTTATTTCATGGTTCATAGTTATAATTGAAGAATTCGATTACTAAATTAATGAATAGTCCTTGTAAGAGGGTTTAGTTGAGTATTGAATTCGAAATCATTTCTGTGATCTCTGTTTTAATGAATTCGATTTTTAGTATGCTTTAGTGTGCTACTTTGAAAGAGTTTTTGTGAACCATAACCTTGTAAAAGGATTGAAAACTCAGACAATTAATAGCACTCTGTTTTTAGAACAACATATCAGATTTAATTACATGAGTGTTTAAAGTGTGTGAGGAACCACATATCAATCTCTTGTAAAAAGAGTGTTGGAACCTACTACAATAAACATTCACTTAGGCAATCAGATCCTTTTAGGTCTATATACATTAGACAAGTGCCTCTAAGATTACCTACCTTGGTTGACAATAAATTGAGCCTAATCTAGAACAATAGATTGGTCTATACATTTTGGCGCCATTGCCGGGGAGATGCAACTAGAGGATTTTGAAAACAAAAACAAACAAAAATAATTTAAAAAAAACAAACAAAAACACAGATTTAGTTTTAAATCTGCATTTTAGAAGTCATGGTTACTTATGTCTAGACCTAGAGATGATAAAGGTAGATTCATAAAAACTCCCCATCCAAAAACTAATCCACCACTAGGAGCAGACACTTTATAGAGGATTGAACACACAACTCCAGTCGGGAAAGTCACTGTAGAAGAATTAGAGGACAAACAAAAATCAGGGCAGAGATTCACACTCATTGAAAGACAAATTTTATTGGCATGCGAAGAAAAGAAGAAAAATCCCCCTGAATCCTCTATAACAAGAGAGAGTAGCAAAACAACCCAACAACCTCTCCTTGAACCTACTGATTTTGAAAAATCTCAAGAAGGATAAAAATCAACAGAACAACCTTTCCTTGAAACAAGTGACACTGAACAAGACATTGAATCAACAGAAGAACCTATCAAAATGACCGAGGAAGGAGGAGGATCATCAAGAGGACCCACTCCTGAACAACTTAGAGAATATGAGAAACAATAAGAAGAAAGAAGAAGACAAAGAGAAGCTGAACAGAAACAAAGGCAAGATCAAAATCGAAATCCACCACCAAGAGAAGAGGAAGAGTCAAACTTTAAATTTCCTATTCAAGAACCAGGAGAAAACAATGATGAGGAAATAAAAATGAAAAACATACCTCCATCTGTACTACCAAACTTTTATGGCATGGCTTCAGAAGACCCAGATTCATTCTTGTTTGAATTTGACATAGTATGCCGAACATATGGTTACACAGATGATGCCCATAGGCTTAGACTCTTTCCAGCAACACTAAAAGCATCAACACTTAGGTGGTTCATGGGACTTGGTGAACATGCAATAACTGATTGGGATGGCATGAGAAAAATATTCTTAAAGAAATACCAACCTTATTGTAGATCAAGAGATTCTAAAGATGATATCTTTAGAATGAATCAACAAGAGGATGAGAGCTTAGAGGAATATTTGGAACGATTTGTTTACAATCTACAAAAATCAAAACATAGAACCATGTCTCTTGATCTGATCCGAACAATATTTTTGAAGGGCATCCGAGAAGAATACTTAGATGATCTTAATTTGATGGGAAAAGGTGATATTTCTACCTTACCTTTTGATGAGATTGCCGATTTATGTGAAAAGTATTCTAGGAGCAAAGCTAGGAACGGAAAAAGAACCATATCATCCAAAGCCACTAAATCTGCTTCAACTAGTGTCACAAGGGCTGAAATAGGAAACTTATTAGAAGAATTCAAAACAGACCTATTAAGTACCTTGGGAAACCAAATAGACACTTTAAAAGAAAAGAAAAGACAGGAAGAAGAGGATCAATTAATGGTTGTCTTTTGTCCAAAGTGCCGGAAGAAACATGCTTTGAAAGACTGCCCTTTAGAAAACGTTCAAAATGTTCAAGTTTGTGCCTTTTGCACTGAAAATCATGATATCTTTCATTGCTCTAAAATCAATATTTTGCAGAATTGTAATTTGGAAGCCAACACAGATATGGATAATTTGTATTTCATGGGCGCTAAGAGACCATGGCAACCACGACCTCCACCTCTAGGCATGTTTCCAAATCAAAATTTGCAATTTCCTGCACAAGATCAGATGTATGTTTAGAATTATTGGAATGTTCCCATGCCTTGGCAACAACAAACTTACCCACAGCAACAATGGAGACCACTTCAGCAATATCCCCAACCATGCCAACCATATCCTCAACCATACCAACAATATCCTCAGCCATATCAGCAGTATCCTCAAACATATCAGCAATATCCTCAGCAGCAAGTTGTCCAACAACCTCAAAACACTCAACAAACATTGCCTGCTCCTCCACCAATAAATCCATCTCAATTACAACTTCCATCTAACCAGCCTCCTAGACCTACTCAGATACCTGATCAACCTGTACCTAATCCAATTAATAGAGAAAACAGACCAGCCTACAGTGTAGATGAGGGAACATCTTACCCCATTCTACCTTTACAAAATATTGAGCTTAGGTTTGGTAGGATACTTCAAAAATAACCTCCAGTAGCCGATAAACAAAAAGAAAACAAAGAGAATGAAGAAGAAACTCCAATTCAAAAGAAACAAAATGATGACATCCAAAATAAACAAATGCAACCAATGCATCCACCACCTTTTCTGAATAGATTGATCCAAGCAAAACTCCCCATGTCTTTACCTCAGTTTGATGTTTTAGATGAGTGAAAGAATGTCTATATAAAAATTCCACTACTTCAAGCCATAAAAGACATTCCGAGATATACTAAAGCAATCAAAGAACTATGCCTCAAGAAGCCTATAAAGAAAAGACTTGACCCAAAAACTATTCATGTTATTGGACATCTAGCCGCCCTTATGACAAACACCATTTCAATGGAAAAGTATGTTGATCCTAGTATTCCCAAAGTCACTACAATCATTAACAACATACCTATTCCAAACACTTTGATTGACCTTGGGGCTGCAATAAATGTGATGACCCTTGAAACAATGAAAACACTGCAGCTCACAAACTTGCAATACACACCAATTGTCCTCGAACTAGCTGATAGGTCCAAAGTCATTCTTGAATGGATTTTGGAGGACATAATTGTTTCACTAGATTCTTGGGAGTATCCAGTTGAATTTTTAGTCCTTCAGCCAAAATCTAATTTAGGAGGACACCCTATCATCCTTGGTAGACCATGGTTGGCAACTACTGATGCATTCATAGGGTGTAGATAAGGTAATATGATTATTTCACGAGGAACTGAAAGAAAATAACTCACTCTATACCCGTCAACACAATCACCAGTAGTAGCAAACAACTTATGGCTTGATGACAAATATAATGATAAAGAAGAAGTTCAATCTGTTTTCAACATCAATCAAATCTATGATTTTCAAGAACATAATATTGGTGATTTGGTAGAATTGTTCCTTTCTCAACCTGATATTTCTAAAGAATTAAGAAATGAACAATACAATGCTGCAGATCAAATTTTAGCACAACGTTTTCAAGAAACATGTACCATTCATTCTTTGCAAACATTATTTGAAAACATTTTTCCCATTCAATCTATCACAAACACATAGAGTAAGACCATAGAGATTAGTCCAGGAAAAACATTGAATATTGGCACACACCTAGACTTATCTTAGGAAGAAAAATTGATTCAATTATTGAGAAAATATCAAAAGGCATTTTCTTGGGACTACACCGATATGCAGGGAATCCACCCAGAAACATGCACTCACCATATTTACACAGATATTAATGTAAGACCAGTGAGGCAACCACAGAGAAGAATGAATCCCATCCTTCAGGATATTGTTAGAGATGAATTACAAAAACTATTGAAAGTCAATTTTATTTATCCCATCTCTGACAGTCAGTGGGTATCTCCATTGGTAGTAATGCCCAAGAAAAATGGTAAGTGGAGGATTTGTGTTGACTACAGACAATTGAAACTCTCAAATATTAGTTTCCACTACCATTTATTGACCAAGTTTTGGATACATTAGCTGGGAAATCATCATTTTTTTTTCTTGATGGTTTCAATGGCTATAACCAGATCAGGATAGCCTTAGAGGACCAGGACAAAACCACTTTTACTTGTCCCTGGGGCACTTATGCCTACAATGTTTTACCATTTGGACTCTGTAATGCTCCAACTACATTTTAGAGAGTTGTATTAGCTATTTTTACTGATTTAGTTCATGAGTGTGTTGAAGTTTATATGGATGATTTTTCAGTGTATGGTAATTCATTTGATCATTCATTAGAAAATCTTGAGAAAGTTTTGAAGAGATGTATTGAAGCCAATTTATCCTTGATTAATGAAAAGTGTTTTATGATGCTAAATGAAGGGGTAGTATTGGGTCATTATATTTCTTCAGAAGGCATTAAAGTAGATCTATCAAAAATCCATATCATTGTCAATTTGCCAATTCTGAAGACTCAAAAAGAGGTAAGAAGCTTTCTTGGGTATGCAAGCTATTATATAAGGTTTATTGAACATTTTAGTAAGATATATTTACCTCTGCTTAAGCTTCTTGCAAAATATGTACCTTTCAACTGGAATGAAAATTGTCAAAAAGCTTTTGAAACACTCAAAGAAAAGTTATCCACCACACCAGTTTTAAAAGGACCTAATTGGACCCTACCCTTTCACATCTTTACTGATGCATCTGATACTACGGTAGGTGCCTCATTATGCCAAAAAGAAGAGTCTTTGAATTATGCCATCTATTTTATTAGTAAAAATCTGACACCTGCAGAACTTAACTACACAGTTACTGAAAAAGAAATGCTTGCAATCATACATGTTGTGAATAAATTCCGACATTATATAATTGGTTATGAGGTTTTTATCCATACTGAACACTCTGCCATTAAGTACTTAATGAACAAACCAATAACTAATGGCAGAGTTACCAGATGATTGTTATTGCTACAGGAATTTAATGCTACAGTGTTGGATAGACCAGGTAAAGAGAACCAGGTGGTAGATTTTCTTTCTAGACTCCACAATCCAGGTGAGGTTGTTCCAGGTGAAGATTATTTTCCTGATGAAAATTTATTTGCAATTTCAATAGTGGATCCATGGTATGCTGATTTAGCTAATTATCTCTCCACAGGAAAGACACCTCCATATTTAACTTCAAAGGAAAAGAAAAGACTCATCAAGCAAAGTGCCAGATATTCATGGGTTAATGGAGATTTATTTTACACTGGTTATGATATGATTATTAGATGATGTGTAAGAAATGATGAAATAATTGATATCTTAAAATCTTGCCATGATGAACCTTGTGGTGGGAATTTTGCAGATAAAAGGACAACATTCAAGATCTTCAGTCTTGGCTATTATTGGCCATAAATTTTCAAGGATTCCAATAAGTATGTGAGAAGTTGTGACAGTTGCCAACAAATGGGTAGACCAACTGCTTCAGATGAGATGCCACTTCAGCCTCAAGTACATTTAGAGCCATTTGAAAAATGAGCTCTAGATTTTGTAGGACCTATCAATCCACCTCCAAAGGGTAAAAAGTACATCTTAGTATGTACTGAATACGTGACTAAATGGGCTGAAGCAAAAGCACTTGTCCGGGAAACTGAACAAACAGTGGTAAATTTCCTTTTTGAAGAAATTTTTGTAAGGTATGGAGTGCCTAGAGAGATAGTAACAAACCAAGGTACTCAATTTACTTCAAGGCTGGTTCAAGACATCGCAAAAAAATATAAAATAAAGCATAGTAAAAGTACACCTTACCATCCACAGGCCAATGGCCAAGTGGAATCTACAAATAAAACTTTGGAAGGAATTATCACTAAAACAGTGGCAATGAATAGAAAGAACTGGGAGGAAAATCTCAATGATGCTCTCTGGGCTTATAGAATCACATGGAAAGATACTACAGGATTTACACCATATCAGCTGGTGTATGGAAAAGAGGTAATGCTTCATATTGAATTTCAGATACATACTTATAAAATGGCTGTAGATTTAGGCATTGATCTCAATGAAGCACAAAAAGAGAGAATCATGCAATTGAACCAATTAGATGAAATGAGGCAGCAGGCAGAAGAGAGAACAATCCTAATGCATAAACAAAGGGAGAAGTGGCATGACTCACACATAAAGAAGAAAGAATTTAAAGAAGGTGATTGGGCTTTACTCTTTGATTCCAAATTCAGAGATCATAAAGCCAAGTTCACAACACATTGGATGGGCCCATACGAAATAGTTCAAGTATTTGAAAATGGATCAGTCAAACTTACTAAAATTGATGGAGAAGGCAACACCTTTATTATCAATGGACATAGGTTGAAGCTCTATCATAAGCCCATTAGCAAAGAAGATTTCATTCAAACTGTATCTCAGCAAAAGGAGGTTGAGATAGCACATCAATCAGCTGTGATATCTCTAACTTATTCATTTCAATTTCTTAAAAAAAATAAAAAAAAATAATAAAACATTGAAAAAAAAAAAAGGTTTAGATGTGAAAACCAAACTCTGGCACACTCTAAAATAGAATTCTTACTGGAAAACCAATCATTTGGTTGGTAACAATTCATTGTTCTAATTTCTTCCTACTTGTTAAAATTTCAATAATGACTTGAGGACAAGTCAAAGAATTAGTGGGGGAGAAGAAACAGTGGTTTTTCCCTATCTCATCTCCTCATTCTCAAATTTTCAAGAAATTTGTTTCAGTAATTCAATGTTTCAATAAGAGTTGTTTTGTTCTAATTAGTAAAGGGACTTGTTCAAGCAACAAAATATGCAGTGGGACCTGTTTCAACATGATTATACAGAGAGACCTGTTCAAAGGCTATGCCAATACTACAAACAAGAGAGGGACCTGGTCAAAGACTACATCAAAGGTACACAAGGCTACTTCAGCAATTTTCAAAGGTTTCCTATCAGAATTCTAAACAAGGCTGCATCAACACCAAAGATGAATAGAATCTTCACAAACATGACTTTTCAGATTTCAAGGGACTTGTTTATACTCATTTTCAAGGGACCTGTTTTAGAAGACAAGGATTAGTTACAAAGACAATCAGATTAGTCACACCTGTACAAGAAAATCAGTTACACTTGCAAAAAGCAAAATCAGGATTTTATCAGCCAACAAGTGTAATGTATTGAAAGATTTTTGTTTTTAGCATTTAAATTCCTAGATTATTTTAGTGTTAAATAAATAATTATGATTGCTTATTATCAATTTCATAACCTATATCAATCCATTCTAAGCATTCTAACCTATGAAACCATAAGCTATCTTATTGCCTAATGGTTTTATAACCGTCATGCCCATATCCCTCTGCCTATTTCTATACGCTCATATCTATTACCACTCTGCTTATTTTTATACGAACACTTCTATTTTCATAACACCCATTCCTTCCTACCCATACCCTCATACATTCATCATTGTTTCGAATAGACCTCTGCCAACAAAGTACCAACTAGCCTTATAATGAGAAGACTAGTTAAAATGCCTGTCCTCAATCGATTTCATCCATTCTGACAAGATAAGTTGTTGAAGAAGCCTGACAAAAATTGACATCAGTTGAGGTGGAATGCCGTTTTTTGAATTGATGTGAAGAGGTGCAGTTCGAATTTCAATTTCAACGTAAGAGCTCAGAACTTGCAGTCGAATCTTGTTGATTGATCGATCCTTCAGAAATGATAAGACATTTTGTGAAAGGAGAAGCGAAATCGGAACCAGAGTGGTGCAAAAGTGGAATGGTGCGGAACCACGAGAATAAGGAGCAGAATCTTGAGCGATAACAGTAAAAGTGGGTTTGAGATAGAAAACTTGCAGTATCGTGCAGTTGTAAAGTTGTATTAAAAAAAAACTCGATATATGTTTGCTGTTGACACGTAAGAAGGTAGTGGTATTTTAATACCACTAATTTCGCGTAAATTTGGAGAGTTAACGCTCAGAGGCTTTAAAAACGCTATATTCATTGGAGATCGTTCGATCAGGGTTTGCAACGCGACGAGCTAGGGGTCGTCGATTGAAGAGGTGCATTAATTGGTGGGGCCCAACGAACATAAGTACTACAGGGTTCTTAATATAACGCCCAAGGTTTATTTAATATTTATAACTGTTGACTGGAGAATGTTGATGCATGGTTTAACCTTGGATTTAATTGAAAGGCCGGGGCACATATATAGTTTATGAAGTATCGAATGTTTATTAGATAAGTTATAAAAGAGGTCCATATCTACTTATGAGTGTATCTTCCAATAATTTCATTTCTCTGTCAGCACGACTTGTATACTCTGTTACTATGATTGTGTTTTCTGCAAACCACTATCATTTCTCTGTATCTATGATTTGAAGTCTCTATGACACGTCTTCAGATTCTGCAAACGAGACCATGGTCTATGAAAATAAAACCCTATTCTCTGCGCCATCATCATAGCAATTTCATCTTATGATAACAGGAAAAATCAAGGTCAGGCACTGAGTTTTCATTTTATGAAAATCTTTACTCATAAAATCAGCTAACATACAGGCTCTGTGTTTTAAATAGAAAGTCCGAGATAATAGGTATCCAGCTTCTAGGATACATTGGTTGAAAAAGGGAGAAAATATAGGTGGTAGGGATTATCCAAAATTTTGACTTCCGCCCAGAAATTGAAGTAAGCTAAGAAATTTATGACCAGCTCAGACATTTGAAGAATTCAGTTCAGAAACTTAAGGTCAGCTCAATGGAACGCAACAAGAAAGGTAACAAGTTGAAAAACCCTGGTTAAATTTTTGTTTCACAGAGTATAATAAAAAAGGGTTAAAACATAGATTTTTAAAAATGAAAAATAGAGCAGAGCCTAAGAAATTTGATAGCTCAAAATACCATGAAGACTGTGTTAAAATTTTGAGGGAAAAACAATGGTCACCTTTTCTAGAGAAATTCAATGGAAACAGTGAAGAAGTTACAAAACAGTTTGCATTCTCATTTAATGGAGAAAAAGCTTTGATAGGGAATTTCTCTTTCAGAATATCAGAGGATGTAATAGCTCAGTCATTAGACATTAGTCCAGAAGGGGAAAAATATTTTAAAACCAAGCAGTTTAGAGAAAAATGATGGACTCAATTTATGTCTAGATCAAGAGTTTCTTCTGTCAATTGGAAAAAGGGTGTTCCTAGAAGTTGGTTAATCCATCCATGGGATAAAATGGTATACATTCTCTAAAAATTTGTCACATGTGAAGGGCGATACAACATAATATACTTGTATCACATCAAAATCTTGTTGCACTTAAAGGGTCAATGCACCATCATTTTTCCTTAATTTCTTTTACAGAGTTTGACCAAGATGTCAAAGACCATCCAGAAACAAAAGGATAATGAAGATAGAAGCTTGTATCATTTTGGTTTGATTAAAATTTCAATTGAATTTCAATTGAAAAAGAGAGGAATAACACGGGAAGGATTTTTAATTGCCAATCAAATCAAAACCAAAGAAGATGAACAAGAGAAACAAGGAAGCACATAATTTATGGTTGGTGCTGATGAGATGAATGAGGAAACCCTTGAATTTAGATCAAGCACTGTTGCTCAGCCCAGTAGTAGTGTGAAGACAAGGAGAATGAGGCAAGAAGGTGCTAAGAAAATTGAAAAAGACAATTTTTTCACTACTTACAGAAGAAGATCAAGGAGGATAAAAAGAAACAAAATACAAGATGATCAACCAGAGTAAGATATAAATACACCAATGGAAATTGAAATCAGTGCTAATTCATAGCCAGAACAAGATGCAGAAATGGAAACTGAATGTAACAAGGAAGAAAGAAAAGAGCCAGTACCTTCAAACAAGAAACAGAGAAAGCTAAAGAAATAAATCGAAGAGTTAAAAGAGGAACTTATGGAAGAAAATATGTTAGAAAGAGTCATAAAGAAAAAAAATGAAGTGTTAAGAGCCCAAAGCAAGAAGATTCAACAAAAAAATGAGAAATTGAAATGAAAAGTCAAAGAACTCAAAACTGATCAAATTGAAATATGAAAATGGGCAACAAAATGGTACACGCAGAAAAAGGCCGTCAAAGAAAAATACAAGAACATGAAGCATGAGTTTCAAGCCCAGAAGAATGTAGATGTATTGCTACAAGCAGCAAAAGCAGAAGCATAACATAAAGAGAGCACATCAAGTTAGCATGAGGACATGCTAAATCATTGAGTTCGGGGGAATGTTGGTATTATTTTATGGCTATCTTTTTCTCCTAAAATCCCATCATTATCCACCATTTTCTTCATTAAACCTCCATAAATACCTTATATTTTATTGAAATTGATTAATATAGCATTATGATTGTTATTTTTACATTAAAATTAATTTTTGGAATTTTTGTGTTAAAAATTGAAAATTTTCAAGAAAATTACAGGATGTGATAACTTCCTGTAAATGGTTTATGTTCTGACACGTGGCATAGTAGGTAGATCAAAACGAAGGACATGGGCGTGATTTCTAACGTACACAGATGGTGAAAAATCTATCCAACATTAGATTTGAAGTTCCTAAATATCTGGTCAACGCTGGTCAAACCCAGCTAGTCTAGTAGAAAAATCTGAGTCATAAATGAATAAGCTTGATATTTTGCGTATGATTAGGGATTCCAAACTAATTCAATTTGTTTTGGAGATCAGGTAGGTTTAGAAGGAACGAAAATAGCCTCTTTTGATTGTAATTTATGATAGATAAGTGAATGGAAGCATGTAATAGACTAGTGATGCTAGTGATATTATTGGATGCAAGAGAAAACTTGAGACTATGTATGTGCTTCAAAACTCTGTTTTAATGTAACTCATTTCCAGATTTTAATCAGAGACAAAATCCTATCATTTATGGTGTTTTGAGTTAGCATTTTCATCATTTGAAGTTTCCCAAGTGTGCCTTCAAGCATGGAAGGGCCCCCATGTGAAGTTGGTACACTTCTCTTTACATTTTCATTAGATTTAATATTCAGATCTGATTTAGTATTTTGTTTAATTTTCATGCTTTGAGTTCATTGATTTTGATTAAGAGTGCTTATGATTTTATTCATCATTTTTTATTTCATGGTTCATAGTTATAATTGAAGAATTCGATTACTAAATTAATGAACAATCCTTGTAAGAGGGTTTAGTTAAGTATTGAATTCGAAATCATTTCTGTGATCTCTGTTTTAATGAATTCGATTTTTAGTATGATTTAGTGTGTAATTTGAAAGAGTTTTTGTGAACCATAACCTTGTAAAAGGATTGAAAACTCAGACAATTAATAGCACTCTGTTTTTAGAACAACAGATCAGATTTAATTACATGAGTTTTTAAAGTGTGTGAGGAACCACATATCAATCTCTTGTAAAAAGAGTGTTGGAACCTACTACAATAAAAATTCACTTAGGCAATCAGATCCTTTTAGGTCTATATACATTAGACAAGTGCCTCTAAGATTACCTACCTTGGTTGACAATAAATTGAGCATAATCTAGAACAATAGATTGGTCTATACAACTATTTCAACGCACCCTAACCGGAACTGCTGCGTAATGGTATGTGGAGTAGCCTTTTGCTTTGCATAGAACCTTTAGCACCCTTACTACTGTGTTCCTCACTTATTTTAAGCTACCAATCCACCATGATTTGGGGATGGATTTGTTGACTCATTTTAGGCAAACACCAACTATCCATATCTCGGACCATCTCCACGAATGGCGGCGACGTCACAGTTTGTGAAAAGCAAAACTCGATGATATATTTTTACTAGAATTGTTTTTGAAAACTCTCGTAGCAAAGATCTCAAAAGATGTGGCGACACAAGGACCTACCTCTAAGGAGGAAGCCATTTGGAAAGCCCAACAACTCGAAGTCATTTATACCCAGTTAGGATACATTTATAATCTCTTTCCTAACACCCCGCGCCTGCAAAATTACAAAGAATTCCATGTGCATCGAATACCTTAGACGGATTGATCGAGTCATTGACCCAAGGTCACCTAGGAAACAATATCCAGTACCCAGATTATTCATATGATTCTATCCAGAACATGATGCAACCTGGCTACCACCAAAGTCAATCTACAACTTTGCAAAATATGACAAATAGGATGTGATAATACCACCATTAGTAGGGAGGATCGTACCATCCCTCATGGGGGACCCAGTACTCAGCTACGAATACTAATGGAAGAGATCCCCCTCATCAAACATACACCAACCAGGGAAATGGAAACCAATATTCCCCCTCCCCTACATAAAACCCACCACTACAAAACAACGCGTCAGTAAACTTCATGCAACCATATTAGGCTCAGTTGCGCTAGTCCTATGACGAGGAGAACCGTAATAGTCCTCCTAGCGTTGCAAGGAAAAATCCTAAGAATAAACAAAAGGGAGACTCTGGACAGGGGGTAGTAACCAACAACATCCCCCGCGATCTCAATCTGGAGGCAACCCCAACCAAAATAAAAACCATGAGCCAAACAACAAATCCCAAGGGAAGAACAAGAGGTACACTCTGAGGAAAAACCATTCTTGTGCCATATGTGGTGAGTATGGCCATTACACTTATCACTGTCTCGAGCTCCCTAAACTGAAAAAAATTTAGGGTAATCGTGGATAAGGGGGACCTACACAACAAAACGCTGTAATGCAGGAGCCCTCCCCCCACTAAGGAGTGGTTAATACCCAAAAACAACAACCACCCCAAAATGATTTTGGGAAAGGTAGCCACAAAATTTACATGATTGGAGAAGAAATGTTCTTCTAGACAAGGAATCAAAACTATGACGCCCCCCCCAAACACTAACCCTTCAGGGGCGAGCACGAGTGCACCTACTACAACGTTGACCATATCCAAAGTGCCTATTGAACCCATTCCCAAGATGGCTAAGGGGCCGGATAGGCACATAGGACACCACTCAAATGCTGCCCATAAATACAACATTATGGATGATTTAGCACAATCAATCATTGATATTTTGGCCTTAGAGGTCCTACAATCTTTCCCAAAAAAATGGAAAGCCTTACTTTCCACATTAGGTGCAATTGAGCCTTCCAATTCGTGCCTAATGGCTTTTGACCTAGACAAAGCCACCCCTAATATTCCTTCACTGGTTGCCTTCCATATACCGATACCAGTCCAAAATATCACTATACACCTCTGTATCATTGACAATGGTGCATATACATGCATCATGTCCATGTCTGTTTGGCAGAAGTTGGGATCACTCAAATTGAAGCCATCCAACATCATGCTTAGAGTATACGATGGTCAACCTTAAGCTCCCATCGCTCTATATTATAATTTCCCTGTAAACTTGGCCAGAAGAATGGTACTCATAGACATTGAAGTCTTGGACACCCAACTTGACTACAATATACTCCTCGGGTGGAGTTATATGTATGCCATGACTGCCATAGCCTCCTCCATTTTCTGGGTGATGATGTTCCCCCATGAGGATTGAATCATCACCATTGACCAACTTACATACTATGATAAGAAACCCATGACAACTCTTGATGTCATTATGCCTTACGTAGACACAAGTACGAAGTCGCTCATGCGGTACCAAGAATATGGCCCTCGTCAATTCAAACCATCATCGATCCTAGGATCATTCCTAGGAGACCCCCCTGTCATACTAGAGGCAGCCCCAAAATTCACAGGGGCACCGGTGTGCATGATTCTATCATCAAACACCGAGACCAACCCGAAGATGGAGACCAGTAGTACAGAAATTGAAGCCGTTGACACAACTTTCCTGCCCTACGCTCTCTCCCAAACCCCATTTTATACCCTCCACCTGGTTTTGTGTTAAATTAAGTCTTGGCAAGTTTAAGACTACCAAACATGTCTTTCGCAATACCTGTCTGGTATTTGGTCCCACCAGCCATGCTGGGAATTCCTAACATCACTTCTACAGGGATAACCCCTATCACTCCTTAGGAGGCTACACCGGTTAATGAAATTCCTGTAGTAGCACCAGTTAGAGCAACCAAGAAGACCAACAAAAAAGGGAAGAAAATCGAAAATCCCAACATATCTAGGTCATTGCAACCTTGTGCATTATGTGATATCATAGGCCATCCTACCAATATTTTCAAAGAATTAGATGAATTAAAACCTCTTCCAAGCACTGAAAGAAATACCGCGGCCTCAAGCTCCCATAAAAAGGAACATGCCACGAAAAATCAAGGGAAAGAATTGCGCACCAACCACGTGTGCGTCATATGCGACCATTATGGGCATTACACTCATAATTTCCTAGAGATGCAATGATATAGGGATGCTATGCAAGCCCTAGAGAAATCATACCAACATGATTCCTAAAAAACACCCATGCAGATGGATGAGGGAAAACCTATAACCATATTGTACCTACAAAAGGAGCCTACATCTTGCTCATACACAGTCACCCAAATGGACCAAAAACGACAAATAGAGGCCACTTAGCTAGCCCTAGTTTGTGCACTATGTGATGAGCTTGACCACTTAGTCACAAAGTGTCCCAAATTAAGGACGTTCACCCGTTGGTACCAAATCCCTCATGTTTCCCAAAGCAACTTCGCTCAGCATCAATAAAATATGTGTCATATTTTATGCAAATACCATCATGGGCGCCAATGTCAATATATCCATCGATTCCGTTCTATGTTGAATTTCATGCGAAGGTTCATCGCTGAAAATTCTGACCCAACTAGCTTAGACACGAAATCAACAAAGAACACCACGTTTCGAGGGATGGAAACAACAAGGACCATACTTTCTGTGGCCGAGGAGAGGCAGTCACCTGAATGAACACCTCCCCCCATTATCGCCCTCTAGCTCCTATTCAACTGTGCGCACTCTGTGATGAACATGATCACTTAATTGCTGATTGTGCAGCGTTAGGGTTGTTTCAGAGATGGTATCCTGTTGACCCCGTATACTACGACGGCTTACAAGCAATCCAGTATTCGTGTCGGGTGTGTTGTGGTGACCACCTGGTTCGTCATTGCATTATATCCCCTGATTTTGTTTGACGTTAAACAGTTTATGAATGGCCATAGTATGCCTCGCTATAATAGACACATCAGATTCAAAATCCATGGAAAGTTCGACAACACAAGAAGACGTGAAAAGCAGATCCATTTTATTTATGTTAGCAGAAAAACAACCAGTAAAGGGGCACATCGTCACCCCCAACTACCCTCGACGGATAAAACAAATCTATGTATTATGCAACGTACGTAACCATTTGGTTGCCCAATGCCCAGATCTAGAATCACTCCACAAATGGTATCCAATCACTCCAGTAGTCCGAAGGGAAAGTAGTACCGAGGAAAGACAGTCTTGTATGGTTTTTCAAGGCAACTATTAGACTCGACACTGTACTTACATCTCCCAATTATGCCATTTAATAGACATCATACACTCATTAGATGCCTAATACATGGATATAGTTGGTCTAGAGCCCAAGATAACCTAACGCAGGGAAACCTGCCCCCCATCATTACCAAAATGTTAGGAGAGATAAAACAACCTATCGTCCTAGCAGTGCCCAGAACCAACCAAGGACGACATGCAGGTGATGCAATAGAATCGAACACCAAGTCAATCAATGTAAGGAACTAAAGAACCTTACTAACAACCTTCGCATGGCCACCCCCATCCCACAGATCAATCTCTCCAATAAAGAGAAGATCACACGCTACTTTTGAAGGAGTTGCTCACAATTTCACCATATGATGGATTGCGAGTACCTCCCAAGGGTATGAGTGGCAAGGGCAGTGTTAAGTCTAAACTCCTCGAAGGAACTAGAACATCCAAAATAAAAAACTCGGAGGTGGAAAAAGCGCAATCATGCCTTAATGCCCAGTCATCTCCGAGCGTCCACTTTAGGGATAAAGAGTAGCATTGGTTCTCATACCATCTACTCGATAATCACCATGACACCATGCACTATTTTCACCAATCACAATCACGAAACATAGTCGTTCCCCTTAATGTAAACATTTATGCACCTATGAACTCAACATAGATTCCAAATGCAGGAAAGTGCAAGTACCCTTATTACGACATGTGAGGAACATAAGCTTGCACTCTTGCAAGCCACCACAATGGAAATTCCTCCAGCATCCAATGTCGACGACACACAACACCATATATGATTCATCTCATCATGCATGGGAACCATGACTCGTGTTGTCTTCTCATCTGTCATTGGTGTCGAGGCCGCTACAACTACAAAATTAACTGTACCATCGACGGTGCAAACTCAATCCGTTTGCACCCTGTCGACCTTGTTTGGTTCCACAACATCAACTATGGAACCTTATTCATGTCTGTTGACTAGCTCCGTTAGGCCTGAACCACCTCCTCACGGCCTCACAGAAACTCAATCCCCTTTATATTCCTTTTCCCATTTAGACGAGGATATTTTGGAGGCCATGAAGGAACCATATTATCCATGGGATGCAATGCATCATCGCTCGTTTTTTCTTCCTGAAAAAACATTAAGCCCTAAAAACCCAGAGATATACGCTATTCAATCAAAAGTCTTCCTCCCATATGGGAAATTTGACTTATTCAAAAATCCCATCCCGATGCCTGACTCATTCGAAGAAGGGAACATGCCCAATATTTCACCAACCATTAAGGTAAATATCTCTAGAAAACCAGGAAAAATCGAAGAAATCTCACTCGGGGCAACATGCTCACCAGATGAAGTAATCACTTACAAAACCTTGCTGCAGGAGTACAGATACATATTTGCATGGGATTATTCAGAAATTCCAAGGCTTAGCCCCACTACTATAGAGAACCAAATCGACACCTTGCCCGACATACCACCTGTATGCCAGAAACAACGTCAAATGCACCCATCTAAGGCATAAGCGATCAAGAAAGAAATATACAAGCTTCACAAAGATGGGTTTATCTACCCAATAGCTTACACATCGTGGGTTTACAACCCTATTCCCGTCATGAAAAAACATGGCACCATTTGCGTCTGTATGAATTTCCAAGATTTGAACAAAGCTTGTCCAAAAGACAACTATCCTACCCCATTCATCAACCAAGTCATTGATTCTTGCGCTAGACATGAGGCCCTGTCCTTCATATATGGATTCTCATGGTATAACCAAATTCAAATTCGACATACCGATCGATACAAGAAAACGTTCACCGCTCCTTGGGGAACTTTCACATACCAAGCTATGCCATTCAGTCTTAAAAACGTTGGAGCCACTTTCCAGTGGGCCATGAACTATATCTTCCATGACCTAGCCCACCTTATCCTCGCTCACTTGGACGACCTCACTATTCGATATAAGAAGCGAAGCGATCATCTAGAAGATTCACGGTTGGTATTCCAAAGATGCCAACATTATAACCTATGCTTTAACCCTCTGAAGTACGTCTTCTGCGTCAACACAGGTCGAATATTAGGATTTATAGTATCCCAAAAAGGGATCAGAGTGGACCCCCTCAAGGCCTAGGCTATCAAAGAGGTGCCACCACCAAGAACCCACAAGAAACTCCAAAGCTTGCAGGGGAAGCTAATGTCCTGAGACGCTTTGTCCCAGATTACACCACTTATGCACAAGGATTCCTACGCCTTCTTTGTTAGGATATCCTATTTAAATGGGACGATCAAGCCCAAAAATAGTTTGAGGCACTAAAATAAGCATTACCTTCAGCCCCATTGATCAAACCACCAAGTTATGGCAAATATTATACCCTATATATGTCAGCATAAAAAACCGCTTTAGCCAGGGTGTTAATCCAAGATGGACCCAATGGTAAAGAACACATAATTTATTACGCTAGAAATAACTTATTAGGCCTTGCCTTAAGATATTAACTTGAATAAAAAATACCCTAGCCCTTATACACACAGTCCAAAAGCATTGGCGCTACATTATATTGCGGACAACAACAATCGTCACAACTATCCACCCCATGAGATACCTGCTGACCCACCATTTCATGAATAGAAAATACGCTCTCTAGATAGTCATACTTAAGGAGTTTGACCTACAATTTAGCTCCCCCAAGAGCAAAGAAGCTTTGATCTTAGTTGATTTCATCAATGACCTCCAAAGTCAGACTAAAGGATCCCCAGTCAACGACCCACTACCTGATGAACATCTATTTTTAGTGACAATCGACGATCCTTGGTATGGTGATATCTTCTTATTTTTACGAACCCAAAATTTCAATCCAAAAATCACACGTGACAACCGAAGGCGCATACGCCACCAGCCCCCCTGATACCTCCTCATGGGAGACATTCTTTATCGGTGAGGCATTGATACTATCCTACACTGATGCCTCATGCACGAACAAGATGAGTAAGCCCTTAATGACTATCATAGTGGAGCTTGCAGTGGCCACCTCTCTGGGATGGCTACCACGTTTTACAGGCGGGATATTTTTGCCCCACCTTATTCTGCGATTGAATTACGGTAGTTAAAATATGTGAGCGACGCCAACACTTTTCTCACAAGTCAAGAGCAACTCTTGCTCCTCTTCACTCGATCATTGTATCAGTCCCTTTTGCAAGTGGGGAATCAACTTTATGACTTGCAACCCCGTGCTGTTTGGCAACCACAAGTACATCATTGTCGTCGTCGAATATTTCACCAAATAGGTAGAAGCCATGCCCACATATGAAAACAGGGCAGAAACCATGGCATCGTTTCTGTTCAAACATGTCATCGCATGGTTAGGTGTGCCAAAAGGGTTAGTCTCCAATAACGGAAAGCATTTTGAAAATGAAATATTCCAAGAGCTGTCTCACCACCTAGGGTTCACACACGAATTCACATCACCATATTATCCTCAGTCCAACAGATAGGTATAAGCTGTCAAAAAATTACTTAAAACAATGTTACAATGTATGGTGAATAACCATAAGAAAAAACTAGCACCACATGGTTTTTCTCGCCTTGTGGGCATACCACATGGCAGTTAAAAACTCAACATGATTCACACCCTTCTAGCTAGTGTATGGGGTAGAATCCGTGATTCCCATCGAACACGAAATCCAAAACTTACACGCCGCCATTGAACTCCTTGATGATACCCAACCTTTAGAACAACGATTGGTATAGGTAGAACTCGTCGACTAAAATCGACAAGAGTCACTCCAACATAATGAGGCACATAAAAAACGGGTACAAGCATCATTTGATCACAACATCACCCCTTGCTCATTTACCGTGGGAGAGTTAGTCCTCCGCTACGACGTGGCGAAAGAGGCCCTAGGACCCGGGAAGTTCAAAACATTATGGAAAGGTCCCTACATCATAAAACATTTCCTCCTCAAAGGGGCATACATCCTGTCAGAGCCTGACAGTACATGCCTAGATAACATCGTCAATGTGCTCTACCTCAAAAAATTTCACCCATAAGGGCATAAGGTATCAACCTTAGAGATAAGATGCATGTAACATAATATTTTTATGTGATGATTGTAATCATCAAAGACTTTTTCTATAAAATTCTTTGGTGTCACAGATGGATTGTCCCCCCATCCACTATTTTGGATTCGCTGATGGAGCCTCGTGATGGTCTCAAAATATAGCAGCAACCACCTGGGTCATTTACTATCCTAACCGATCCCCATTCTTAACCAACGAAGTATGCATTGGATCAGCCACCAATAATCAGGCAAAATACAATGCAGTTATAGGGATGATGATCGATGCCATCAACCAAGGCATTCACCATCTGCATATATACCTTGATTCCCAACTAGTGGTTTCACAGTTAAACCAATACTTTGAAGTATGGGATTATCAAATATTTAGGAAGTATTTTCATGCATGCAAATTAAGTCATCATTTTGATCATATTACATTCACACATATACCAAGAAATTAAAACCAGACAATTGATTGCATGACTAATCACATTCTAGATTGGAATACATCTTGTATAAACCATCATCCATAGAAAAGAAAAAAACATAAAAAATAGATATCCATCATAGGTACATGACATCCATCAAATAACATAACCATAGACACATCATCAGAGCCAAAAAAACACATATCTCACATATATAAATAAAAAAATATGTGTGAGTCACAATAT
Organism: Pinus albicaulis; assembly: GCA_034641835.2. Lineage (NCBI taxonomy): Eukaryota > Viridiplantae > Streptophyta > Pinopsida > Pinales > Pinaceae > Pinus > Pinus albicaulis. The sequence goes on along the minus strand of CM076583.1, from coordinate 644,810,556 downwards.
ACAAGTCATGCCCCTGACCAACAGGTCAGCCAAAAAATATATATATATGTCATCAAAAAATAGGGAAGCATCCTCATTGTTATAGGTCAAATTGGGTATCATCCCCCATGATCTGGTAAAACTAGACATCATCACCAGGACCAATGAAATAGGTCTATCATCCCCTTATATTTCAGTTGCTATATGCTCTAAGAGAAGAACAATTCAATCATGGATTCTATTATGAGATTTCCAAGGTTTGAATTATATGTTATATCACTTACTGACTCACCAGTGCAGCCTCTAAAGGGACTAACTGCGTTGCAATGCAACATCCTCCATCCAAGGGTGCACTGCAATGCACTTCTTGACATTCAAGAGTGCATTGGTCACCTAGGAGTGGAATTTTCATTGTTCTGAGAATCTCCACATGGCCAGTGCCTTCTAGAATAGTCCATATGTGTCAAAATTTTAATCCAAGTGTCCATATAACACCTCTAAACTTGGGAACACATCTTTCCTATTATTAGAAAGTCATTCATTGAGAAACTATCATCAGTTTCCCTATAAATTGAGCACAGATCCTAGTGCTAGGGAAGGAAGAACTTTGGTAAAGTTATGATGTTGGATTCTCATTTGAGAGAGTGAAAGTACTGACATGCTGCTGGTATGATGTTGGATGTGATGAGGCTAGGATGAAGCTGGAGCTAGTGGAAACAAATCGATCATTGGTTGTAACCTCCCCCTTCTACTCTTTAATAAATATTGCTGTTCATTTTCCCATATATATGTCTCTATTTCTTGTGCAATGTATTCTTGATTGAGTAAGATAAGTAGATATATGTATATTTCATGTTGTTTTCCATTCTTTGTTTTTGTTTGCAGGAATCGATCTGGCAATTTGAGTTGGATTGAGAGCGATGACAACAACGATAGAAGGAGAAGGAGAAGTGATTGAATTACAAGTAGGATCCTTTACCATTTTGTATATCTGCTTGTTTTAGAGAAAGTGATAGTAATTATTTCCACTGTTGTTCTAAGTGAATAACACCACACTTAGGGAATTTTTTTTATCTGTAGATCACAATTTCACGTAACACTCATAATGGGCACTTTCCCTGAATACACAAAACATCTAGTGCTGAGCCTCGCCAGATGGGTCTTCTGGACCCACAGCTACACCAGGTGTCAGTACAGGTGCATCGACCAAAAAAATGAGTGCCACACGACGCAATGTAGGGAGATGCACCCTATATTAATTCATCAACACATCGAGCCATGTGTCGTCCAAATCATCCACAAATCCGCGGGTCAGAATTCCCTGGGTCAACCTCTCCACCCCACCCCATGAGTCGGCTAAGTCTGCTGCACAAGACTCAGCAACAGCTAGTTGCTCCTCGATTGCCGCAACCTGAGCCTCAACTGCCTCGACACAAGAAATAAGGGTAACATCCTTGATAGTAGCAACACGGCTTCCCTCCCCTGAGGGGCCAACACCACCACCCTACGCCCTAACCTAAGGCTGACTATGTTTCCAGGGTCCCTCCTTGGTGGCTGATGCCCCACCAAGCGGGAAATAAGATGTCCAAATGCCCCCATATTTGCAAGATAAACAAGGATAATGTTAGTGTCACCACAATAAACATATAAATATACACATCATAAAATACTCAAAAAATGCAGAAAAACATCAAAAGGTCATACCTGCAGGACCCCACACAAAACCGGCAGGGAGACCCATATCCAAATCCCCCCGGAAATCCATTTCTGAGTATGGATAGTATAAGAACATCTGCAGGTTCTCCTGGAACCATGCCTCCATGGTCACATCCCAATAACGACCTGCCTCCCCTCCTCTGCCACGAGGCATCATAGGCGCCCATCGTCGCATTTGAGGATCCCGATGAGGACCAATGGGGACATGCACAATCGATCGAAACATCACCACCCTCTTGAACATGATGCTACAGAGGATGCTCGCATATGTGAAAACTTTTGACGATCATCCCAAAACCTTCCCTAGTTGCAATACCATGCCATCATACACATGGTGTGCCCAGTCATAAAAGTGGCTAGCCTGGAGCCAGCACAAGACACCAATCTGAGGACCTGATTCCATATTGGGTGAAGATGACCCCATCAAGCGAACTATGATTGATAGGCCACACTGATCAGCTAGGCCAGTCACTGACTTCATGCAGACACACCCCTGGGTAAGCGACACACCCCCGTAATGCTATGCTGCCCAAAACTAGATACTCACCCTCCTAGGAGGGAGTTGGTGTGGTATCACCTCGCCCTGAGGTAGTAGGAAAGTCACAAAGTACACATCCATCTCTGGACGGATGGTGACATATCTACGCCGCAGGACCATCACCCTCCATCTCTTGTTCCAACAACAGACCAGGAAACGTATCAGACTATCTTGTGACCTCAGGATGTCATTCTCCAATAAATTTAACAAACCCCACTGTACCAACAGCCTCCACGCATTATAATCTGGATCCACAACAATGCGTAGGTCAAGCTAATCATGCTCGCGCCACAACATCCCATTACCAGAGAAAAAACCAAATCAGTGACCAAAAAATCAATTTTTTTTTTTTTTCAATCTTTGGCCCATCATTGCACCTTCTTTGTACAAAGGCACGATGTTCATGCGTCTCTATCAAGAACATACATGCGGTTCATCACAAAAAATCATTGCCATGCACAATAACCTCGCGGGAAAGTTTCCTTCCCCGTGAGGTTCGTGCAGCTTTGCTTTGATTTCCCGCATGATCGAGGCAATAAAGAGGTAGGTAATTCGTACAAACCAGATTTCTATGGCACCCCAGGAAAAACTGAGAAATTGAAAATCAGGACGTTTAGGGCACTACCTGACACTGACGACGCGAATCCCGGGTACTCAGGCTAACTGCAATGGCAAGAAAGGCTTGACAATAAGGGCTCAGCTCTGACCTCAAAATCTCAAATGATACAAATGAACTGAAATAAGCCATATGGACCTATATATCACCCTTTTCTCATTATTTGACAGTCCATAACAGGAGCTCAGAACGCCCAATTTCAAAACCGCAAGAAACATAGTGATCAACACCTCATCACATCCAAAGTAGGCTTCACACATCCACACCTAAAAAAAAATCAATTTTTTTTTTTAGTTACGAAATATATGCCCTCTCTTATCGCTTTCCATTCAAAAATATTTTCAATATGTTTGAATAGACAATATTCTTTCACTTGGGGTATTGGTTGCAGGTACTACAAGCACGTGTTGCCCCAACACTGAAGGTACAAGAGCGGGTATCATTCTGTCCCTAGCATGATAGGCGATGTAATGCTCACCTGTAACTTTCTCTCTGACTGAAAACAAAAACTATACAAACTGATAATGAAACTGAGAACTAAAACCAAACTTGCTCATTCTTATGAGCTTATTTTTGTACATGGAAACCTACTCTAACAGCTGCAAACTACATGCCTGCTTCAAGTAATATGAAACTGCCAATAAAAATAGTCAAATAGATGATCTAACACTTGGGATCCTCGACTGTGCTTGATTAAAATCATAAATAAATCATTCAGTGGAAACTCAGAATAAAAATTGAATCCATAATATGAAATTATAAACAAAATAGACTCCATCTTCACTGATGATTGCAACAAGTTAACCAAAGGATCATGAAATACATGAAAATTCACTTCTTCTTGATGGACCAAGCTAGGGAGATAAGATTCATTTCTAACTGTTGTCCCTTGTTCTATGTTTTCAATTCCAAGATCATCATAAATTGACTCACTGATTTCTTGAACAGTCTCTTGAAAAGAAAACATGCTTGATTGAGCTCGTGTTCTATCATTTTCATCACTCTCTTGTGTCTATGTTTGAGAAATATCATTAGTTGAACTGTAGATTTCTTGATACTCTATGTCGTGTACTTGTTCAATAATTGATATCTCCATGCATGTGTTTTCAGAGACTTGGTCCTTACAAACCATTTTTTGAGACACAAATTCAAGCAATAAGAGGTTTGAAACATAATTTGATGGGCAATCTTGATCACTTAAAAGCTTACAAATATGCTGCATATCTTCATTAATCTTATGATAAAAAACATGAATATCATCATCAAGCTCTTGATTAATTTCATCTTCAACTAAGGATGCGAATTATTGATATTCAAGACAACTAGCCTAAGAGGAAAATTCATAAAGTGCCTCTAATATCTCCTCGTCATCCATACATTATACATCATCATCAATTCTTTTAATATATTGAATGCAACCTTTCCAAAGATTGAAAAAATATTGAAATAGTGATGATAAAGGATTAGACTTCCCATAGTGTTCAAAAAATATTCTATGGAAATATTTAAGAGAACACAAGTTTCCTAATTTCAACCCTTCATACCATACTCTAGCTTTGTCTTCTAGGGTAGCGATAAACATCTTCAAGAAACTCAACCCTCAGTCTACATACATGTGCATGGAATTTAACCAAATGCAGACCATCATCATATTTATTTTCATCTTTGAAAATGGGAAGATGGGTTTACCAATCAACACGAGGCACAAGATTTGGAAAACCATATATGTGAGATCGATCCATAAGAGCATACCTAGGATTTATTCTTGCAGTAGAAATCATCTTGGAAACAGTGAAGTCACCAAGAACCTTCTCAAGCTACTGATCTTCAAGTGTGGACTCACCATGAATTTTTGATTCTTCGGGATCCTTTTTCTAATGGAATCACCTTCAAACTGATTATCTAATGCGTGGAGTCTCCAGAACATGAATACAACCAATATGTGCCTAAGTGTTTGCTACTCTCAGACCTTAGAACTAAAACAATTTCATTCTTCCTAGGGAAAATAATAGCAATCGTTCCCCGACAATGGTGCCAAGATGTTATCACTTAGAAATTTACTTTGGGCTGTATTAAAGTATTTCCCAAGATAACCATTTTAGACCAATATTTAGGCTGAAAGCTGGCCCTTTCAACCAGAGGGGGCTCCCTCAGTAGGTCTGCTACCCAAGATCACTACAATACCAACTTATATTTAAACATTATGGCCAGATATGTAAATGAACATAGTTGGATTTAAGAAGGCTGGTTGGACAATATTTAAAAAGAAACCATTGGGAAATGGAGTCAAAACTTGAATCTCAATGGCTTGCAGCTAATAACTGGCTAGATTCTTTCTAAAATTCTGAGGCAAGGTAAGCATATTTTTAGCTAATAAAGATAATGAAATGATAGTTTGAAATAAAGGAAAGCCCACTGCACAAGAGGAATATATCGAGGATGAATCTCTTAACACAATTTTTAGAAGAAAGTACAAAAGGGAAAGCACTAGAACAGAGCATCAAGAAGAGATAAATTATTTAATAGTAATTTGTAGATACATAACATGTATAATAATAATGAATGGAGCATATATCATGGATGAATTCCTTCACTAAACTATAGAGTATACCAGCAGAAAATCACAGTGATGAATGTTGAAGACAGGAACACATACTAAACAATAATGCCATAATGAATCTCAAGTCGAGAAAAGAAAAATTTCTATGTTAACTTGAAAGAGATAAGAAAGTCTCAATATATAGTACCAAAGGCCTCCTTTCAAAAGCGTCCCTCGCTTTTTTAATCTAACAAAACTAATATATAGAAAAGAGGCTCGCATTCCTTCCTCTCCTAATACAAATTAACATCTAAATCCTCATATAACAACTAGCCTAACAACTGTTACATGAGAGCTCTATGAGGTTGCTCCACCTAAAAAAATTCTAGAATAATTTAAGCTACAAGAAGCGTGTTGCTGACATCTGGAAGATCTGATTGGAGAAAGTTGAAGAAGAGTGAAAGTCTTCAAGTAGGTTGAAGTAGAAGACTTCTATTTGGCTTAGAAGTCTGTTTGTCATAATTATCTCTGTTTGAAATACCTTCCTCATGCTTTTGAAAATGTGTTGATACTGATGGTGATGGTGTGCTATGAATGAGATGAGGAATAGTGGTGGGCACAGGTCCATTAGAAGTTTGAATAATTTCCCCAGGAAGTCATTTAATAAACTAACAATTTTGTCCATGCGTCAGGATGAGAGTGGAGGGGAGCGCACGGGAAGGAGAGTGGTAAAGTAGGTTGGTTTGTTGGATTTTAGGGGTGGGGTGCGAAATGATGAGGGGATTACACATTAGGTGGGTCTGGAGGGAATGAAACCACCTTTTCGGACCAACCCCCCCCCTTCCCCCCCCCTCCCCTCTGCTGGTAAAGGTAGGATGGCGAGGTGGGATGAAATGGTTTGTAAATAGTTGATCTGGAGACTTGGTGATCGGGCTGTTGGCTTTGGTTCTCACTGGCGCTGTTTGAATCTTGGTCCTATGGTTGGCTCTCAAATATTAGCCCTCGGACTATTATTTTGTTTAAAATGTATAACCATGTTGTTTGAAATTAGTCTCGATGGCTCATTGTTGGTGTGAAAAATATCCTCCCGAGGGATTATTTTTTACAAAATTTATAATGAACTGTTAGCCCTCAATTTAGTGTTGTTTGTGCTAGATTAGCCTTTGGGATATTGATGATTTGGAGATTAGCCTTTGAGATTATCCATTGAATTGGAGATTAGCCCCAAGGGCTTATAAATTTTTATAAAAAATGATGAAAGGGGAAAGTGCCAAAAACAGTTCAATTTGCTGAATTTAGCAAAAAATTGGAAAAATGGAACCAATTTCCAAAACTTAACCATATCGAAATAATATCACATAAAAGTCAAATTGATGACAATTTAACCATGTGATAAAAATGGCTCTAACTGGGGATGATGTCCCCCTTACGTGGCAACAAAGAACTTGAGATCTGTAGTTCTAGTGCCTGACCATTTGGACTCCTCCTGAAGCTTTGACATACTTTCCTTCGGCCTTGCAATGCTGACTTGTAACCTACTCTCTAATTGAAGACAAAATTCAAAATTGAAAACATCAACTATACAAACTAGTAATGAATCTGAGAATTGAAAACTAAACTTGCTCATTCCTATGAGCTTATTTTTGTACATGGAAACCTACTCTAACAACTACAAACTACGTGCCTGATTCAAGTAATATGAAACTTCCAATAAAGCCAGTCAAAGAGCTGATCTAACACTTGAGATCCTCGACTGTGCCTAAGTAAAATAAAAAATAAATCATCCAATGGCAACTCAGAATGAAAATTTAATCCATAATATGAACCTATAAACAAAATAGACTCCACATTGATTGATGACTGCAACAAGTTAACCAAAGGATCATGAAATACATGCAAATTCACTTTTTATTGATGGACCAAACCAGGGAGATAAACTTCATTTTTAACTTCTATCCGTTGTTCTATGTTTTCAATTACAAAATCATCATCAGTTGATTCATTGATTTCTTCAATAGTCTCTTGAAAAGAAAACATGCTTGACTGAGCTTGTGTTCTATCATTTTCATCACTCTCTTGTGTCTCTATTTGCGAAATATCATGAGTTGAACTATAGATTTCTTGATACTCTATGTCATGTACTTGTTAAATAATTGATATCTCCGTGCATGTGTTTTCAAAGACTTGGTCCTCACAAACGCTTTTTTGAGGCACAAACTTAGATAATAAGAGGTTTGAAACATAATTTGATGGGCAATCATGATCACTAAAAAGCTTACAAATCTGTTGCATATCTTCATTAATATTATGAGAAAACACATGAATATCATCATCAAGCTCTTGATTAATTTCATTCAACTAAGGATGTGACTTCTTTATATTCAAGACAACTAGCCTGAGAGGAAAATCCATAAAGTGCCTCTAATATCTCCTTATCATCCATACATTCTATATCATCATCAATACTTTTAATATATTGAATGAAACCTTTCCAAAGATTGAAACAATATTGAAACAATGCTGATAAAGGATGAGACTTCTCATAATGTTCAAAAAATATTCTATGGAAATCTTTAAGAGCACACAAGCTTCCTGATTTCAACCCTTCATACCATACTCTAGGTTTTTCTTCTAGGGTAGCCATAAACATCTTCATGAGACAATCTTTAGGAAAATCAACTCTCAGTATTCATACATGTATGTGGAATTTAACCAAATGCAGATCAACATCATCTTTATTTTCATTTTTTAAAATGGGAATATGGGTTGACCAATCAACACGAGGCATAAGATTTGGAAAACCATATATGTGAGACCGATCCATAGGAGCACACCTGGGATTTATTCTTGCAGTAGAACTCATCTTGGAAATAGTGAAGTCACCGAGAACCTTCTCAAGCTACTGATCTTCAAGCAGTGGAGTCACCATTAAGTTTTGATTCTTCTGGATCCTTTTTCCAATGGAATCACCTTCAAACTGATTATCTAATGTGTGGAGTCACTAGAATAGTAATACAACCAATATGTGCTTAAGTGTATGCTTCTCTCACACCTTAGAGCTGAAAGTATTTCCCAAGGTAACCATTTCATACCAATCTTTAGGCTGAAAGCTGGTCCTTTCAACCAGAGGGGGATCCCTAAGTAAGTTCGCTACCCAAGATCACTACAATAACAACTTGGATTTAAACATAGTGTCCATTTATGCAAATGAACAGAGTTGTATTTAATAAGGTTGGTTGGAAAATCTTTAAAAAGAAACCATTGGGAAACAGAGTCCAAACTTGAATCTCAATGGCTTACAACTAATAACTTGCTAGATTATTTCTAAAATTCCAAGGTAAGGTAAGCATATGTTTAGGTAATAAAGATAATGAAATAAAATTTTGAAATAAAGGAAATCCCACGACACTAGAGGCATCTATCAAGGATGATCTCTTAACACAGTTTTTAGAAGAAAGTACAAAAGGGAAACCACTAGAACAAAGCATCAAGAAGAGTTGAATTATGTACGAGTAATTTTTAGATACATAACATGTATAATCATAATGAAAGGATCATCTATCATAGACGAATTCCTTCACTAAACTACAGAGTATACCAGTAGAAAAACACTGTCATGAATGTTGAAGACATGAACACATACTAACAATAATTTTGTAATGAATCTCAAGTCTAGAAAATATTTTTTTCTATATTAACTTCAAAGAGATAAGAAGGTCTCAATATACAATACCAAAGGCCTCCTTTCAAAATGGTCTCTCCCTTTTTTAATCTAATAACACTAATATATACAAAAGAGGCTCACATGCCTTCCTCTCCTAATACAAATTGACAACTAAATCCTCATCTAATAGCTAGCCTTACAACTGTTAGATGAGAGATCTATGAGCTTGCTCCACCTAAAAACATTCTAGACTAATTTAAGCTACAAGAAGCATGTTGTTGACATCTGGAAGATTTGATCTAGAGAAAGTTGAAGAAGAGTGAATGCTTTTGAATAGGTTGAAGTAGAAGACTTCTATTTGGTTTAGAAGTTTGTTTGTCATAATTATCTCTTTTTGAAATACCTTCCTCATGCTTTCAAAAATGTGATGATACCGATGGTGATGGTGTCTTATGCATGACATGAGGACTAGTGGTGGGTGCGGGTCCTTTAGAAGTTTGAACTGTTACCCCGGGAAGTCATTTAATAAACTAATAGTTTTGGCCACCTGCCATGATGAGAGTGGAGGGGAGCGTGTGGGAAGGAGAGTGGTAAAATATGTTGGTTTGTCAGATTTCGGGGGGGGGGGAGGGGGGGTGTAGAGGGGTGCGAAACGATGAGGGGTTGGCATGTCAGGTGGGTTTGGCGGGAATGAAACCATATTTTCAGAAAACCCCCCTACCGGTAAAGGTAGGATGGCGAGGGGGGGGGGGAGGTTTGTAGACCGTTGGTCTGGTGGCTTGGTGATCAGGTAGTTGTCTCTGGTTTTCGGTGGTGCTATTGGGATATTGGTCTTATGGTTGGCCCTAAAATATTATCCCTCAGGCTATTATTTTTTTTTAAATGTATAACCCTGCTATTTGAAATGAGCCTTGATGGCTCATTGCTGGTGTGAAAAATAACCTCCTGAGGGCTTATTTTTTACAAAATCTATAATGAACTATTAGCCCTCAATTTAGTGTCGTTGGTGTTGGCTTAGCCTTCGGGCTATTGATGATTTTAAGATTAGCCTTTGAGATTATCCATTGACTTGGGGATTAGCCCCAACGGCTAATAAATTTTTATAAAAATTGATGAAAGGGAAAAGTGCCAAAAACAGTTCAAATTGGCGTATTTAGCCAAAAATTGGTAAAATGAAACTAATTTCCAAAACTTAATCATATCACAATAATATTATATAAAATCCAAATTGATGACAATTTTACCATGTGATAACAAGAAGGATGATGCACCTCCTTGGGATCTGGAGCCATGTTGGTGGCGATGGTCATACGCCACCACACAACCTTGGTTGCGGCAATCATACGTCACCACACCACCTTGGGAAGCCAAATCTCTAATGTTTACATTAGAGATTGTCAAAAATATTTTTTACTGTGGCCAAACTAATACAACAACCTCGATACTAAATGTCACTTGAGAGTGACATAATAATACGAGTTTAACAAACAACCTGAATACTAAATGTCACTTGATAGTGACATAATAATACAAATTTACCAAATAAACTACTTGAAGAATCCAAACAAATATTAATTTATTATAATTATATTTTATTTATTTAATTATATTTTATTTTTTATTTTTTTATAATTATATTTTAACTTTTAAATTTCAAAATATTATTTTAATAAAAAAATCATTATTGACTCTCATAAACATAAAACCATCCTTATTATTGCCACTTATATCCTTTATATTGTGATTCTTAAAATACTTAGCTTTTAGCTAGAATGAAAATTTTATGGAAAATAAGTACCTTCAAAATATTGACCGACAAGATTACACCAGATACAACTATTTCATAAATGCCACAACAGAAAAATTATAACATATCCCCTAAAAATTTGAGCCTACATAGTTAAGGAAATTAATTGTTCACTAAACCACTGAAACTCAAATCCTTTAACATAAAATATTTACTTCTCAAACAATGAAAATAATATATATATTTTTTAATTTTTTTGGTTTTTTTCTTTCATGAGTTCATAAAACTAATACTAGAAATTGCCCCTAAAGGTGCAAAGATACACCAAAGGAATTAAACATTCCTATGATATTAATGCAAAAATGTTGTAGCAAAGGAAAGATAACAACCTCAAGGGTGGAGGATGGAGGGGAGGAAATGTGTTCAGGATTGCAATAGTCTCACACTTGTGTCGATGCCTGTCAGACAGAAGTTGCTCGAACTACCTCGCTAAATCATTTTTTTCCAATCATACCACTATGTCAAAATCTTATATACATATTATATCCAAACTATACCATGCAAGGTAACGAGGAGAAACATTACCATAGGTTCTCGTGGGCACTAACACACAAAAAAAGTAATTGCACCGAGGAAATGGCTAAAGTCAGTGTGTGTTGATAATGAGATTAAATAAAGAGCATGTTTCACTAGAGTGACCCTCAGATTCAAGGATATTCTGCAATTAACATAAATAAGGGGGTTTGTTTTAGAATTTTAGCTATCTCCTTTTATAAATTTTAAATTAATTTGGAACCATTTTCCCGGAGCCATTAATTCTAATTTTAAATTTAAATTTAAATTTTATCTAGCAAAGGTTTGTTGGAATTGAAAATTTATGTGGTGTAGTTTACGTAAGCCAAGTGTCCAAGTAAAATTTCAAGGCATTGTATCTATTTATGCATTCAAAAATACAGTTTAAAATTGAAAAGTTACACATGCTATATTCATATATAGAACTGGTTTAGATCCATTTTGAAGAGGATTAAATCTCTTGAGGTGCATATTATTTTCAAGTTTTGCACTCTAAAATAGGTCTCATAGGCTATCTTTAGCCTTGTGGACATTAAATTTTTCTTTCTTTATTTCTCATCTTTCCAGATGTAATTACGGTTGCTTTTGCACAACTTAGGCCCCACAACAACGAGTGACCATGTAAGTTAACCGTAGTTAAGAAGTCTTTATGTCAAGGATGGCCATTCCTAAACAAAAAAAATACCCAATAATGTCTCAGGTTGAACACGATTTAAGGTGGGACTTTATCATAATTAGTTACATAATTTTGTGTGGGAGTTATCTTAAGAATCCCAAAGCCGAAATTTCTATACGAACTTGACCACAAATTTAGATACTTTCTATTACATAAAAAATTGGTTAGGTTATGATCTAGCTATAAATTGGTCGAAAAGATTCAAAATTAAGGCCATTTAATTTTTAAATTAAACATTTTATATCATTATACCTTAAACACCCAAATAAAATCTTTAAAAACACATAATTTAATGTAAATCTTATCATATTTGTTAATATGCTAGCATCAAGAATAGTGTAAAATGCCATGGAGAAAACGAGTTTTTTAAATCAGATTTAATTTAAGGTGTTTGTTCCCCACTACGTCATAGGTATCATGGATTTGAACATGAAGCTCCATAACCACATCCTAAAAATGAATATATTTAGTTTTTATTTATGATATATAAATAAATATTCGACTGAACATTACACGTATCAGAATCAACCTATGTAAAACCCTTGTACATTTCCTAGTTCCAAGATGAAGATAATTCATTATATTTTAATAAAATAAGAACTCTTTTCTTGTAAAAGTTTTTATGACTTCGGTAATTGATTTGTTGCACGAGGCTTTGGTTATTTATATTTTATTTTAAATTTCATATTATAGTGAGGCATATTTATTTCTTATTTCTTAGTAATTTAAATATGTAATATAATTGTAAAAAGTAAGGTTATCAATTTTTTATTAGTATAAAGATTTAAATGTGATTTTTTTTTTTTAAATAATGTTAATTAAAAGTGAATTTGATTAACTAATTTTTTTTTATAAATAACTTAAAAATTAATTATATTTAAAAAATAAAATAATTATCCCCGATAGGAGTGTCGAACACTTGGAGCCATGCGTCATGTGAAGAATGACATTTGGCATAAGGTATGAGCGGAGGAGGGAAGACATTCAACCCTTCCATCACATTGTGGTTAATTGCTCTACATTCGAATGTGTGAAACATCTTCCTTCGAACACATGCAAAGGAATAGTACCCTCTCGAGGATCAATGACGTCGATGTTACCGTGGTTAAGTAGTATGGTGCATGGAGCAGTATAGGTGTTTCTTGGCTCATCGAGGAATACAAATTTACCTATGTTCTCATTTATTAGGGTCGTGTGGGTATGATGGTGGTCTTCAGTTTATCACAACTATTTCCTTATTGCTTTGGGTGAAACTTTCCCTTACATTTCTTGTCCGGAGGGTGTGTTGTTTGAAGATCTGGTTAGTTCTGGGCATTGATGTTTTGGGCTTGTGTGGATTCTTGATTTTTCATTCTGAGTGTTGTTTCTTCGTTTGTCTGTGTAAGGTGTCTGTTGATTTTTTAAGTGGCGCCCGAGCTTCTGGTGGTGGCGGTTTTGCTCGGGCGAAGGTTTTAGTGCTAGTGTTGTTTTTCACTTTGGCATAGACATTTCTTGGATTTTCCCTTCTAGGGCTGCTGATAGAAGAATTCCTTTTGGTGAAGCCTAGTGGCTTTGACGCCAGTTGGGTTTCTGGGAGCCTAAACTTCTAGTTCTTATTGCACGCAACTGGGAGGTGTCCTTTTGGATTTTTCTAGCGAGGGGTTGTTTGCAAGTTATAGCATGGATTTGTGAATGTTTAACGATGATTTTGGGTCGAGGTGATCAACAATGTTGGATTATCTTGCCTTCTCTATTTTTCATGTGGAATGTTGGGTTTCTAGTGGAGGGTGGCTGATTGGTAGTGTGCTTCGTTTCTGGGTGTGTGGTGTTGGATTTTATTAGGTGGTCCTTGGTGTGGATTGGGGTTAGTCTCAGGGGTCTGGGTTTCGACACGAACACCAACATGAATCCAAGTTTGCGTTCCTTGCATGCCATTGTTCAGGCGAAGGCGAAAGTGTCCCATCTTGGGGAGGGGTCAATTGGGCCAGATGGAGTCTTGGGTAGTGGTGTAAGAGAAGACAATGATAGCAACAACCATGGTGCAAAAATTATGCGCAGATTTGTGCATGGGGGTCATGGAATACGTGGTGGGAGAAGGTCTTCGACTGATCTTGTGGTTGGAAAGGGTAGCAGGATATTGGCTCAGAGCAGTCGTGGAGTAGGAAACGAGCATAAGGGAATGAGTCATGGCCGAGTCTCGAGCACACGAGGGTTGAGAAACAATTTGAGTGATGTGGGGTTAGTTGGACGTGCATCTACTAGGCGTGCTAGGAGAAATACGATGCTCCAAGCGATGGTCCAATTTGTCATAGACATGTTGGAATCTCATGATAGGGTCCGAAGGGAGGAACACAAGGCAATTATGGCCAAGCTGGATAAAACCCATTATTTTCAATGCCATGTCTGCGAAAGAATTGTGGTTTTCTGGCATGAGCAGAATCTGTTGACTGAGAAGATCGAAAAGTTGGAAGATTGGATTGCTCACTTTGAGAAACATGTTAACTTCATGTACCGTCCTCCTCCTCCTCCATGAAAGGGGCCAAATACATGACTGATTATGGTAACCAGTGTATTTCTAGTTCTTTTTGTTTTCTGATATGTAAGGCCTATAAGGCCGCGAATCTCTCCGTTTGGAATTTTTCTTTTTTGTATGTAGCATGGTAATAGCATTGGTCAAAAAACCTGGTAGAGGTGAGACCACATGCATTTTGACATCTTGTATATGTTTTTTGAATAATGAAAAACTTCGATTTAGAAAAAAAAATTAAAACATTATAATATATATTTCTAAATGAAAATATCTAGTATAAATGAAAGTGAGTTATTTAATTGATGTGATAATTTTTCCATAACTTGAATGTTAACATTGTTAATAATTTTGTTATTATGCTTTACTTTTCTTTAATAATGAGCGAGTAAACATTTTCCCCATTTTTAATTTGAAACAGTAAGTAAACACTCCTCACACTTGATTTGAAAGACTACCTACTAAGTATATGATATGCATTTATAGTTTGGAAAAATTTCACATTATTGAATTGTTTATTTTACATATATTTGTTTTGTATGTGGAATGAAGAAATTATAAATCTCAATTTCATATTAACAAAGTATAAATATAAATGAGAGAAATATATATATATATATATATCACAACGGTTAAGAGTACGTGTTTTTTTGGTAAAATGTTATAGGTTCAAATTCAAAGAGGATTAAAATATATACCCACCAATTTCCTAGGGATTTGAGATTATTCTAATTCTAATAAGTTCCTCCATGATACGTTCCTCATTATTATTTATAACAGTCATTTATATATAAGCAAATTTTATTTAACAAAATGGTCCATTTTACTATAAGATGTGTATTTTTTTTTTAATTAAGTTAAATTTGACCCATATAAAAAAAACAGATAGAGATAGATACATATCAAGTAAAAATTAAAAAAAATAGATAATCTAACAAATTAAAAAAAAAAAAACCTTTCCATGTAAATATTATTCATGAATTTTTTTTCTTATAAAATAACTTATTTTGGAATATCTGTTATCATCACTGGTTACTATATATAAATGAATTTAACATTCGCTGTAATTGATTCAGTGGTTTTTTTTTTTAAATAGGGAAAGGAAAAACAATACATTAGCGTGGTTTACTTGTAATATTGAACGAAGATAAAGTGGGCTGTAGTATGTGACAGATTCAATATTGTATGTGATTTGTCATAGTTCATGAATTTACAGATGAAGGATGCAATATAGTCAGTGATTGGGTCATTATGATTTTCAAGCTTTTGTGGTTATCGTTAATTGCAGAAATTTTCGGATTATCCATAGTATCATAAAATAATGGTTGATGTTTCGAATAGCAATGGGGATCGTGAATGAAGAATGAAGGAAATTTGCACAAAACAAGGTTTTAAATAGTGAAATATGAGCCCCTGATCGGGGTGCCACGTTGCTTCGAACAGACAAAGGTTAGTGCCATGAGGAGGCCTGCACCTGACCGTCGACCATAACTAGTAATTGCAACCTTTGCAGGAGGTCGGTGAAGGTATATGGTCACACGCTCAACCATAATGGAAGCCTGCGGAAAATAAGGATGCCAGCATATCATCTTAGGTAGAGGTTAGAAACAGTGCTTGCGGGCAGAGTTAAAACAGGAAAGGGAACCTCAAAGAGGTAAGGTTCTCAGCAGGTGATCCCCAGAGCAGTCTGAGGAAATAGAGGTAGAGATACGACGATGTCCAGAAATTTGGTATGTTATGGCTATTTCCACCCTTCTTTGTTAATTTCATGTTACTATCACTATTTATGAAGGTGACATAAATTTGGAAGATGATTGTAATGCCATGTAGGAATTTCTTCACTCTTGTAGCGGGTTTTCTTGCAAGTATGAAATTTTCTTTCGATTTTTCTATTACATTGCTAATGTAGGGTCTCTGGTTATTAAACCCTATTTTAGAATGATCTGAAAATGGAAGTACTTGAAAATGTGTGCAAGGTATCCATTTCCATTTAATTAAATGTGTCCAAAATTCTCCATGTCTTGTTGATTAAACAAAGTGATTTTGGTAACTGTTTATGAGTTTATGTGTGAGTGAAGGTTACTTTAATTTTTTGTTTAACATATTAAATCAGAAATATATAGCAATATAACTTCAGCATAACATGACACAAATTTTTGGTGAGCAGTTCACCCCTCCTGGGCTACGTCTGTTGGATCAAGCCTCCTAAAATGAGCTTTTCCTCTTGTATTAAAATGCTCAAAAATTCTAATACAAGTTTAAAGGTGCCTCAATAGGAAAATATGAATGCAAATACATATTTAGAAGACATGAAAATACTAAAAATGCCTTTCCATATTCACTAAATAGTGAAGAATTACCATAAACAGTGACTTCTTCAATAAGGCCCTGATGGCTCTTTGAACTCCTCTGAAAATTTTCAGGCTGTAGAAGTCCTCAAACACTTTTGAAACATCTTCCATTAGGTTCAGAAGGTAGAAATTAGCTGAAAATATTTTTTGGATCACCTCAAACAGTGAGGTACAACTTAATACAACTCCATTTCCCAAATGGCCCTCACGGCTCTGAAAAATCTCCTGAAGATTTTCGGGCTCTGAAAGTCTTCAAAAAATTTTGAAACCTATTTCATTAGGTTCATAAGGTGGAAAATAGCTGAAAATGGTCTTTGGTTCACCTCAAACAGAGAGGTACAACCCAATACAGCTCCATTTCCCCAATGGCCCTGATGGCTCTCCAAGCTTCCCTGAAGCTAAAATGGTTGTATAACACCTACTACCTCTATAACTTGTCCCAATGGTGCTGAAATGCTGAAAATAGTCGAAATTGACTTTTGTTTCACCTCAAATGGTTAAGCATAGCCCAAAATAGCTCCAACTCCCTCTTGGCCCTGATGGCTCTCATTGCTTCCCTGAAGAAAAAGGGGCTAAAGATCAACTCCAATGGCTCTGGAACCTATTCCAATGGATCCAGAATCCTATGAATACCAAAAAAAAAAAAAAAATTGTTTCAAAAGGTTTAGTAATCTGAAAGTTATCACCAAAACAGTATTTGCCCAATGTCATGTAAAAATCCCACTAAAAATGGGATAACTGGAGTTAAGTTTGCTAATTTGGTGAAGGGACCGAAACTGGTGGAACCCGCTCTCCAAAATGGTGGGAAAATTAACGGTGGTAATAAATTTCAGGCGGGTGGTCACATGACTCACCCCGCATTGACCGCCTGGAAAACCGTTACATAACGGTATTTAAACATTGGTATTAAATGTCACGTTGCTGTCACATGGAATACCACATGACTGCTGGTGGTTAGCCTTTGGGTGCCAAGCCATGGTTCTACACGTGGTCCTGTGATGGGTAGGGGGCTGGCCCCCTTTTGCCGCTGTCCAAATCATTAACAAGGTTTAAATAGAGCGCGACAACATAGTTTTATAAGAAACAATTTGTAGCCCACTTGGTAAGGCATGCACGCTCTAACCGGGAGGTCACGGGTTCGATGCCCTGACCCTCCAAAAAAAATTTTCCATTCAAAAATTTCTATAGGCCTGGGGCCAAGTGGTGGCCTTCGGGCTTGCCACGTGGCACCCGTTGATTGGTCGAAAATTCAACAAGTTAAACTGCCATCCAATGAGCGAGTGCCACTTGTCCACAAACGATTGGTCTAGGTGGAATATTCTAGGGAATATTCTAAGGAATATTCTAGGAATATTTCTTGGAATATTCCTTTTTTAATTTTTCAAAATTTGAAAGTCAAACTTGGTCAACTCAGTTTTTTGCAGTTTATTGAAAACTTCAAACTTGCATAACTTTCACATACGATGTTGGATTTGAGTGTTGTTCACGACGCTGAGTTCGTATTGATGAGGCCTATCCGGTCGTTCAGGTTACAAGTGATTTTGAACACTTTTAATTTTGAGCTTTTTCCATAGCTCGGACTTGAGCTCCTGATCACACCTCCCAAATGAGAAGCTTTTGGACCCCAAAAGCTCACTGAAATGATGAAACTGAAATGTAGTACAGAAAATGAGAGAATAAAAACATCCTCTTCTCTTCAACCTCCAAAAATTTCCCTGACTTGCCAACTGTCCTCATGGCGAATTTTTGCTAAATGAGCTATGTACTTGTGCCGAATCCCAACCAAGTTTTATCGCCATACCAATCTTCCATTCTAAAACCAACAATGACCCTTGCTGAACTTTGTGCCCTCTTTGCTTGCATTCCTTTCCATCTCATGGAATCTTGCACCGCTTTACATCGACACTTCATTTTCTGCACCAATCGACATCAATGTAAAAAGTGTGCCCACAATCGACACAAGTCGACAATCATGTGTAACAAAAACGACAGAAGTCGATAAACAACAAGATACATCTTGACAAACACATGTGTATGTATCATGTACAATGAACTATTTACAGTTTGCTATTTACACATACAACCTCTATGTACATTTGCAACTTCAACTCTTCTTTTCAAATACCAACAAGTACATCATCCCAAAAAACATGTGGGTGAATAAGAGCTGAACTAAAAAATACATTGCTGCAATATAAGTGAGTATCTTACTCATATTTTACACCTCCATGGCAAGATTTTGCAACAACAAAGAAATTCCATCAATTGAAACTGCTTTTACATGCAATCTTGCATCAAATTTTCAACTGAAATACATGCATACAAAATCTGAAATTTGCATGTACAAAATGAGTATGACTTACTGCATTAAGAAGTTAATCCACTTCCTACGAAGCTAACTCCATGGCATCTTTTCCTGCTGCAACATTTCTACATGTGAATCTTCCATTTCCACATCGATAATGGAATACATAGATTGATTTGCGCCAATATTTTTGTCCTTTAGCTGCATGTGCTTTGGACAATTTGTTGGATGCAAAGTCCAACAATGAGAGACATCATGTCCCTTCTTTTGAAAATATGTGCAACTCTTAAGAAATTTTTGTGAAAGTTTTCTTTGCCTCTTCTGCTTCCTATGTGTTTTTTTTTCAACCAGCATCTTGAAGCAAGATGGTTAAATCCACCACAAAATGTGCAACAAAACTTTCTTTCATTTGAACAAGAAAACTTATCATTCTTTGCTGAAACATAATCAAATTTATCATGTGAATAATTATACCTCTTTTTCTGCATGGAATGTCCATCCTTTTTGTCTTCGAAAGACGATGAACTAGTAGAGGAAAAAGCTTTCTTTTTCAGACTTTCAGCACAATTCTTGTCTTGAAAACTGTTTGAACTTGAAGGCTCGCCATAAGCGACATGTTTACCCTCTACTTGCTGCAATGATGGCTTAAAACAATGGAAATCATCCTTAAAAATATTTTGACATATATGAATTTTAGAACTTGGAATAAAGGTTCTGTTTAAATTTGCATCACATGCATTCAAGGATTTGGAGTCTTCGCCATTAAACTGCATATAACCAAGACCAACATTCTTGGGTCGCTCCATAACCAAAATAGGGTCAACCATGCCTTGTGCATGCTTGCCCAAACCTTTTCCTTCATGATAGCCCATCTTGAACATTAATTTGGACCTTATACCCCTTGTATGTTTTTCAAAAGAACCAACACACTTTTCAATTGAGGAAATTGAAGACAAGTTGGAAAGGTTTACCTCTTCCTCACGCTTGTTCTTGGACAAAGCTTCTTGAGCTTGAAGGAGTTGTTTCTCCATGTCATGCAACCTTTGGAGAATTGATTCCTTATCTTCCTTCATGGCTAACAATTGTGCATGAAGCTTAGCACTTTCTCTTTGATCCTCAATTAGAATCTGCACCATGTCCTTCACCTTAATGAACTCATTCTTCATGTCATCATTGAAGAATCTCATGAAGGAGGAAACTGTGTAAGAAGAAGTTGATATGTAATGATCAAAATAATAAAGACTTCAAAGAAAGTTCTCAGCTTTTTATTGATAAAAATTTTGCTTAAAATGTCTTTTGGCTTCTTCTTATTCAAGCAGCCTTAAAACACAAACTCCAATAGATTTTGTAGCAAACACTAATCAAGTGGGTTTGTTTTCCAAAGATAATATTGAGGTACTTTGGGATAAGGAAATAGCCTACAACTCTTTTTTCCTTTCCAAGACTTAGCTATCAACAACTATCTTTTCAACTCAAATAAACTCATACAATCAACCATTTTGCAACTAATAAAACAATCAATATTTTACACTATTTTAACACATTTTGCACAAAAACAAATGCTCAACCTATGCTCAACCAAAGCTCTGATACCATCTGATCTGAAAATGGAAGTACTTGAAAATGTGTGCAAGGTATCCATTTCCATTTAATTAAATGTGTGCAAAATTCTCCATGTCTTGCTGATTAAACAAAGTGTTTTTGGTAACTGTTTATGAGTTTATATGTGAGTGAAGGTTAATTTAATTTTTTGTTTAACATATTAAATCAGAAATATACAGCAAGATAACTTCAGCATAACATGACAAAAATGTTTGTTGAGTAGTTCACCCCTCCTAGGTTACGTCTGCTGGATCAAGCCTCCCAAAATGAGCTTGTCCTCTTGTATTAAAATGATCCAAAATGCTAATACAAGTTTAAAGGTGCCTCAATAGGCAAATATGAATGCAAATATAGATTCAGAAGATATGAAAATATTAAAAAGGCCTTTCCATATTCACTAAACAGTGAAGAATTACCATAAACAATGACTTCTTCAACAAGGCCCTGATGGCTCTTTGAACTTCTCTGAAGATTTTTGGGCTGTAAAAGTGCTCAAATAGTTCTGAAACCTCTTCCATTAGGTTTAGAAGGTAGAAATTAGCTTAAAATAGTTTTTGGATCACCTCAAACAGTGAGGTACAAGTCAATACAGCTTCATTTCCCAAATGGCCCTGATGACCTATGCTCAACCAAAGCTCTGATACCATTTGATCTGAAAATGGAAGTACTTGAAAATGTGTGCAAGGCATCCATTTCCATTTAATTAAATGTGTGCAAAATTCTCCATGTTTTGCTGATTAAACAAAGTGTTTTTGGTAATTGTTTATGAGTTTATGTGTGAGTGAAGGTTAATTTAATTTGCTGTTTAACATATTAAATTAGAAATATACAGCAAGATAACTTCATCATAACATGCCACAAATATTTGGTGAGTAGTTCACCCCTCCTGGGCTACGTCTGTTGGATCAAGCCTCCCAAAATGAGCTTGTCCTCTTGTATTAAAAATATCCAAAATTCTAATGCAAGTTTAAAGGTGCCTCAATAAGCAAATCTGAATGCAAATACAAATTCAGAAGACATGAAAATACTAAAAATACCTTTCCATATTCACTAAACAGTGAAGAATTACCATAAACAATGACTTCTTCAACAAGGCCCTAATGGCTCTTTGAACTCCTCTGAAGCTTTTCGGGATGTAGAAGTCCTCAAACAGTTCTGAAACCTCTTCCATTAGGTTCAGAAGGTAGAAATTAGCTGAAAATAGTTTTTGGATCACCTCAAACAATGAGGTACAACTCAATACAACTCCATTTCCCAAATGGCCCTGATGGCTTTGAAAAATATCCTGAAGCTTTTCGGGCTCTGAAAGTCTTCAAAAAGTTATAAAACCTCTTTCATTAGGTTAAGAAGGTGGAAAATAGCTGAAAATGGTCTTTGGTTCACCTCAAACAGAGAGGTACAACACAATACAACTTCATTTCCCTAATGGCCTTGATGGCTCTCCAAGCTTCCCTAAAGCTAAAATGGCTGTAGAACACCTCTACTACCTCTAGAACCCGTCCCAATGGCTCTGGAATGCTGAAAATAGTCGAAATTAACTTTTGGTTCACCTCAAATAGTTAAGCATAGCCCAAAACAACTCCAACTCCCTCTTGGCCCTGATGGTTCTCATTGCTTCCCTGAAGCAAAAGGGGCTGAAGATCAAATCCAATGGCTCTGCAACCTATTCCAATGGATCTAGAATCCTCTGAATACCTGAAATCAATTTTTTTTTTTGTTTCAAAAGGTTCAGTAATCTGAAAGTTATCATCAAAACAGTATTTGCCCAATGTCATGTAAAAATACCACTAAAAATGGGATAACTGGAGTTAAGTTCACTAATTTGGTTGAGGGAATGAAACTGGCAGAACCTACTCTCCAGAATGGCGGAACAGTTAATAGTGGTAATAAATGTCAAGCGGGTGGTCACATGACTCACCCCGCATTGACCGCCTAGAAAACCGTTACATAACGGTCTTTAAACATTGGTATTAAATGTCACGTTGCTATCACATGGACTGCCACATGACCGCCGGTGGTTAGCCTTTGGGCGCCAAGCCACGGTTCTGCATGTGGTCCTGTGATGGGTAGGGGGCTGGCCCCCTTTTGCCGCCGTCCAAATCATTAACAAGGTTTAAATAGAGCGCGACAACATAGTTTTATAAGAAACAATTCGTAGCCCACTTGGTAAGGCATGCACGCTCTAACTATGAGGTCACGGGTTTGATGCCCCGGCCCTCCAAAAAAATTTTTCCATTCAAAAATTTCGATAGGCCTGGGGCCATGTGGCAGCCTCCGGGCTTGCCACGTGGCACCTGTCGATTGGCTGAAAATTCAACAAGTCAAACTGCCATCCAATGAGCGAGTGCCACTTGTCCACAAACATTTGGCCCAGGTGGAATATTCTAGGGAAAATTTCAAGGAATATTCCTAAGAATATTTCTTTTTTAATTTTTCAAAATTTGAAAGTCAAACTTGGTTAACTCAGTTTTTGGCAGTTTATTGAAAACTTCAAACTTGCATAACTTCCACATACAATGTCGGATTTGAGTACCGTTTGCGGCACCAGGTTTGTATCGACGAGGCCTATCCGGTCGTTCAAGTTTCAAGTGATTTTGAACACTTTTAATTTTGAGCTTTTTCCAGCTCAGACTTGAGCTCCTGATCATAGAAGCCCACCCTTAAGTCTCAAGAATGCTCAGTCAAGTCTGTGGTTTAGTCTAGAAATCCAATTAAACCCCTGCAGGTGTTTTAATAACAGAGCCGAGCCAATTCATGGCCTTATCCCTAACGGTCTTGGTCCTCATTTGACACCCTCTCCTCATGATGAGATCCACATGCACGATCCTTGGAACCCCCCTCCGCAGGAGATTCATCCCACAATTTAGGGTCCTAGTACCATCAAAAATGAAGCTTCCCGTCAAGCGTATGAGTAGGCTTGCATGCTCAAAAATGACAACCTCCGAACCCATAATCGCTCCTCTCAAAAAATCTCTCTGTTGTGTGGTGTTAGGATTCCTTACCTTCAGGTTCGATGTTCAAAAAGCCTCAGTAGTAATCTAAATCTCAATTGTTGCAAAGATATTTTAAATGCCTCTATATTTTATATTATTACCACGAAAGAGGTTGATTGCTCCGCAACGTCCGAGGATCCACTCGTATATCAGGGTGTAGTGAGCTCCACCAAAATTCACCTGCAAAATGTTATTGATTTTATGTTGCCTTATACAGGCATGTTCCAAAGTATTACAAGGATAACATAATAGCAGTTGGTGTTTGTCCGTCAAACCAAAGTAATGGCAAAAGGACAATATGGGAAACACAAAGGAACTAGAAAAGGGAAACAAAAACATCCAATTCAGAATGAGGGACCTAGTAAGAAAGGAAGGAAAACTAGTAAAGAAGTTATGGAAAATATCTATGATCTTTATGAAGCTGGAAACCCAACTCAGATCCGAAATACCATCCAGGCTGGGAAAGAGAGAGTAACCATGAAGATGAAGATATCAAGCAGCAGGAGGCCACCATGTACTTCCTCTACGACTCGGGGAATACAAGAGGAAGGTTATCCCTTTTCCATCAATCTGTCAACACCTATTGGAAGATCAACTGTGTTTTGGCGAAGGCCATGACTAGCATGCAGGAAATAGAAGGAAACCCATCCGTGCTTTCAGAGTTACAGCAAATTAAACAGGAAATCCGAGAAATTTCCATGTCTTAGTACCATGCTACAACAAGAATCAGAAGAATTGAAAAACAACTTCAAGCAATGCAACAAGTAGAGATGCCAGGTTCTGCAAAAGACCTGGCTCCTATTGACTCTTCTGATGGGTGACATTTGCTCTTATTAGTCTTTTAGTTTTTAATGATTTTTGCGGCAAGTTTTTACAACCATTGGCGAAACTATAGCTTTTATGGACATAGCAAAGTAGATATAGCGGCAAGTAGAAGGAAAAAACAATTTCAATACTGGTTGGATTTTAATTCACTCCAGTGGCTAACAAACCTGGTTTTAATTCACTCCGGTGGCCAACAAACCTGGTTTTAATTCACTCCAGTGGCCAACAAACCTAGTTTCCTTCGGGCAGGTTGAGGCCACTAAATGCATCAGTATATGTACAACAATCTGCTTTTATGATAGATAGAAAATGGTAAGGCTCTACGAAATTAAAGAAAAAAAAATAGTAAAAAATGAGAAAAACCATTAATATTTTATTAATTTATTTAATCTAATATTTTTTTAATAATTTTTAATAAATTATAATAATTATAATAGTATATAATATCACCTATTATTAATATTAATTCATTTTTTAATTATAATAATTTTAAAAGCATATATATAATATCACCTATTAATTTTATAAGTTTATTAATTTATTTTAAATAAACTTTTATTTTAATAAAATTTTAACACTTTTATAAAATAGTTTAAATAATTATATTAATAGCTTTAATTTTTAATGGATAAACTTAAATATTACTAAACTTAAAATATTTTTCTAATTTGTTTTTTAACCTAAAATAGTCTAATTAATATTAATAATCTAAAGGTTAATTAGTCATTGTTTATTTCTGACATTGAACGTGATTTACTCTGGCATCACAGTTTGATTGATTGATTGAAACAATAAGTACATTTTAAAGAGGGCGGTGCAAAAGTTTTTGGAGTGGTCTAATGAGGAATTGTTGACGGTTGGAATCAGGGCTAAAAAAATTTAAGAAATCTTATAATAACAGCGTTTGAATCATGATTTTGATAGTGGAAATGGATTCAGCACCATCAAAAACTTCTAGGGCACTCAAAATATTAAAGTTTGATAGTTATAACGTGGATTTACAAAATTCCCTACAGGATTTTTTAATCTTACTGGAATTTCCATGATTTTCAGAGCGAAAAATTAGTCTAATTAAACTATGGCAAAGTTTTTATTCATGCTTGTCATCTTTATTACAATTTTGTAGTTTGATTGCAAAGTTTTGAATATTTTTGGACAGGAGAATTTAGAATATTTTGGAAATTTGATTATAAGTATTTAAGTTTGAAAATTTTGAAATATTCCAAAATCTAAAAAATTTAGTACAGAAAGAAAAATGAAAATGAAAACTAGAAAATATTTAAAATGAGTATTTTTGTGTTTATTGTAGACTCTGATAATATTTAAAAATCTGTGTTTGAGAAAAAAATTTATGTTTAAACTTAACATATTCTCAAAATCTACAATTTCAAAACCTTCCTAATCGGCATTGGAGTATTCTTGTTCAACGATTTGACATGGAAATGATATTTCATAGAACTAGCTCCATATTAGCCACAGGAGCCCTGCACTACAATCCTGGAGAGATCAAGGAATAATAAGAAAAGAGGGTGAATTTAAATTTGTTGCTCCAAAAAGGAGAGTTGTGTTTTGCAAATTCTGACATTACCATCAGATTCAGAGTGCCCAAACATCAAGGTCCACTCTTTACTTTCCAGTGATACCTTTATTGAGATGATTGAGAAATCTGGTGTCTGGCAAATCTGTGTTTTCTCTGCAAGTCTGGTGTCTCTGTACCTCTCATCGTGCAAGGTGCACGATGTTTAATCGACATGAGTCGAAACGTGCAGATTTAATGGAGATGGTGTAGTTAGATTCAAATCTCGAGGGTATTTTGAGCATATCTTCTTCGTACAATGTGAGATTGTGGTGCAGTTTGAAGAATTGGAATCCCAACTCAGATGGAGTGGACCAAAATCTAATCATAATAGAATTGTTGTTTGATTTTTTGGAAATTTTTCTGGTGGATTTTTTTGGGTTTAATTTCTTTAAAATTTGACAAGAATTTATTGAAATCATAAGTTTGATGGGTAATCCCTGCACAATTGAAGTGCCTTGTGCTGAATTCATAAATATAGTAAAAAAACCAATTTAAATAACAAAAATCAAGATTTTACATCAAAATTTTCGGAATTCCAACACCTGAAAATCCAAAAACTTACACTAAAAACAACTCCAATCATAATCACTCACTGATAATAAAATATTTTTCAAGTTGGTTAACACTAACCTAAAAACCTATTTATATTTATTTAACATAAAATAAATCACCTGTCTACATATGTCACAAATATTTCCTTTTTGTTCTAATGAAGTTTTTCACTTAAAAAAAAATGTGTATATTTGAAATTCTCAAGTCTATGAACCCATGTAATAATATATACACGTTATATCTTTCCATGTATATCCATTCATATTTACATACACTAAGAAATATGCTGTATATCTAAAATTTGTGCCTTATTACTACTCCTTTAATGCTGCAGAATTCCCATATACGGTTTGGACAAGGAAATCTCACACCATTGTGGGAGGAGAGCTTTCGGGTGGATTGATAGTGAGGATCACACTCTTATTGTCAACATCTTGAACATAGTAAAAACTAACTTGCCTACTCTTCTTTCCTCTTGAAGTTGACAATTAGGTCTCCACTTTTCCATCATCAAACATTGCATGAAGAACATCATTCATATGGATATGCGGTTGCGTCCTTTGGAGTTTTAATACTAATGTCACCAAAATGGAGATTGCGTTGTCACCTATTATGATCGTTGAGTCACTGAAGACTATCAAATGATGAATTCTTTTGGTGAGAGCTAATTCCAATCTTTGTTACAATGTTAAGTATTCAACCTAGTTTTAGTTGAGTCTCCTAGTCCCCAAGCAAATTTGATCCCTCTTTTTTCACCCAGGCTAAAGATAACCCCTCTAGCTCTTGTCACCCCTCTTTTTAAATTTTTATTACATTGGTAAGGCATTTTTTTCTTTTTATTATTTGATGTTTTTTATTTAATACAAATATATATTGGTAAGATAGTATTTTTCTTCATTATATTTTTACATGTACTAATTCTTATATAGATTATTGCATTAATTTTGATAGAATCCAGATTTTGAAGGTAGAATAGATTCAACACCCTCAAAACCCCAAGGCATCTAAAATTTTATAGTTTGACAACTAAAACTTGAATTTCTAAAAATTTCAACCATTTTTTTTTAAATGTGCTGAAATAATCTATATATTTTAAGACGAAATTGTTACTTAGTTAAACTACTATATTCTTATATAAAATAATAACACATAATGTGTTTGTATTGATATTCACTTACATGACATAGCATGGAAATGCTAATATTAAAAAGAATATAAACTAATAACACATAGCATATTAGTACTGATATTCACTTAAATGACATAACATGGAAATGTTAATATTAAAATAAAAATGATAACACTGTATTAAGTGGAATTTGATGTTTTGTGGTAACATTTTTTGGGATTGTGTCACATTTCTTATATATCTTTTGTTTTAGTGATTAACAATAGTTTTAGTATATGCTTTATTTGAATACAATTTTTTATATAAATAATTTTCTTTTTTTAGATTTTTTTTAGATTGACATGTGTCATATCAATGTTATATATGTAACATCTCACTCCACATTATCTGTTTTTAAAATATCACCAGGGTAAACTTGTATAAACTAATAACACATAGCATATTAGTACTGATCTTACCAAACTTTATAGCCCAACCAAACACATGCAGTCTAGTCCATGCAGCTAGGAGGCTTGAGCCACACCCACAAGTCGTCTTCCATGTGGCTACAACCGAAAATCCCCAATTTTGTGCTTGTGGCCACAGATTCAATGCCATAATTTCATGACTAGCCTACATGCCATTGCCCAGAACTGCCCAAAACTTTCCATAATCAAGTCTAAGATAATCACAAGTCTGCATAATCTACACTTAGGCTCAGGTTTTTCCCAAACTTGTCAAACACATGATAAACATTTAGACAAACACATGGTAAATATAGTAACTAAAGGTCATGCATGAATATATGTACATTATTTCCTTAGTTTCATCAGAGAATCATCAAGAAGGATCATTTCCCTCTCAAGCTAGTTGCAACAACACACTTTAGCTTATGCATTCATATAGCAATTCAATAATTATAGAATCATGAGAAAGATCCATAACAAGAGAACATCATTTACCCATGCCTATAACCAACATTTAGCTATAATGAAACCATGATAAACCAATCATCAAATCAATACAATAACCAATACTTATGCTTATTGATCTCAATAATAAATAACACATAATAACATATACATAAAACCAACCAACTCGGGGGCTTCCATGCAACACTCGACCATAGATTAGGTTGAACCAAATATTTCTTTCAACTAATCACCCCCGTGCCATATTCTAAGCATGAATGTGGGACCACATGGGTTAAACCAAAATAAAACCAATCAAGGAATCTAGAGGCTAAACCACTTCAACCCTCAACCACATTGATTTCACCTAAATCGGTCTAGAAGTCACCAAAACCAATCCAAGCTTGGATGCCTCATACTTTCTTCACCATACTTAGAGGAATTTTCCTGTCTCCACCTACTTTTCAAGAGTTCCAAGAGAAAACCATATCCACCCTCAACCATTGGGAATTTTCACGAGACCACTTGAACTAGGATCCAAAATCTACCGATAATCCAAAGCTTAACCAAAACGAGGAACCCACTACATCATGGTTATCCAAGAGATGACAAAGGCAAGGTTGTACATAACTGTCAATCTAGGAAAATCCCATGCCAATGAAAACAAACATGACAATTAAACCAATGCATAGACCATGCATCAAATCCCAACATGCTATATCACACATGCACACCATTACTTGCAAATCCACAAATGTTTTCCACCCTTGCTTGTTGCTGTCCAAACTACGTCTTTCGCTCTCTTGCTTTCCTTGCTTGCTTAAGTCCTGCTTGTGTCCAAGTACACGTTCTCTCTCTCTCTCTCTCTCTCTCTCTCTCTCTCTCTCTCTCTCTTCTCTTCTCTAAGTGAATGCTATAATGTCCAAGAGTGTGTGTGAATGTTCTCTTTCCTTTTTCTTTTCCTTTTTCCTTTAATTTTCCTTCATTTTCCCTTGCATGCATATTCACGTCCCTTCATCTTCCTTTTCTCCTATTTTCCTTTATTTCTTGTATTAAATTGTCATTTATTGCCTTTTTTCTTTTTAATTTTCAATTGCAATTTCCATATCCAGTAGTAAACCATAAGTGATTCCCAATGTAATATTTTCCCCTACATTCATCTTGGAATTCGTGTCCCATGACCTTGGTTTAATTTATTTAGATGGAATCTTAACCTGGGGCTGTTACAACATATATCACTTCTAATTATATTAAAAATATCTCTTAATGCAATAAAATATGGAGAATTTCCTTAACTTATGTTTGTTTCCAAAACATAAATTAATACTTTATCTTATTTCTTGTACCTTTTAAATCTCATAAAATCTATTTATTTTGGATAATGAAGTACTTTGGATTAATGATGGATAAACTTTGACACATTTATGCTATGTTTATTGAATTAGCAAGAAAAATTCCATTTATTCATGCTAATGAAGTAAGATTATTGAAGAAAATAAAATGAATAAAGATGAAAAACAACTAAACAATGATCTATAACAATAATATTGTTTCAAAATGTTTAAATTTTTCTTTACATAATGTTGAGAGGTTGCACAAACATAATGAATTAATGACGAAGAAAAATAAAATAGTAGTTAGTATCATGAAACACTAAGAGAAGTGGTGGTGTCTAAAGACATTGTTACTGGGATCCCACTGGTCACCAAGACCAATTTATCTGGAGTCTTTTCCCATTTAAATAGGCTATATTCCACATGAATACCATGATTTTTCATAAACCTAAACCTTGGAAACATCTGATAACTTGAACAAGTGAAATTTACCTGAACCAACCTAATAATCCCCCCCTTAAACTTGAATCCGAGAGATTAACCCAGTACCAATATTTCCTCAACTATCTCACCTATGATCTCACATTCCCCCCCTCAAGCTAGGATGCCAATACACCTTCCACCCTGGTACCTACCCAAATGGTACATTCCACAACTTGATGACTCTATGTGCCACTGCACTACATGTATGTATGATCAAAGTATTAAGGCTTTACAACAATGCATGATCCTGCACAACATGTATTCCTGAACAATAGGCCTTACAACTTCCTTGGGAAATATACTTGCCTATGGTAGGATTTCATAACTTGGACCAAAACCCTTACGGTGTTCACACATCACACTCACTATATCTTTCCCAATCCATACCTTGAATTTAATTTTCAATACCATTTAAATTTCCAACTCCATGCTATTCATTTGCATCCTTGTTATCATTGTGTGTCCTCTTCCTAACTTTTCTTCTCTTTAAAATATATTGTAGGGATTTATTAATTGGACTCGTTAGTGGTTTTCTATTCTTATTTTTTCTTAGGAGATGTGGTATTCTCTTCCTTTGCATGACTTAGCTCTTCATGTTCCTCTGTGAATCCTTGATCTATATAAGTGCCCCGATTTCCTTAACTAGCCACTTCTCTCTTAATCTCATAGCCTCATCCAATACCACTCCAATGTTCATACTACCTCCAAACCCTATGAGTTTCATCACTAGCATGATTTATTTAATAAGGGAAAACCAAAATATAATTCGTTGACGCCAGATTTTTCTAGAGCACCATGCCACCAAAATCGAGGATCAATACCCAACCTTCGCTTCATCTAGAGCTACAGTGCGTCGATCGCTTCAATAATCTCGAATGGAGAGTGCCTTCTTTGCACCAATTCTAGATGTGTATGCCATGACAGAGGATTCTCACCATATGACATCCAATCCATTTACCCACAATGAATACATTCTTAAATGTACTCATCATCTACTTCACAGTTAAACATATTGCCTCATAAACCACATAAACGTGATATCCTGAATGTGTCTTCTCCATTCAATTCATTAAAATGGTCCCTTAGTATTTTTCTCAAAACTTCCTCATAATCAAGATATTATGTATTGTGAAATGCATTGTTTTAGACTCCTTTGATTCTTCCACGAGAGTTCCTATGGACTCTCTGCCTCTGGTTCGAGTTGTAATGGATCAACACTCTTCTTTTTCTTCTTACTATTTTTATATTTTTCTTCCTTGGGTAGCTTTTTCTCAACCTTGGGAGCATGATTCTTCTGCAACATGCAACTTCTGTATGATAGGATTCTTCTTAAGGGCTTTTCCTTTGTGCACAACCATCTCCACCTCCTAGTTCAAGCTCATGCCACACCATCAAATCTCGATAATCGGTCGTGCCTTCATTACACCTTACATCATCATCGTAGGCACCACATTCAAGCGTTTCCATTGCCCCGACATTTCTCTTCTTCCTCCTACTCTGTTATTGATCAATGGCCTATAATTTAGGAAGTTTGTGAGTTTGTGCTTGGTCCATCTTTTGCTACATGTGTTCCTCCATGTACTCATGGAATAGATACATACAACTGCCAACAACGGTCACCACAACAACCTTCTCCTCTATCATGTGCTTTGAAACATGCTTAGCCTTACTTCTTGGCTCATGCTTCTCATACAACACATATGATTTGATAGCTATAGTTCTATGTCTATATCTCTTCATCTGCCTTCAACTTGATACCAGTTTTTAGGATCACAAAAAACTAAAAGAAGTCATGGTGTCTAAAGACATCATTTCTGGGATCCCATTGGTCACCAAAACCAATTTACCTGGATTATTTACTCCTTTAAATAGGCTATATTTCACATGAATACCATGGGAAAAACCATGGTTTCTCATAAACTTGAACCTCAAAAACCCCTAGTAACTTGATTGAGTCATGTTTACCTAAATCACCCTAACAATAGTGATAACATATGAGAAGGAGGTTTATCATAACTTTATCAACTCTAATGTACAACACATAAGTGAATTATAAGTAAAATTGTATTCACTGAAAGAATGGGAAATTAATATAATCTTGAAATTAAACTAGTGAATCAATCATAGTCATAAGATTTAGAGTAGGAGAAACTTGGTAGAGATAAAAACTCACTGTAAATGTTACATTGCATTACTTTTTTGTATCTTCCCAATGGGCATTAGGTCACTCTATATAGCAATAGGTGACCATAATAAATATTTTTTTGTAAAGAAAAAATTTCAACATCTCTATTAATCTCTCAACTATTTACATGAAATCTTAATTTCATCCCTAACTTCTCTCATTATATTTTTCATTGATTGATACAAAATTTTATGCATAATCTACTATATACAAGTAAGTTTTAATCCTTCATACACCCACCAACTCTTTACACACCTTTCATTCAAGCTTGATATATGGTCATTTTGGTAAGTGCTTCATTTCCCTCTCTCACTCCACCTTAATGCGAATTCACCAATATATGAGCAATAATATGAATATATTTATAATATTTAGTATGCAACATATTAAGTGCTTGATTTATGGTCATTTTGAAAAGTGCTTCATTTCCCTCTCTCACTCCACCTTAATGCGAATTTAACAATATATAAGCAATAATATGAATATATTTGTAAGCTTTGATATGCAACATATTAAGTTATCTAAAAGTAAAATTAGAATTATTAGAAGAATGAATAAATAATCTTTTCAAAGTTTATGATCCAATAAATTGTTTAATAAATCATTAAAACAATAATTACCTAAAAAGAAAAAGTGGCGTTAAAATCACAAAGTGAGGTACAAAACTTCCAAGCAAGAGAAACTTATGTGTCATGCTTTTTGTGAAACTAGTGTTTTGATTCAAAAGCATGCTGGTTCGAGTTTGATTAATGAGACTTACAGTAACAAGGGAGCAACTGTTGTAGCTGTAGTCCCTGCTGGTAGTCCAAATGTTACTTTACTTTAGTTAATCTGTATACTATTTTTCTTTAATTAATGCTAATTTTCTTTAGTTAATGTCTATGTTGATATCTTATTAGTGCCTACGCCCCATAGAAACCGTCTACCTGAGATGTATCTATGGAATTCATAAGTTCCATTTCAAAATTGGCATAATAAATCTACTAGTAAATCGATTATAAGTTAGAAAAATGCAGTAGTGCCTATTTAGCATGGTGATTTAATGTAAATTAACAAGAGTAAATAGAAACATCATAACCATTAGCAAAACATTATGTAAATAGAATTGTTACTTTGTCAAATTTCGTTATCACTAAAACATAAATAAGTTCATTGATTACATTCTTGAGACAATGTTGTCAAAAACTCAGTTATTGATTACATTCAAGCTTTCATTTCAGGTAATGGAGTTGTTATTGCTGCATTTCTTATAACTACATTAAATATATCTTTAACAGACTAGACAATTTCTGCATCCAAAATAATAGGCATTAGTAGATGCATATTGTAGTGAACTGTATTTGTATTCATAACATGTATCCTTATAGCTTTATGCAATAAGGTATGTATCCTTGTCTGTAAATAAGAAGCAGAAATAAAAAGATCATAAATCAGAAATATACATATTTCAGCGTGAAATACTGCTTGAAAGATGAACTGATAAATGTTAAATATACCCTTTAATTCTGCAACCAAAAATAACATAAAAGGGCTTGAAAATCAAATAGCTAGAAAATCACTTAATCAAAAAGACAAAATATGCATAAAAAGGTTTCACTGCTCCAAATCAAGGGAGGAAAAAGTATTTATAATTACCTGATTATCATATATCTCCAGCAATTCCAGTAGATTCACCAGCTACAGGAGAGGAAGGAGTGAAACTCGCTAGCCAGTATCACACGTCAAAAACATGTCAAAAACCAATTACATGTCAAAAACAAAAAGATAGAATATGCATAAACAGGTTGCACTGCTCCAAATCAAGGGAGGAAAAAGTATTTATAGATATCTGAGTGTCATATATCTCTAGCAATTCCAGTAGATTCACCAGCTGCAAGAAAGGAAGGAGTGAAGCTATATACAACACCTCGCTAGCCAGCATCCAAGAGTCTTATTGACACACCAATTACATGTCAAAAACAAAATATTATGCTATTTCTGTTACTTTTTCAGTCATTTGTATTATGCTATGTGCAGTTCCAAGAGTCCTATCTATCCAATATAAAGAGTCATGTTTTCATATAGCATCAATATGTTCTATGGCAATTTTATCTTACCAACAACAAGGTAAGCTTCTAACAACTGAGTCTAAATGTTTATGAGTCTCTGCATAACTGCTTCATTAGTAACATTTGAAGTTGTAGTGTTAATTCCATCACCAGAATTTAAAGGGAGCTAGATATAAAATAGTCATCATATACTTATATCAATCGGCGATATGCTACTGGTATCTATGGTCATAAAGGTATCGTAAGGTTGGATTAGCGTCTTTCTCCAAGAACACATGGTTGCTAGAATTTGGAAAGAATTTTTCGTTTTTGATAGCATTTAACTTCTATTTCAAGAGTCCTATCTATCCACTATAAAGAGTCTTGTTTTCGTATAACATCAATATGTTCTATGACAATTTTGTCTTACCAGAGCCTAGGTTGCAACTGAGCTTGTGAAGTTTAAGGAAAACCTTCTCCTTCTATAAATAGAACCTCAGCCACGTACCTAAGGTGTAAGATGTTACAGGATGCTACATAACTTTGTCATGCTACAGAGATCCCTAGATCTATCAACTTTAATAACAAAACTCTCAACAATAAATGGTATAACCACCACACTTAATTTTGCAGCTTATGGAATGTACCAGAAGCAATCATGCAGTAGGTAGTTGAAATCAAGAGATTGTTCCGTAGTGATAAAGGTTTTTGCTGAAAATGGATTGTACAGATGATTGTTAGATAATTATTCTTATGCCATAAAGAGCTTCTGCCACCTGATGATATAAACAGCTTGGATACTATGTGGTGACATATAAACATCTTGAGAATCTGAGACATAGCACTCACGTCTTATCCAATTGTAATAACTGTTTAAATTGATAAATACATCACTAGCATATCATGTCAGAGATGATTGTATTGGAAGCAGTTCCATACTATCAGGAAAAAAATTGATGGGAAAAAATAGGATGGCGAGGAAAGTTGACGAAAAAAATAGTAGACAGATATCCTTCTATAGTTAACCTGGAACTTTACTGATCAGTGAAACTAATGACCATCGCCAATCCATACTACATATGACAATAATAGGAGGAACAACATCATTTGCAATGCGACCATTAAAAATAGAACTGGATACCAAAGTCTTTACAGGGACGTCTTTACTGACTCACTGAAACTAATGACCATTACCAATCCATACTACACATGACAACAACAGCAGAAACAACATCCTGTGCAATGCCACCACCGGAAACAGAAATTGAAACCAAAGTCTTTACAGGGACATGAAGTAATGAAGGAATCGATCCACTTATGCCATAAGATTTTCCATCTGGACTGAATTGAGGAATACTGTGAATCAGGAAACTTGGTTGTTTCATGTATTGGGAGCTTATTTCCATGATTTTGCATTTGAGTGCCTGTAATTATCCTCGCTGTGTGTCCTAAAAATGGCAGAAAGAATTATTCCCGCTATTATAGCCAATATCCCTATCAGAATAACCTCCCCACACTAGTCTGGAACCATAGTGCACCAAAAATCCCACAGACTAGCACCTCACTCCGATGGGTATCGCATTGACACAATTTGTGAATGAAACAACACATATTTCAAAAGATCTTAAACAACCAATACTTTCATCCCCAAGACCACTATACGCTCACTAGTTTCATTCGAAAGATCAATAAAAGCAGTACTTGTGACTATTTACTGGTGCGTGTTGCTTGCAAATGAAGCTCTTACAATGTAAACTACGAGCAGTGGTCAATAAGCTAGACATACCAGTAGCTGCAAGAGTAGGTTCAAAGATAAAAAATCATCTGAAGAGAGATCAGATTCCTTCCATTGGCTAGTCACTATGTAACTATCATTTTTTGTGTTTCAAATCCACTATCAGATCTTAACAGGGAAGCCATATATCATCCATTTGAACAAATTCAGATAATAACTTGAAACACGGGCGATATGGGTGAATTTGTCATATGAGTGGCAAATTGTGTTGAAAGAATGGTTTGGTGCTAAATGGTGTAAAATGCAGTCAACATGTCACTTCAGCAAGATCACCCAAATCTGGAATTTATTTAGCAAATGGAAATGACAGGGTTTGTATGAGTGCCAAGTTTAATTAGATTTCAAAAATTGGGTTTCATTGCATACGTGTGCAATATAGATCCATAAGATTTGCATATATCCTAAAATGGATGATAATTTTGTGTTTTTTTACATTAAATTAGTGTCAAACTGCAAGTTGAAATCAGTTAGAAAGAGCCTAAAATTGATGCACCAAATACTTGGTATAAATTGGCACATAAACCACTACAAAAAGGGTAATTATGACAACCTATTTCTGCGTAAAAAGTAGTGCTGGATAGCAAGTTTATTTTGTTGATTTTATCCTTCGAGACAATAAATTTCTGTTGTTGCATACTAAATTAGTGAGATATAATCTAAAATGGATGATAATTTTGTGTTGTTTTAGACTAAATTAATGTGAGACAACAAGTTGAAATCAGTCAGAATGATCAGGAGCTCAAGTCCGAGTTATGGAAAAAGCTCGAAATTGAAAGTGTTCAAAATCACTTGCAACTTGAACGACCAGATAGGCCTTGGCGATACGATCCTGACACCACGAACGACACTCAAATCCGACACTGTATGTCAAAGTTATGCAGGTTTGAAGTTTTCAGTAAACTGCAAAAACTGAGTTTGACCAAGGTTGACTTGACTTTGGAAATTATTAAAAAAAGAATATTCCAGGAATATTCCTTAGAATATTTTGGGAATATTCCTTGGAATATTCCCTACGAGCCAATTATGTTCTGACAAGTGGCATTCAGAGATTGGTTAATTGGTTGAATTTTTGTGTGGTGGCCAATCAGGGGGTGCCACGTGGCCCCAGGCTGGAGTTCGTTGGGCATTGTAAATTTTTTCATAGTCAGCAGGATTCGACCCCAAGTCTACTGGCTAGCAGCGCATAGGCCCGATCGCCCGGGCTGCGGGTTAGTTCTTAACCACTATGGCGGAGATGTTATATTTAAGGTTTGAATTTAAATTGGATGTGCGGCAAAAGGGGCCAGCCCCTTAGGGCCAACCCCCACATCAACATGAACTTCTACTATGAACCCTAGCCTAAAGGCCTTAAACCACGGCATCAAACAGTTCGGCCAACCGTCACATGTGGCCAACAGTCTTTATATTTTATGCCAAGGTCTTTAAAACCTTATCCGCCAGCCACAAACCGTCCGGAAAAAACGCATGTGAACGCGGGGTTTAACAAACCTTAAAATTTAATGTTTCCACCAATTAAGGGCACCGTTCTGAAAATTTTGGAGGTCGACCAGTTTTGGCGCTGCTAACTGGCAGTGTTTCCAAATTTGGTGGAGGTTTTTTAGGCCAAACTGGACAAATCTTGTTTTCATCATAACTTCTCCATTACTAAACCTTTTTGGACGAAATTTTGGTCAATTTTGGGTATTAAGAGGATTCTGGAGCCATTGGAATAGGTTATAGATCCATTAGAGTTAATATTCAACCCATTTTTCTTCAAGGAAGAAATGAGAGCCATTAGGGCCAAGAGGGAGTTGGAGCTGTTTTGGGCTATGCTTAACCATTTGAGGTGAACCAAAAGTAAATTTTGACTATTTTCAGCATTCCAGAGCCATTGAGATAGGTTCCATAGGTAGTGGAGGTGTTCTATAGCCATTTTAGCTTCAGGGAAGCTTGGAGAGCCACCAGGGCCCTTGGGGAAATGGAGTTATCTGGAGTTGTACCTCACTGTTTGAGGTGATACAAAAACCATTTTCAGCTATTTTTGACCTGATAAACCTAATGGAAGAGGTTTTAAAACTGTTTTAGGACTTCCAGAACTCGAAAAGCTTCATAGGAGTTCAAAGAGCCATCAGGGCCTTGTTGAAGAAGTCACTGTTTATGGTAATTATTCACTGTTTAGTGAATATGGAAAGGAATTTTTAGCATTTTCATGTCTTCTGAATCTGTATTTGCATTTATATTTTCCTATTGAAGCATTTTTAAACTTTTATTTCGTTTGAGAGCATTATAATACAAGAGGACAAGCTCATTTTGGGAGGCTTGATCCAGTAGACGTAGCTCGGGAGGGGTGAACTTCTCACCAAAAATTTGTGTCATGTTATGCTGAAGTTATCTTGCTGTGTATTTATGATTTAATATGTTAAACAAAAAATTAAATTAACTTTCCCTCACACATAAACTCATAAACAGTTACCAAAAACACTTTGTTTAATCAGCAAGACATGGAGAATTTTTCACACATTTAATTAAATGGAAATGGATACCTTGCACACATTTTCAAGTACTTCCATTTTCAGATCACAGAAAGAGCCTAAAATTGATGCATCAAATATATAAATTGGCACACAAACCATTGCAAAAAGGGTAATTATGACAACTTTCATAACTAGACAACCTAATTGCTGCTGCTACACACTAAATTAGTGAGACAACAAGCTGAAATCAGTCAGAAATTGCTAGAAAGAC
Organism: Pinus albicaulis; assembly: GCA_034641835.2. Lineage (NCBI taxonomy): Eukaryota > Viridiplantae > Streptophyta > Pinopsida > Pinales > Pinaceae > Pinus > Pinus albicaulis. Next base: position 644,771,228 of record CM076583.1, on the reverse strand, counting down.
CCAAAAATTGATGTAAAGCAAGCTATGCTAGACTATCTTCATGCTTCTTAAATGCAAGGAAATTGATGAAATATGGAATTGCTAATCAACCCTGGAAATTTCATGAAACAAATTTCTCAATGATAGAATTAACCGTTGAACAATTATGCATAACAATATTTTAGTAAGAAGATGTTACAAATAAAGTATAAAATATCTAGCAAAAAAGCCATACTAAGAACAGATAAAGCCTTCATTTCTTCAACAAGACATGATCATTTCTCTAGATTGGCTTGGAGAGAATATCATTACTTCTATGTAGATTTTATTAGATTTTATTAGCAGCACTTGCAAGATTTGTTCCATGAGCAGATACAGGAATAATACAGACATTAATGTGCCCCTCTCCTCTTTCCCGTGAAGGTTTTATGCGCATTTCAACACCAAATCCAGTGTCTTAGGCACTATTCTTGGTAAACATTTTTATAAGGTTCAAAAGTTTTGAGCACCTACTTGATGATAAGCACGAATAACCATCATTCCAACATACTCCCCTGCTGCACAAGCATTTGGTTGCAGAGAGAATGAATCAAACGCAATAATGTCACAAAGAAGCTTTCCCAAATCTTTGAAAATCTCTTGCAACAAAATATGCAATTTTGAGACTTTTTCAAGAAGGATTTGTTATTATACTAAAATTGTCATCTATAACTTAGTAAAGAAAATGACAACCATACTTGATAACCAAAAACTTGATCTTGAGGTGAAAAAGGGTGCATGTCAGCAAAACTTGGCCAAGTAACAGGCATCATCTTCACAGTTGCATTCAATTTCATAGTGCATGATCCTAAGGGAATCATATTGTGGCACAAAGAAAGATCTTTTGCCTGTAACCAATGGAGGTAGTGCAGTAGCTGATGCTCTATGTGGAGATATGAAGCCAAGATTCACATGCCCGGTAATTCCAAGGGAAGACAATATCTAAGCTCTCAGCGCCGTCGGCCACCGTAATATCAAGCAACGGTCCTCAAAGGTAAAGCTTGTTAGAAATTTATGGAGTTCTATCTTATGCGCAATTTGGGAGAAGGACAGGGAGGCGTAAAAGGTGGTAATAGAGGTCGAGGATGAATAGCCTCATCCACTTGTTATAATTGTGGGGAGATTGGACACATTTCTTGATTTTTTACTAAACCTCAGCCACGATGCAAACACTGACACGACAACACTTTCATGGGCATAGTAAATGGAAAAAAACGAAGCTTCACTATCTATTTCTTCTGGGTGGGAGAGGTAGCATGCCACTAAAATATATCCTTCGATATCCACCTAGATGAAATGAAACTAATAGTATTTTTATCCCAGGATTAAGGATTTGAAACGACCGCCAGTTAACGTACATAATATAGTGTTTGGAAACATTGACATATCTCAACAAGTTCTGATGGCCATTATTTGGCAATTGGGGGTTTAGATCGTTATGTTCATTTATGGGATACTCGAACACGAAAACATATTCAGGTACTGCTATTCGACCAGTTTCATTCGTGCTCATGTTTTATGTTTCATTTATTTTAGGATTTTCGGGGTCATAGAGGAGTTGTGTCTTGTTTAGCCTTTCGTCAAGGCACACAACAAATTATATCAGGATCTTTTGATCGTACAATCAAGTTGTGGAGTGCAGAGGATAGGGCCTATATGGACACTCTTTATAGTCAACAAAGTGAAATCCTTGCAGTTGATTGCTTGAGAAAAGAACAAGTTCTTGCAAGACAGAAAACTAGTAGAATCAAATCTCACAAACTGCAAGCACAGATTGTAAATTCAAGGATAAATTGTAAACTTATACTTTTTTTGATAATGAATGACAGAAATTAACTAGCGGAAATGAAAGCTATTTGAATCATACCATTCAAATAATTTTAAACATGGAATGAGAACAATTAAAAGTCTATGAAAATACATATTTTCTTAGACACTTGGACATGGAAATCGATGGAACAATTAAAATTTTACAAAAATATTTAATTTCTTATGCATTTGAACATGGAGTTTGCTACCAAAAGAATATTTGTCAGATCTTTATTGCTAAAGATTGTAGAATGAACAAATCATCCTTCAAGCATTCAGTGACTTACTCAATAAAATAAAATAGAAGATAAAAGTCATGAAATGGAACAGAAGTACGGGAATGAAAAAGGAAACAACAGAGTCCTTGAATGCAAAAGGAAACATCAGAGTCCTTGAAGACTGATTGTTATTAATATGAATGAAGTTTCAAATGGTAAAAAAATGGAGTAGATTCATTAGCAAGGCATGGAAAATGAAAAGTACCCATTACAGTCCCCATAACTAAGCAATTTTTGGAGTATAATTATTGAATTACCTATCCCTTCTCATATACTATCGGCATTACAATATAGTTTTTTTTCCTTTTCCCCATGTCACTTTCCTTCCTTCCTCATGTTCATCTGCTTCTTTCATTTCATCTTAACTCCACCTGTGCTCTCCTGTTCATCTGCTTCTTCAATCTCATCTTCAATTCCACTTGTCTTCTCCTGTTCATCTACTTCTTCAATGTCACCTTCAACTCTACCTGTCTTTTTCTTTATATCATCTGCTTGTTTCACAACTGTTCAAGGAATTCCATAGTAATGTTAAGCATTAAAAAGCCTAGTAGAAACAACTATGAGTAAATCCACCAATTTCTGAAAATAAGAGAAGAGTATCAATATTTCTACTTACTTGACAAGGTAGGACATATTCTAGTATGTCTTTTCCATTTTCTATTCCTAAAACAATGGAAAAATGGAATAGCATATTTGTAAACCATTTTGAATCAACCACTTGACAAGGTAGGACATATTCTAAAGCATTTTGAATCAACCACTTAACAAGTTCTAGTATGTCTTTTTCATTTTCTGTTTCTAAAACAATGGAAAAATAGAATAGCTTATTTATAAACCATTTTAAATCAACCAGTTCAGGAATGTATTCATACCATATATCTTTATAGCTCTTTTACTTGTATTCATACCATGTATCTTTATACCTCTGTTACTTGACAAGCTAGGGCATATTCTAGTATGTCTTTTTCATTTTCTGTTCCTAAAACAATGGAAAAATGGAATAAGCATTAGTAAATGCATATTGTAGTGAGCTTTATTTGTAAATCATTTTGAATGAACCAGTTCAGGAGTGTATTCATACCATGTATTCTTATAGCTGTTTCAATTGAAGTAGAAGAATATGCCATATCCAGAGATGCTATAATGCTTTTTCTATGCATAGATATAGCAGCTGCCCATGTCTTATTGCTCATGTGTTCATGACAGCAGGCATATTATTATCAAAAGCCATTGATATTGTACCATGAGTGGAATACTTTTCTATTTTTGGATATAAAAGAGAAGTATTCATAATTTATAGGATATTGAATTATTGCATACTGATAAAAGAGGACTGAATGTTGAAAATCAGAATAATGAAAATCCGACTTTCAGAGTAACATTTGTAAAAATTATGAGTAAAAATAGAACAAAGATAGAACAATTTCATTTACATATGGCAAAAACTATCAAGTTTTCAAAGCATTGTTAGAGATAAAATCCAGATGTAAATAATTAAGTAATACTGATAAAGTACCTAGTTCATAATTAAATGCAATTTTCAAATATTAAAGAAAAGGAGGAAACTGTAATTGAGTTGAGTTTACACAATAAAATTGGAAATTTGTCTTTAATCTAGTTCATTGAACATAATGATAATGAAAAGAAATTATGCAACAATACAGTAATAAAAAAATATTGTACAATACATAATGATAATGAAAAGAAATTATGCAACAATACAGTAATCAAAAAATATTATATGAGATTATTGTGTAGTATTGTGTACTAAAAACATTTTCCTGATAAATGTACAGAAATTGAAAATTGGGTTGAGTTTAGATACGAAAATTGGAAAATTTTCCTTAATCCAGTTCATTGAACATAATGATAATGAGCAGAAATTATGCAACTTTACAGTAATAAAAAAATATTGTATAAGAGTATTGTGTACTAAGTACGTTTTCCTGATAAATGTACAAAAATTGAAAATTAAATAGTTCTATTGGAATAAGAGCATAATATAAAGAAACAGATTGGATTCCAATAGCTGCGATGTCACTAGTCTTTGTCATCAGTATAACAAAGAATTAGTGAAAAATAAAATCATAACATTTTTAATTGAGCAGAGGACATTTTCGAAAGAAAAGATGTTGAGTCAAGATGTTAATGTACCTTTCATTTGTCACCCGACATGTAACAGTTCACTATCTTCATTCAATAGGAACTTGCTGTGAATTTTGAGATAATGTAGCATATAAACAATGGTTTCCTTTGATTGCAAATAATGTTTATATGACATGGGTTTTAAACGAGGAAGTAAATCATGGACTAAAGGTTCCCTGATAGTGCAATGGATAATGTTTTTTGTGATAGATTCTATTGTAGCATTTATACAATGTTTTTATACGAAAGGGAAATTATTATTGCATTTTGAACAATAAATTGTTCCATTGCTGATCAGTATGGATGAACTAATCACAAAATTGTATATTTCACAAACAGACTCGAATGGAGTTGAGTAAGAATTTGATGCCTTTAGCATACCTTCAACCTGTTTATAAAATCTTCAAATGTTAATGTACAATATTACATATGAAGTTCAAAATTAGCAAAATATCACTATTTCTATACTTACGGCATGGTTAGATGTCATTAGTTTTCCAAGATTCTTAACTGCATCTGTGTTAAGTTCAGTTATGAAAGTTGACTGGGTTGTTCGAAATATTTTTTCTTTTACATCTGTCCTTTTTGTTATGTTTTTGAAAAGGATCAGGGGAAATTTTCCTTTCTGCAATTGTTGTTCCATTGAAGTAAAGTATTGTTCATATGTATCAAACAATTGCAACTGCAAAAGAAAAATTAGAATAGTTATATATTGAATTAATACATATTATTTATTAAAAATTAAGTATAAGTGGTATGCAAATACATACTATTGCACAATCATTTTCAGAGTCTCCATCTTTGATATGCAATATGTAGTACAATCCAACTCTCTTGGCAAGTGTAACAACTGGACCAATTGTACCAATTGGGTACATTTTTGTTCTTTCTGCAAATTGCTTAATGGTTGTATCTGGAATGAAACAATATTCTCTACAGACTTCAGGCACAGTGTCTATAATGCTTGATTCATTTAGCGAAATTATTTTATCACAATCACCACAATCATAAACGGTTTTAGGCAGTGTTCTGAAATTTGTAATAGATATACTCCTGCCTTGTATAATTTTCTGCTCATGTTTTTCAATTAAATGAGTAGGTATACTTAATGTTATAGTCATCATTCCTTTTTCATATGTCAAATCAGCTTGTAATATTTGACGGGCTTTGTTTGTCTTGTCAAGAAATGTGCTATATACGACCATTATGTCTCCGAAAAATGATTGTCCAATAATACAACTGTTCAATTCTTCAATTGATACTTTAACTGGAGACAATTGTTTTTTCTTGTATAAATTGCTTATTTAGATACTTGTATAAACATTTCTATAATGATATGTTTTTTTATAAATTGTAGAGCTATAAATAAATTACAGTATAAGATTGCATATGCATACACATACCTTTTCACTGCATATGCATACCTTTTTACTGCGTCATTTTGTAAGATGCTTGATTCTCCTCTTGTTGATTCTGTTTGACTTGTACTAAAAATAGTAATTGCATATTTCAATACAATTTGAATATTATCATATGTATTTTTCATAAGCAAAAAATGAGGAGTTTATGATAAGTAAACTATACATATATTGTAATATTATCATATGTATTTTGCAAAAGCAATAAATGAAGAGTTTATGATGACTAACCTATACATATATTGTTGTTCGGTTGCCTGTAGGGACTGGCTACTAGTGCTTTTTTTACTTGTCCAACATTTTCTAATTTATATAGATTTAGTTTTACATATGTATATTAGTCAATTGTAAAAATACAGTGGATATATAGTGAGCATTAACATTGTAAATTTAGAATATGGGAATATTTGTATAGTTATCATAAACATAACTTTTTAAACTCTGTGATTGGGTTGCATCCTCTACTTGAGTCATGTTTTCTATATCCTGAGTAGTTATCCCGTTGCAATTACGCAATTACTATTCTAAATAACTATACAAAATATTTTAATTGCAAGAATGTAAGTAATTTGTAACTAGCAAAATTGAAATAAAAAAAATGATGGAGATGATTGTGGGCATACTCTTTGGTAGCTTCTTGTTCAATTTTCTCTTTGGTGCGGTCAATTAGTTTTCCTTGTTCTTGACTTTTTTGGCTTTTTCCTTGTTCTTGAATTTTTTGACTTGTTTGTTCTTTTGATTTTTCATCCGTTCCCCTATTGTTATAAAATAGTAACATATATTTAGTTCAATTTCAAAAACCATATAGAAGGAAAAATTGAACAAGAATATAAAAACCATATAAAATAAAAAGCAAGAAGTACATACTTTCTTCTTTCATGTTCCATGTTGTTGATCTTTTTTCTCATTCATTTTTGTTCAATTGAAAAGGGTTTTAGTGGTAGAATTTGCATTCAAAATTTGTAATTTTGTAACATGTTTCATATTTAAATCGTAGCTGAAGGACAAGAGATATTGTATCATGATTAGACCAATATGTATCTAATATGAAAATTCTGTATTGTATATTAGTTACATTTGACCACACATGGTCAATGAATGATTTATGCATGCTATTAGTTTTGTTGATAAGAACATGGAGATTGTAATTGTTCGTGTAGCTTTTTAGCTCTTTTGTTTTCTGATTGCATTGTAACATATCAATATTGAAGTCCCCCAATATAATTGTTATATCCTTTAAATCTAGATGACGTAAATTTTTTGCAATGACATTCAAAATATTGTTCAAATTTTCATGTGGTGATGCATATATATTGAGTATTGCAATTTGTGATCCATGAACTATTATTTTTGCCAACAATGCTTCTACAAGATGCTCTTCAAAGTGGATGTGTTCAAGGATAGTGATATTTTTTTTTATCAGTATCATTACTCCATGCTTAATGCAACTTGATATGCAATTGAAATTTGCGAAGTACTCATTTTGCACAGACAGGGACATATATGTTTCTTGTAAGCATAAGATGTCAAATTGCATTGTGTCATAATCACTGCATATGTCATTAAGATGTGCATGAAGATTACGAGTGTTTAGTGAAAGAATGGAGATGGATCACAATGATTGTATTGATGAATAGTCATATTCTAATCTCCATTTTGTAGTGCTTTGCAAACATTGCATTTCATAATTTACTTTTTGCTTAACCTTGAAATTGTTATTTGTCAGAGCATTTAGAAAATAAAACTCTATGTTTCTTACACGTGATAGAGATGTGTACACTAAGCCATGCACTTGTATTCCAGTAGGATCAAATGCAAGGCTATCCAAGGTTAAACCATGTGACCTATGTATTGTGCGTCCACATGCAAGTTGAATTGGGAATTGTTTCCGTATCTTCAGATGAGCCATGTTTGGTGACATAGGCATTTCTTTTGATATTCGTAATATTGGTATCCAATCATGTGCTATGTCTAAAGTATACAAATGAGCTAGTTTTCTAGATTTTCGATGACCGATATTAGGGTCATTAAACTTAATCCATAGAACATCAACTTTATTTGTATGAGTATATGATTTGACTATTCCATCTGCACCATTTACTAGTCCATTTTGTGCATCATAATTGCAAGCATACATTTCAATTAGCATGTTCAACTTTATCACAAGTTGTGAAGGAAAATTAACTGTATGTTGATGCCTTGGAACATTGCCATTATTCTTTTCATCTTCATCAATTGCATTGATTAAAATTTCATTACCAGGCATGAGTGTTAACATTTTCTTGTTATGCATTGCAACGCCTTTGTTTTTGTAAAATAAATAGGGAAATGTTGAATCATTTGGTATAGGGCGCATGCAAGTTGTATTAATATATGCTATATCATCACATGTTTGACTATTTGTTCGCATTCTATTTAAAATTGATATAAAATTTTCATCTGTTTGTCGCATAGTCATATGCAATTGGAAGCACTTGACATAATCCTTCCAGAAATCATGTGTTATTGTTTGATTATTGATTCTTGGTTGTTCAAAAATTAGCAAGTCTTGAATAGGTTGTGCTTGGTAGAAATCACCACAAAATATCATGACAATGTTTCCAAAGTATTTGGTTTGGACATGTTTTATGTTTCTTAGTCTATTGTTAATAGAATATAAGAACCGACTACCAATCATAGAGGCTTCATCTATGAAAGCTAGTTGCAGTTCTTGATATAGCTTTGATAAATTGTCTAATACTTCTTTTCTAAATGGCGAGAATTGAGACTTGTTAAAAGGCATTAGCAATGCATAATGTATTGTTGTTCCACCTGCATTATATGCAACTTTTCCTGTATGTGCTAATATTAGACCCTTTGGTTTCATAGGATCAATTGTGTTCTATGACTCATATATTCGTATAAGCATTTGGAAAATTGATTTTGCTGTCAGTGTTTTGCTTACCCCTGCTCCACCTGTAATAAATAGGTAAGTTGGTTCATTGACTTTTTTTTTTTTTTTTTAATTCCAACATCTTTTACAATTGCTTGTTTCTCTCTGTTCAATTTTTCCAAGTTTGTAATACTCATTATTTTCCATTAAAAATGGATGAGTAGTTATTTGAAATCCAAGATTGATTCTTTTTTGCATCTCAAATTGTTTTGGAAATTGCAAGTCTGATTGCAAATAATATTCCTAACAATGGGAACTATTTTCTTTGTTTCGCATATTTATCTGATTGGTATTCATAGAAATATTTAGTTCATTTGTTGCAGTCTCTAAATCACCCCATGGTGGATTGATGTTATATGTAAATTTAGCTTGACATGTAGGGAAGTCTTGTTTCAATGTTTTTTCACAGGAACATATAACAATAATTTCTGTCTACAAAAGTTTTGAACATCTTTGTATTTGTTATATTTGACAAATCGTATAACATTTGGTTTTTTCCTCTTTGATATGTGTGTGCCATATTTCTTATAATTTGATACAAATTATGCAAGGAAAATTTTGCTAATGGAGCATGGGCGTTTGATGTAGTAGTCAATAATGGAATGACACATCACATCTTATGAATCATCAGGTTCTTGTTTCAAGAGAATAGGCGGTTTAAGCATAAATGTGCGTTCATCAGCTGAAGATGTATTTATGAATATACATTCTCTTAAACTACAACTCAATGGCAATGAAAGTGCTATATGCACTACTTGTTGAGCTGACATTTGTTGCAGATTAAGTAATGTATTTCCAAGTTTACGTATCATTTGCATAACATCAATTTCATTTCTCTCATGCTCTTTGTGTATCCTTCTAAATGCATTTGTCATGGACTTGTCAATTTTTTTCATATATGAACTATAATATGATGCTGTAGCATATGCATTTAACACAAATTGTGCATCTGTATTTGCACTCCATATAGCAGGCATATCCTTTGCAAAACTATTGTTCCAAATGTGAGAAGGTTTTCGTTTCAAAAAAATTGTTGGTTGTTTTACTGTACATTGTAATAATTGTATGTACTCATCTTATGTTACTCTTATTTCTATCAAGAAGTTGTCATGGGTTATTGAATCATTGTAATTTGTTTGTTCCAAGAATGCCAAAAGTAATAATGCTATGTTTGTGAGTTTTTTATTGTTCACAGTAATCAGTTCAATGACCATTGTTGATTTCGTTGGTGGCATAGGGAAGTTGTATCTACAATTTGAATTTTTCACTTTTTACAACTTCTTGTATGGTGATGTTTATGGAATTTATCAATATCTGGCTCCAAATGGTCTGTATCAGAGGTTATGTAATTATCAAGAAAATTTTCAATATCTGAATTGCTTTGATTTCCATATATTGGAGCATTTTCTATCCATAACAGTCCATGTTCATGTTCAGTACCTCGATTTTGAAACTCTGTTATGAAACAATAGTCAGATATTTTCCCGAAGAATGTACTATCATGACATATCATTTGTTTTACAAAATTAATTTTGTGTCTATAGTACTGACTACATGTAACTGGATATTTTATTATAAGATAGTCAATATCATCATCTTCTAATGTATTAGTATCATTTTTACTTGCTTTATTTTTAAACAATGTGACCAATGTATCTACTAATGGTTTCCATCGATGTTCTGCACTTGTAAATGTCACAAAGAAAGTTGGAGGTCCCAATTGTCGTATCATTGCAAATATGTTTTTTTTTTTTAATTTGTTCCAAATAATTAGGAGAGATGCGAATTTCTAAAATATATGTATCCAATATCAGATTTCAATAAATTTTCCAAATTTGCTCGATACTTGACATCTTTTGCTAATATTTTTCTTCCTCTTAGTTTCCCTTTCCTTATTCGTGCCCATATGCAAGAGAGTACTTTAACAATAATTATTCGCATTGTCTTGAAAAACAAATTTTGTTGTGTGATATGAGAAGTCACCACTTGCTTGTAAAAATTCCCATTGTACTATTTTCTGGTAGCTAAATCTATTTGTGATGTCATCATCACGTGCATCACCATAGAATAATGTTGGAAAGTTCATTTCTTCTGCATGTTTTTCCTTGAAAATCCCTAGTGGTCGTTGTCCTTCAGCAGCTGCAAGTTCAATAATCTTGTCTTGAAAATCATATATGCGTCGTGACTCTATTAATCCATGTATCAATATTTCAATAGGTGGTTCATTGTTTGTATCACTATTTGAATCACTTCCACTATCACTATTTGCATTTTGTATGATGGTTTCATTATTTTCTTGTAAAAGATGGGTCCAATTCTCATTTACACAAATGTTCTTAGCCTTATATATACTTCTAGAACATAATTCATTCAATGCTTTCATGACAATAATTGGACACACCTTACCTGTTTGATATTCATTTTTGTAATGCAATCGTCTTTTCAATGCAACTGCAATTGTCATCGTATCACTTAGATATTGTGGCAATGATTTTTGCACAATGTCCATATGAAATGGTACAATGATAATTGATCCTATTAAACCAATTTGTGATCACTTATATCCCCATTGTCTGATTTGTGCAAATGCAATTCTTAGTGACACAAGTCTTTCTTCTAAATCTGAAAACACTTTTTATAGTTGGTAATGGAGTGTTACATCTTATTTGTTCAGATGTTTCAAATTATGGAATATTTCCATTTTGAAGTGCTCTTTTGCAAGCAACACATATGTTTTCACTTCTAAAGGTCCGATTGTTCAATGTCAAATTGATATGAATTTCTTGCAAATCTGTAGTGAAGCATGTCGTATTTTTTGCAAAATGTAATCTGGTGCAAACTACACATGTATTTCTAGGTGTGTCTTGGACTTGTTTCATAAAGATGTATTTTGAATATTTTTTGCTTTGACAAATTTGTTTGCTTATTATACCTTTTTTATCGTTTCCAACATTGCGAAGTCTTTGTTTTAATGCAAGAAACGTCATTCGTGTTTTCTCATTAGAAATTATTTTTTTATATGCAATTTTCTTAGTTTTGTCATTTATTTTAGCTTCAGAAACATTAATGGATATTTCATTGCATCTACTTCTTGTACGCATGTATTCTTTTTTTTTGTGATAACTAAGCCTACGACACTTAGTTGGACTACTATATTGTGAATCAGATAGTATCTCATAAATAGGTTGCTTTGTTTCTAATAGTTGCTTACGAAGCAATATATTTTGATTGTTGCATATGTCACTGCATTTGCCTCTTGTACGTATGAATTGTTTTATTTTGTGAAGGCTAGGACACTTAGTTGGACTAATGTCTTATGAATCAAATCCTATCTCAGAAATATATTGTTTTGTTTCTAGTAGACGCTTTTGAGGCAATATGTTATCATTATTGCATATGTCATTGCATTTTCCTCTTATATCTATATGAATTACTTCATATCACTAGATTTTCCTCTTGTACGTATAAATTGCTTCATTCTGTGATAATTAATCTTATAGCACTTAGTTGGACATACTTGTTGTAAATGAGATGATATCTCAAATTCAACATCATTGTTTAAATGTACTCGAGAATGCATCTCAAATTTTTCATTAGCATTTGTAGATTTTGTTACTACATGATATTGCAAAATGTTATGATGATCATATTGATTTTGTATCATTGGCTCATAATGGATGTGTAATGTATTTGTTTTGAATGACATGATATTAACAACATGATTTCATCTCGACTGAACAGAACTATAACTGAAAAAGTTACTAGTTACAGAGGACCACAATTGGATGTTCACTTTGAATATGATAGATATCCATTGCAAACAGAATGGTCCACCCTCTACTTGCCCCTTTTCATATGGAATTTCAATATTTATGAGATACTGTTGCCAGTTCCTATTCATTGTATATTGTATCACATCAATTTTCAGATAATGTTCTAAATAATGCAATGCTTGTTGATTGCTATGCATAAGTGCATTGCAAAAGGATTGGAAAATGTAAAGTTGTAAACATTGTGCGTCGAATTATGTTTTTACTAAATAGAAAATTTCACTAAAGAGGTTGTCACCGCAATTAAATGTTGTTTGTTTTGCCATCGTTAATTCATCTAAAAGCATTTTAGAGGCAATATGCATCCAATGATTTTGAATATCTTTGCAAATAGATGAAAAATAGATACTAGATTGTTCAGAAATGCATACTGGGAACTTTCGGTAAAGAAATGGTTCATAATGAGCACTAACAGGATTTTCATCATGGAAGAGAATGCAATATGGAATTGTATTTTGATGTTGACTAAAAAGAAAATATCTTTAGAATCAAAGCTCAGAATCTCCACAGTTCTCATTTTTAAGTCTACGTTTCGGGTCTAAAACAAGACCCATCATCAGGACAATATTGCAAAAAAGAGAGACAATTTGAGTTGAATAAATAGTGGAAAATGACAAGAAAGAGAGCCGACCAGCAAACAACTTAATGCTTTAATTTCTATTTTTTTTAATTTAATTTTAATATATTTATAAATTATGTTGAGTTTTAGTTTATTTTGTTTTATAAACGTATCATAATCATTATAATGATGCTAATAATGTTTAATATTTCTTATTATTAAATTTATACCATGAATATGACCTTGTTATCAGACCCCACTAAGGCTTCAGCTAATAGCTGACTGTCTACAAGTTTGAGCTGTGACTGTTCCTGAGCTTGAAGAAACCTTATCACAGGTCCAAGCTCCTTGATTAATGAATATCACTTACTGTGAGCTTAATCAAGAGACTGTCTACACACCACAGGTCTAGCCTTCAAAAGCTAAGTCCTATTCAAGAAAATTAGTTCTATTATAAGTGAATATAGTTATGCCTTCAGTTTGTGTAGCCTTCATAATTTTTTTTCAATCTACTGGGTTACATTGAGATGCCCATATAGGTGTATGTCTCTTCAATAAGGCATAGATAGATGACGATCTGTTTCCTTAGATCACAGTAAGAGATACCTTTATCTTGTCCACAAATTTTGTGCTATATATATGATATAGATCAAGGCTCATAATAGGTACAATTAATCAAGGTATTCAATCATCATTGTTTTTCTTTATACCCTCACCATATATATTAATATATCCTGATCAAAACAAGATAAGTGAACAGAATCCTTGTCCACAAGTTTGAGCTAGAAAGGGATGACTGTACACAAAAAATCTTGAAGGTTAAGGTTGAGTTAAACACAGTCTAATCACCCTTCACTGGTCAAAAATTTGGTAACTATTCTCATTAATTTTTGAGCTGTGATGACTGTTCAATAAACCTCAGAGATATGACTGTGTTAACTGATCTGAGTTTATACCGATCTCTAAGACTTTGCCTCCAAGGTGAGCCTAATAGCTAACTGTCTACAAGTTTGAGCCGTGACTATTCCTGAGATTGAAGAAACCTTATCACAGGTCCAAGCTCCTTGATTAATGATTATCACTTAGTGTGAACTTAATCAAGAGACTATTTTTTGTTTTGGGCTATAGTAGACAAGGACTATCTACACACCACATGTCCAACCTTCAAAAGCTAAGTCCTATTCAAGAAAATTAGTTATATTCTTCCATCAGAGTGGATCCGCCCCTTCTAAACAAGGAGACAAAAAGGTCTAAAGTTGAACCTATTTGTCTAGCCAAAAATATATTGGGTTACATTAAGATTCCTATATAGGTGTATGTCTCTTCATTAAGGCATAGATATATGAAAATATGTTTCCTTAGATCACAGTAAGAGATACCTTTATCTTGTCCACAAATCTATTGCTATATATATGATATAGATGAAGGCTCAGAATAGGTAAAATTAATCAAGGTATTCAACCATCATTGTTTTTCCTCAGACCTTCACCATATATATTAATATATCCTGATCAAAATAATATAAGTGAACAAAATCCTTGTTCACAAGTCTGAGCTAGAAAGGGATGACTGCACACAAAAAATATTGAAGGTTAAGGTCGAGTTAAACACATTCTAATCACCCTTCACTGGTCAACAATTTGGTAACTGTTCATGACTGTTCAATAAACCTCAGGGATATGACTGTATTGACTGATCTGAGTTTATACCGATCTCTAAGACTTTACCTCCAAGGTGAGCCTAATAGTTGACTATCTACAATTTTGAGCTGTGACTGTTCCTGAGCTTGAAGAAACCTTATCACAGGTCCAAGCTCCTTGATTAATGACTATCACTTACTGCGACCTTAATCAAGAGATTGTATTTTGTTTTGGGCTACAGTAGACAAGGATTGTCTACACACCATAGGTCCAGCCTTCAAAAGCTAAGTCCTATTCAAGAAACTTAGTTCTATTCTAAGTGAATATACTTATGCCTTCAGTTTGTGTAGCCTTCATAAATTTTGTTCAATCTACTGGGTTACATTGAGATGCCCATATAGGTGTATGACTCTTCAATAAGGCATAGATAGATGACGATATGTTTCCTTAGATCACAGTAAGAGATACCTTTATCTTGTCCACAAAGCTTATCATATATATATGATATAGATCAAGGCTCAAAATAGGTGCAAATAATCAAGGTATTCAACCATCATTGTTTTGCTTCAGACCTTCACCATATATATTAATATATCTTGATCAAAACAATATAAGTGAAAAGAATCCTTGTCCACAAGTCTGAGCTAGAAAGGGATGATTGTACACAAAAAATATTGAAGGTTAAGGCCGACTTAAACACATTCTAATCACCCTTCACTAGTCAACAATTTGGTAACTGTTCTTAGTAATTTTTGAGCTATGATGAATTTTCAATAAACCTCAGGGATATGACTGTATTGACTGATCTGAATTTATACTGATCTCTAAGACTTTGTCTCCAAGGTGAGCCTAATAGCTGACTGTCTACAAGTTTGAGCTGTGACTGTTCCTAAGCTTGAAGAAACCTTATCAAAGGTCCAAGCTCCTTGATTAATGACTATCACTTAATGCGAGCCTAATCAAGAGAATGTCTTTTGTTTTGGGCTACAGTAGACAAGGACTGTCTACACACCACATGTCCAACCTTCAAAAGCTAAGTCCTATTCAAGAAACTTAGTTCTATTCTAAGTGAATATACTTATGCCTTCAGTTTGTGTAGCCTTCATAAATTTTGTTCAATCTACTGGGTGACATTGAGATGCCCATATAGGTGTATGTCTCTTCAATAAGGCATAGATAGATGATGATATATTTCCTTAGATCACAGTAAAAGATACTTTTATCTTGTCCACAAAGCTTATGCTATATATATGATATAGATCAAGGCTCCGAATAGGTACAATTAATCAAGGTATTCAACCATTATTGTTTTGCTTCAGACCTTCACCATATATATTAATATATCCTGTTCAAAACAAGATAAGTGAACAGAATCCTTGTCCACAAGTCTAAGATAGAAAGGGATGAATGTACACAAAAAATCTTGAAGGTTAAGGCTGAGTTAAAGACGGTCTAATCACCCTTCACTGGTCAACAATTTGGTAACTGTTGTCACTAATTTTTAAACTGTGATGATTGTTCAATAAACCTTAGGGATATGACTGTATTGACTGATCTGAGTTTATATCGATCTCTAAGACTTTGCCTCCAAGGTGAGCCTAATAGCTGACTGTCTACAAGTTTGAGCCATGACTGTTCTCGAGCTTGAAGAAACCTTATCAAAGGTCCAAGCTCCTTGATTAATGATTGTCACTTAGTGCAAGCTTAATCAAGAGACTGTCTTTTGTTTTGGGCTACAGTAGACAAGGACTGTCTACACACCACAGGTCCAACCTTCAAAAGCTAAGTCTTATTCAAGAAACTTAGCTCTATTCTATGTGAATATACTTATGCCTTCAGTTTGTGTAGCCTCCATAAATTTTGTTCAATCTACTGGATTACATTGAGATGCCCATATAGGTGTATGTCTCTTCAATAAGGCATAGATAGATGACGATCTGTTTCCTTAGATCATAGTAAGTGTTGGGGCCCTTGTTTTGAAATCAAACAGTTTTGAGTTGCAGATAGTACGTGGTGGGACGCAACCACGGTAGGCAGGGAGCTGTCAAGGTTGCGAAGGAATGAAGAACAGGTGGCACGACTATTGCGGGAGCAAGCATAGATGGTAGAAGAACGTGGCAGGAGACAAGAAATAGAACTCCTGATGAACAAAGAGAGGTAGAATACAACCAAGAAAGAAAAAGGAAGAACTGTTAGTTGCGCTCGAAGCAGAACAAATATGCAGCCGGCTAGTGGAGAAAGGAGGTTGGCACAAATGGAATGAAGGAATAGGAGCCATAGGAGATCTCTATTCATGTTTTTCCATTCTCTATCTCTCTGTATATCTATGTTCTAATCCACTGGATAGGACTCTTTGTAACCTGTTAGGTTAAAGCTCGCATTAAGGAGCGTTGTAATGGTCTGTTGCCGATAAGTGAATTATAACATGATCAGAGTTTGAAGTTCCCAATGTATGTTGTAATCCAGATTGATTGATATGGTAGTATTCTAAAATTTTTATTGACTGTCTTTCTGAATGTGCTTCTAAAGAATATCACCCCGTTAGTGTTGCATTTTCTTAAGCTCTGATATTGTTCTGGTTCATATATATATTTAATCTACTAGACTGATATCAATCTACTCCCAACCTTAGTAAGGTCGTGGCATGCCTTGGGTGAGACTATCCGCTCCTCAGAGCAGGGTGAAAATGCTGGTGTGGTGCTAGAATACAACAAAAATCCTTGTTGGCCTCTAATCTGAACCTGGGTCTTGCTTAAGAGACCTCTTGCCTCGCCAACAAATGGTTCCGTTGCCGAGACCCAAAATTTCATATGGAAACTAGATCATGGTATCTCGAATCTTCGAAAGAGAAATACGAAGCTGGTGGGATAACCACTTAGATTAGTTCATCACTCGGCAAGCTGAGCTGAGACAATAGAAGGAGAAACCAGTCAAAGATCTGGTTCTATTTTTTGAATCTGCCAGCGACGTTTATGAGATCTTTTGGGGAAAGTTTCCAGAGGAACTCTACAACTGGTTGCGAAGGCTCCAGACTAAAGTAACCAAAAGAAAGTCGTGGAAGTTGGTCGCAAGTGGGGGTGCACGGAGATCTGGTGGCCCTTCATCGGTTAAATACCAAGTTGAATCGAGCTGTAGATTACTAGGTGGAATCTACCTTAGACGGATACATAGTGGAGTTTGCAGCGGAGTGCGGCCATTCCTTTTCGAGGGTAGATGATATATTCAAATTTGGGTTATGGGGGAAGCTGCTGAAGGAGATTCCATTGTGGATTAAAGCCTTGACGGTAGATGAAGGACTAATGGGGTTCCAAAAATCTGAGATGGAAGCGTAAAACTCCGGTGCCGGGGGAAGGGACTGAGGGAGAGATGCTACAATAATAGTGAAAAAAAGGGGAGTAGGGTTATCGATGTCGATACCTCTAATAGGATAAGGGAGCGGCGAGCACATCGAAGGGCGCAAATTGCTGAGAAGTGGCGAGAAAGGGTGATAAAGGAGTTGAAGAGACAGGGAAGTGGTCGAAAGGAAAAAGAGGAGGCGCCTCAGATGAAGAAGGAAGCGGAAAGTCAGGTGGGTCCCTAGGATACAGGAGGGACCGTTAAAGAAGTTTGTTAGGTGTATAGGAACCCAACCCAGAAGGAGAAAAGAGATAAGTCTAGCGGAGAAAATGCAGACGCGCGCCCCAAGGAGATGTCCGATGTGGAGTTGCACGTTGCAATGGAGAAAATATTCCAAGAAAGGCCGATGTTCATATCTCAAGGTACTCCTATTCCCCAAAGTTCAAGTAGCTCTAGTCCCAACCTTCCCCTGGTGCTTTACCAACCACTCAGTGAAATTTTTGTTAAGTTGCATGAATTAAGTAAGTTGCATAGTTTTCAATCTCTAGTAGTAACAAACACTGGTAGTATAATTTCTAGTGGTACCATCTCACAACCAGGAACCAACAGCTTCATTTTAGTAATGCCTACTCAAGTGAACATGGCGGGATCACTTACTCAGTACCCAGAGTTCTCTGTGAGGGTTAATGACGATGTGGAACAACACTGGTACCTATGCGAGGCCATTTGGAGGGCACAACAGACACCAGATGCGGAGAAGTTGATAGAATTTCAAACCACTCTTAGGGAGAGGGTGCTACGCTAGTTTATAAAGTGGTCTGAAGCTCATCAGAATCTAGCGATGGCAGATATGAAGAGGGACTTCATTAATGAGTTCAAACTACCCCAAACAGACTAGCAAGGTTTGTCATAAATGTGGGAAATCAAGCAGCGGGAAGGAGAGACTGCTTGGGATTTGATGTGAAGATTCAAAGATGCGATTGGAAAACTTAGCTATCCAATTGATCTGAATCATCAGATGGATTGGTTCATCAAAGCTCTACTACCCCTGACAAGAACTCCATTAACTCAACAGAGGATCGAGACATTACAGGACGCACTGGAGCAAGCAATGAAGATAGAATCCATGGCGGGTTATCCACAAGAGTTTAAGGGAGGAACATCAGTATAGGACCCCTCTATAATAGGGTTTTATCATCAAATATCGAATTTGACAGAGAAACTCAAGGAAATTCAAACAATGCGGCCATCAAGACCAAATGTATGGTGCACACACTGTCTAATGGAAGGACATGTGGTAATAGAATGTCCTTGGTTGCGAGGTCAGAATGGGGGGACATCGATTGCAGGGGCATAGGGGGCTCCACCAATGGGAGGAGTGGTGTAGATAAACACCCAGGGAATATATCCACCAAAACAATAATACACGGGGTTCCCTGCGCAAAAAAGTCCAACCACTAATGAATATTGTGAAATATGTAAGAACATGGGTCATCCACCTCGCCTATGCCCTATTTTTCAAAAGTATTCCACCGTTCTGAATAGCACATATTGTGAGTTCTATGCCTCAACAACACACATCACAGAATGATGTAGAGCTCTGGAAGCATTGGCAGAACAATTGGACCGGCCTTCATATTGAGTGAATGAGACTCCCCGAGGAAGAGGAGGAGGCATGAGAGGAGGCCGAGCAGGGGGTAGAGGTCCAGTAAGATGTTACAACTATGACCAAGAAGGACATGTAGCTAAGGAATTCCCACTTCCTAGAGGACCCTGGTGTTCCCAGTGCCGGGTTAACACACACGCAATAGAAGATTGCCCCAAGCTCATTAAAAGATGGGAGGAAAGAACTAGATAAAGGGGAACAAATCTAGTAAATGCAGAGCCCAGGATAATGGAGACTCAGAAAATGCAGAACCTGGCCTTAGTGACATGAGGAGGCAAGAAAATGGGGGAAGATGCACGTACAGTGGACCTGATAAAATTGATCAGGCTAGCATCCCCAAAACTGTTGATCAAACCGGAAAGATAAAAGAAATTTTTCCAAGAGGTAATAGAAACATTTGCCCAATTGGGGGGGAAAAAAGGTATTGAGTTATAACAAACATAGGAAAATAATGAAAACCAAGCCAATTCAAGTACTATCATTCAAGAATGGTTCCATATATTCCTGAAGACTGTTAACAACGCAACAATGTTGGAGTAGCTAAAGCAGAACCTGGAAGGAGTGGTGCAGAAGAACACGGGATCAAGGGAATCATTTGACGAAATCCAGAGGTATGTACAGAGGGTGAAAATAAATTAAAGAAGGATAGGAAAAGAGTTTTGAGTAAACACCCAGGTTGTTGGTTTCCAAATTAAAGACACCATGCTTGATTTGGGATCTGATGTCAATATTTTACCAAGAAAAACCTGGGAAGCATTAGGAAAGCCAAGGTTAAAATACTCACCAATCCAAATTTGGATGGCGAACCAGTACTGAATTGTGCCCATAGGCAGACTGGAGGAATTTGAAGTTGATATTGCAGGAGTAAAGACATATACGAACTTTGAGGTCATCGACATCATGGGGGATAAAGATCCTTACCCTGCATTGTTGGGAATTGACTAGGCCTTTGAAAATTATGCAATAATAGATCTAAAGAAAGAACTGATGATATTTGAAGATAGGGAAGTCAAAGTCACTCAGCCACTCGACCCATATCAAGGACCAAGATACACAGAGACTGTAGACAGCATATAATATGTTCAACTGATGGACCATCTATATCAAATGACCGCAGGAAGAAGGGAAGATTACATCAACCCGACAGCAGGTGGCTCTGTAAGCTGGAGAAGCATCCAAAGCTCAGAATTAGGCTCAGAAATAGCTTGGGATGATTGGAAGCAAGAAGGGTATGAGACCAATATAAGGAGATGCGCCAACATCGAAAGAATCAATTAGGTCGGGACTTAGGTAAGGGATTACCCCACTTTATCCAATATGAATGATGTAAACATTTTTATAACAAAAATAGAAGATAGGGTACCAGAAGGACATAGGGTACCACTAATGGACATGGCATTACAGTCCACATCGGCAAGATGGTGGAGTAACCACCGCAACTCACTGCTGCAATGGGGCAGAGTTACGCAAGCATTGAAAGTGAGATTTAAGGAAGAGGAAGGACCTCGGGTTGAGGAGAAATACCAAGGGGAATAAAACCCCATAAACCATTTGAAGGAATGTGAGGATCAATGGAGAACTGCAGGATATCCAGAAGAGCTATCGGTACACAGATTTATCCACTCTCTGGACTTGATTCCACAGGCCTGGTCCCTGACGGAAGAAATGAAAAGAGGGACTAGCACATGGAAGGAATTTGCGGATAACTTCACACGATGCTTCTTGTTCGAAGGAAAAATGGAGCCGGTCACATAAGCTTTGCATGCTATAAAGAAGGTGCTATTCTTTGCAGAAATTCAAAAGGAGGATGAGCAGCCGCTTCTGAACCTTGGTGTCAGACAAAAGGTAGCATGTCAAAAGATAAACAATGAAATGGATGATGATAATCTAGAAGATCTCAAGAATCTGTATTTTGAAAAAATGGAAGGGGAAAGGGATATCAAAGAAGAACCAACGACAGAAGGAATTCACCTGCTACCATTAAAAACCAAGAAACTAAATATTGGAACAGAAGATAAGCCAAAACTAGCAACGATTGGAGATTATTGGGATGAACATACAACTAGGGAGATACACAGTTTTCTGTAGGAATATGAGGATTTGTTCCCTTCATCGGTAACAAATATAAAGGGAATAAAAGGGGATATGGGGGAGATGCGGATAATATTGAAGCTTGACACAAGGCCCGTGAAACATAGACCATATCGTCTGAATCCAAGGGTGAAGGAAAAAGTTAAGGCAGAGATCGACAAGATGTTAAAGGTGGGATTAATATTCCCAGTAGAGGAAGCAGAGTGGGTAAGTCCGATAGTTATACAGAATAAAAAGGAGAAGTCTAAGATTCGAGTCTGTGTCGATTACAGGAGCTTAAACAATTCCTGTATCCATGACCCATTTCCCACTCCGTTTAGTGATGAGGTCCTAGACAATGTTGCGGGAAATGAGGTGTATTAGTTCACTGATGGATTCTCAAGATACCATCAAGTATGGATAGCAGAGGAAGATAAGAAAAAGACAACATTCACCACCAAATGGGGCTCGTTCACATATAATTTAATGTCCTTCGGATTGAAAAATGCACCTGCAGTATTTTCTCGTATCGTGATAGTTTATTTCAGGGAGTATATCCACAAGTTCTTAGAGGTCTATATGGATGAATGGACAGTCTACAGCTTATTAAAAGGCCATGCAACGTTATTAAGAATAATGGTTGATATATGTAGGCAACTTCAGATCTTGTTGAACCTAAATAAATGTATCTTGGGAGTACCGTTTTGAACACTGCTAGGACACATGGTATGTACCAAAGGAGTTTGCGTCGACCCAACCAAAGTAGTAGTGATAGTCAACATGGAGGCACCAAAGATGGTAAAACAATTGAGATCACTGCTAGGCCACACAGGTTACTACCGGCAAATTATCCGCAACTATGCGAAGTTAACAGCCCCATTAGAGAAGTTGTTGCAGAAGTCTAAACAATTTCACTGGACAGAGAATTGCAGAACAAACCTGAATACTCTGAAAGAAAAATTAGCAAGTGCGCCAATATTAGTTCACCCAAATTGGGACAAACAATTTCATGTGCACATCGATGCTTCCAGCATTGCTCTTGGAGCAGCCTTGGCGCAACTAGGGGACACTTCAGTTGACCACATAGTATATTTTGCAAGTAAAAAATTGTCCACAACAGAATGGAACTACACCACAACAGAGAAGGAGGCATTGGCAATGGTGTATTCAATTCAGAAGTTCCGCCACTACCTGTTGGGAGGTATGTTTAAATTTTTCACCGACCACTCAGCTTTGAAATATTTGGTAAACAAACTGTTCTTGGAAGGGAGAATCTGCAGATGGCTCCTACTCTTCCAGGAGTTCACCTTTGAGGTGATCATAAAGCCCGGAAGATTGAACGTAGGGCCTGATCACCTGTCTCGACTAGAGAATGGAGAAAATGGAGGATCTCTAGATGATCAGTTACCAGGTGCTGATCTTTTCAGAGTAGAAGCCATCCCAAAATATTTGAACCAAATAGCAACCTATCTCACGACAGGGCTGTGTCCACAGGAATATACATTAGTACAAAAAAAATGCCTGATAGTTCATGCTAAAGAATACCAAATCATAGCAGGACACCTATATAAGATGGGACTGGACCATATTCTTCGAAGATGTGTCATGGAACATGAAAGGGAAGCTGTACAATGGGAATGCCATAGTGGGGTTGCGGGAGGACACGTGGGAGCAAAACCAACGACAAGAAAGGTACTACAAGCAAGGTTGTGGTGGTCTTGTTTTTTTTTAAGTATTGATTTTAGACTAGTTATTAAGTGCAAGTGTTTGTTTGATTTGTTTGTTTGGTTGAATTGGCATAGCAGAATATGAAAGGTCTAGGTAGTATAGACAGAAAGAAGAAGTGTCAGATTCATTGGGCATTGGAGTCAAGAAGAAGCTTATGACAAACTCATCAATGGATATGGGATATCAAAGGGCAAATCTAACTTGGCCAGAAGATCCCTTAGTTTTCTGAATGAGATGGATATTAATGATTTGGAATGAGAAATTGAATTCTCAACAAAGGGAACTTAAAACACAATTTGAACAATAAATAGGTATTTGATAGACAGGGCTAACCATGAATTCTACAAACCACACTTTAAGAAAATAATGACTTCAAGACAACTTTTAAAATGAAATCTAAGATTCGGGAGCACATCCTATTTCCTCAAAGATTTTATTTCAAATGAATTAGAAAACATGAAAGATTCACAGATAATTGTAGTCATAGAAGAGGGAACAGCTAACACATCTATGATCACAACTATAAAGACCTTTAAAACAACTGTTCAAGCAGGGATAAAGGGTATGATCAAAACAGACCTCCTTGGCTAGCTATAAATAATGGTACTTCAAAGGGAAACTTCAAAAACAGTTTTCAAGTGGCAGCACACAAGCAGGGAAAACCATAAATCATGCTGGAACCAAGTATTTTAACTATTTTAGAAGTAAACAAGCATAAGGGTTCAAGAGAATGATTAAAGACTCTATAATTCCTTAGCAGAAGAAAACATAAAACAATGAAGGATAAACAGGTCTAAGGTGCTTCCAGGAGTCATTTCTTAGCCTAAAATTTTCATCCTACTGTAGTAAGTATTTATGAAACATAATGAAAACAAGAAAAACAACAGACAATTTAGAATACATCACCAACAGCCAAGCTCAGGGATCCAATGATAGAGCCTTCTCAAGAACAAGCATGTCAAAACATCATCAAGCTTCCAAGACTTCAATTTCCTCTTCAACTTCAAACAGACTATGTATTATTTCAGAGAGTTCCAATGTTACAAATAGTGATCAACCAACCAACAACTTATCATCTTCTTCAGAAGTATTTATAAAAGAAATGAGGAGGTGGAAGAGTTTTTGGGTTGAGTATCATTAATTCTATACTAAATGAAATTTCCAGCCTTGAAAACCATGCAAGGCATAAGGCAAGAATGCATTGAATTACAACTCTGTTTCATTTATTCTATTTTTTCTTTTTAGGCTTAGTGGGTAAAAATATTGACTTTAAGGCACTTTCTTATCTTTACAATAACTTCTGCTGACAGTCGAGATATTTGTTTTTCTTGTAATAACTGTTCAGCTGCCCTTGGCCTTAATGCTTCGGACTGAGATTTGATCTAGGTATTCATTTGAGGCAAAGAGGCTGTAGGTGGCAATTTTGGTAGCTAGGGATTCAATTAGCCCCTTTGATGTGGCTCTGAGGTGTCCTTCGACTAATATTTCTCTATTTTATAAACACAGTGATTTATCTCTGGATCTGTGTTTAGGCTTGATTAAGCCATAATATTCATCTTTGACACTGATACTCTTTTATTAATTAACTCTGACTATGCTTGTTGTGTTGAAAATGCAGCAAGATGATGGAGCTTAGTGAAATGAAGTTGCCTTCACTAAGTGGGCTCGCAGGCAAATTTTGGTGCAAAGTCTATTTTTAGACTATGTCTATTTTTAGACATATGGAGCATGGTCTAGGGGTTGCAGTATGTTATTCTTGGAGTATTGGTCATGTTGGTAAAAATATATGGACCTCTATTTTTAGACATATAGGTCGAAGTCTATTTTTAGACTGCCTATCCTAAAAATAGAAAAGTCAAATATTATTTACCCTTAATAATATTTGGACTCTAAACTTCAGTTTACTCTCTTGGAGTACTTCAGTTCGAGCTACAGAAGTGGCTCATGCATCTGACAGAGGAATTACGCTATTCCTAGGGGTTTGGTGAGCTCATGCATGGTTGACTTCAGTTAGGACTTCAGTGGCAGAAGTTTGGTGGAGTTGATGAGACAGTTGGTGGAGTTGTGTTCGGTTTAACCTAGTTGAACTAGTTGAGATTAGTTTAACTAGCTAATCAACTAGTAATGAGTGGAGTGAATTAAATATTATTTAATTCACTAATTATTAACTCATTATTCAACTCAAGAACACATCAATTCACTACAGTGCATGGACAGTTCAGTGGAGACCAGTGAAAGAGGTAGATGAAAGGGTGAGTACAGCTATCAGTTGTGACATCAGTTGTGCATGAGATTTGCACCACACTTGGAGGCAATTGCCCATGATGATTGCGCTGTCAAGCCAAGGATATTTGAACCTTGGATCTCTATTTAGACAGGCCATGATTGCGCAATAGAGGCAGGTAATTAGTGGATGTGTTTTGAACCCGTGACTTGTTCAAAACCAAGCTAGTTTGTGTGTAACTTCATGAGATAGTACCGAGTACTTGTGAGGAGTATTGTACTGAGTTTGTTACATGTTTTATCCATTATAATATACACAATAGCTGCGGGTTTTTCAGCTATAAGCTTTCCCCATACATACTGTGTTAATGTGTATGATGATTTGATGTGCTATCGCTTGTTTTATTTCCGCATGTGTGATGATCTGAGTGGAAGAGATTATGTGTTGCATATGAATTTGAATTGATATGTGATCAGGATAGTCTCGGTGGATAATTAATCATTATTCAGAAAATTTCTACATGGTATCGGAGCTATTGAAGCAGAGATTGATCATCACAATGATTACAAACTTATTTCGGTAGACAGAGTCTGCATGCGGGCCAGGTAGCCTCCGGATTCATCTTTCTTCGGAAAGTGAAAGGTCTGGTAAATGCCCCTTGCAGTCAATCTCCGTGCTAGAAATAATTTGTTCTCACAGATCTAGAGCGGTTGAGCTTTGAGGTGGAATTCAAAATTTTGCAGCAGTTTTGTTTTCTTGGTGCCAGTGTTGAAAATGTCTTTCAACGGTTTGCGACTCGAATATGCTCTTGAAGGCAGCTCGAATTATGTTGCATGGAAGGATCGCATGGAGGCAGTATTAGAAGATAATGGTCTGAAGGAGTTCGTAGATACGGATGTCCAAAAGCCCAATGATCCTGCTGAAGTCGATGCATGGCAAAAGAAGATGGCGAAGTG
Source organism: Pinus albicaulis (assembly GCA_034641835.2). NCBI lineage: Eukaryota > Viridiplantae > Streptophyta > Pinopsida > Pinales > Pinaceae > Pinus > Pinus albicaulis. The sequence goes on along the minus strand of CM076583.1, from coordinate 644,744,619 downwards.
TCGAAGGATCCTGTTGGAGGGCGTCAAGGATCATATTGTATCCAGCCTGCATGGAAAGGCTACTCCATATTTAATGTGGAAAGCTTTGACGGATCTATTCCGGAGTAAGAGTGACCAAAGGAAGCTGGCGCTCAAAGACAAGCTCAGGAACATCAAGATGGAGAAGGGCGACAGTATCGCTAAATACCTCACGAAGTTCACTCACTGCAGAGATGAACTGGGAAGTGTGGGAGTTACTGTCGATGAAGAGGATATGGTCGACCTGGCTCTCCTTGGTCTTCCGAAGGCTTGGCACTCATATCAAGATAGTGTCAATGGTCGGGAGAAGCTGCCGGGATGGGAGCGCCTTTGGGCGGATCTCATGCAGGAGGAGATAAGGAGGACTACTCGAGATGGATCTTCATCAAAGGGAGCCGATGAAGAAAATTGCGCTTTGGTTGCCAAAGCAAAGAAGGGGAAGGGTAAGAAACCTTCTCATTCCGGTGCAAAGGGCAAGAAGCAGGATATGGCGAAAGTGAAGTGTTTTCACTGCCATGATCACGGACATTATGCTACCAATTGTCCGAAGAAGAAGAAAAACAAGCAAGCGGGAAGATCTGCAGATGGAGAAGCTTTGGCTTTGCAGTTCGAGCTTGAATTTTCACTGATCGCATGCTTGGTTTCAAGTGTGATGGGATCGGTGTGGTTCTTGGACAGCGGTGCGTCATTTCATATGACGGGAGGTCGGGATTTGTTCTCAGATCTGGAGGACAAAGATCTGGGTGTGCACATCGAGATGGGCGATGATGGTAGATAAAATGCGACTGGTATCGGTACCATATCCTTTCAGAGGGAGTCTGGTAAACCCTTCGTGTTGAAGGATGTCATGCATGTACCTGGATTGAAGAAGAACTTGATCTTTGTGGCGATGTTGGAAGATAAGGGGTATGATGTGGTCTTCAGCGAAGGAAAGGCCTTCCTGCGCAGTAAGACTACTGGAGAGACCCGGAAGATAGGGGTTCAAACCAAGAACCTTTATCAGTTGCAAGTAGATGGCTGCACAACAATGGCATGCAAGGCGGGAGAAGTGGTGAGCCGGGATGATGAGGGCGAACTGTGGCACAAGAGATTGGGCCACCTTCACCATGGAGCTTTGAAGATCCTGCAGCAGATTTCTACTGGGCTTCCTAAGGGCACTCTTGCGCAGTCATATCAGTGCAAGGGGTGTACCTTGGGGAAGTATGTGAAAGCCACCTTTCACGAGAAGGATAGTCGCGCCACGACGATCCTTGAGAGAGTTCACACAGACATGTGTGGTCCTTTCTCAGTTGCTTCGACGGCAAAGCACAAGTATTACGTGATCTTTGTTGATGATTTCTCTCGAAAGTGTTGGATCTTCTTCATGCAGAAGAAGAGCGATACATTCGCGAAGTTCTGTGAGTTTAAGGCACTGGTCGAGAAGGATTCGGGGAAGAAGGTGATTGCTCTAAGGAGCGACAATGGTGGTGAATTCATCTCGGCTGAATTCAAGGAGTTCTGCAGCACAGAAGGGATTCGGAGAGAGCTCATTGCACCCCATAACCCACAGCAGAACGGGGTGGCTGAGCGGAAGAACAGAACGATCGTGGGTGCTGCACGGGCGATGTTGCATGATCAGGGCCTACCCCTTCACTCGTGGGCTGAGGCATGCAATACAGCAGTGTATGTGCAGAACCGTTGTCCTCACAAGGTTCTTGGCATGAGTACACCAGAGGAGGCTTATTCTGGCAAGAGGCCTGATATTTCCCATTTGCAGATTTTTGGTTCTCCTGTCTACATGCATGTGATGAAGGATGCAAGAAGGAAGCTGGATCCAACCGCTGAGGTTGGAATATTTGTGGGGTACACTGATACACCTCACAACTATCGGGTGTATTTGTCAGACAGTCACAAGACTGTTGTGCGATGGGATATCAAGTTTCAGGAGGAGAAAGCCATGCAATGTTCGCTTGAGAGGGAGCTACACTTGCATGCAGATGAGGAGCTGTTAGTTCCTAAGGAGGAGCTTCCGGATGTGGATCAGCCACAAGAGGAGGTTCAGAAGGTGGAAGAAACCACCCATGCAGCGCCAACCATCAGAGGGCGCATGCGCACTACAGAAGCTGAGCGACTGGCTCGGGATGCAGAGAAGGTTGTAGGACCACCCACAGCACAGCGCAGACAGAGGCAGTCACCGGATCGGTACACTGGATACATGGCTCTTGTGAGTCAATGTGTTGTGACAGAGCCATCCTCTTTTGAGGAAGCTGTGGAGGAACCCGCATGGGTTGATGCCATGATCGAAGAATATGATTCGATCATCAGGAACAGTGCATGGGAGATTGTCCCAAGACCGGTTGGGAAATCAGTTGTAGGTTCGCGATGGATCTACAAGGTGAAGCAGGCGGCTGACGGGAGTGTGGAGAAGTACAAGGCGAGATTTGTCGCCCGTGGCTTCTCACAGATTGAGGGGATTGACTATGAGGAGACCTTTACACCCGTCGCAAGGTACTCTTCCATACGGACGATCCTTGCTCTCGGCCGCAGAGCATGGCACATCCATCGATGGATGTGAAGATCGTGTTCCTCAACTAGGTCATCGAGGAGGAGGTGTACATAGAGCAGCCTGAAGGTTTTGAGATCTTCAGCAGTGAGTCGCATGTGTGTCAACTCAAGAGAGCACTGTATGGGCTGAAGCAAACACCTCGTGCTTGGTACACTCGGATAGACAGCTACTTCACCGGGCTTGGATTCTCCAAGAGTGAGGCAGATCCAAACCTGTACCAGATTGTGGTGGAGGGGAGGCTGTTGATCATCGTACTGTATGTAGATGATCTGATTTTGACTGGCGATGAGCAGTTGATACTTTCATGCAAGGAGGATCTTGCACGAGAGTTTGAGATGAAGGACCTGGGCATCCTTCATTATTTCCTGGGATTGGAGATTTGGCAGCGCAGCGGAGGACTGTTTGTTTCTCAGGGAAAGTATGCCCTGGAGATTCTGGAGAGGTTCAACATGCAAGGCTGCAAGCCTGTTGACACTCCTCTTCCTTGTGGTTGGAGGAAGGAGGATGCTACTTCAGCGAAGGTAGTGGATGCCACTTTCTATCGACAGTTGGTGGGGTCGCTTATGTATCTGGTCAATACACGACCCGATATATGCTATGCAGTTAACCAACTTTCACAAGCTATGGTTAAGCCTACCAAGCTCTTTTGGAAGGCGGGAAAGCATGTATTGCGCTATATTAGAGGCACATCGGGATATGGTCTATGGTACAGACAGGAGGATGGAGCGAAGCTTTCTGGCTTCACTGATGCAGATTGGGCAGGGAGTCCAACGGACCAGAAGAGCACATCTGGAGGAGTTTTTAGCATTGGGTCGACAGCAGTTTCCTGGTACAGCAGGAAGCAGAGATCCGTGGCACTCAGTTCAGCAGAGGCCGAGTACATGGCAGCTAGCTTGGCTGCATGCGAGGCTATTTGGATGAGGAAGATCCTCGTTGGATTGTTCGGGTTGCATTTGAGCCTACAAAGATTTCATCGTGATAAATTCGCAGTTGCATTAAACTCTACTAATCCAAACATTTCATGATAGATCCAAACACATCGACATCAGGTACCATCATATCAGAGATTGTGTTCAGCTGAGAATCATGATGCTTTCATATGTTCCCACGGAGGATCAGGATGCCGACATCCTGACGAAGGCGCTCACCAGGAGCAAGTTCGAATTCCACAGAGGCAGGATAGGGGTTGCAGATAATCCATATCTTGCTGAGAGGGAGTGTTGAGAATGCAGGAAGATGATGGAGCTTAGTGAAATGAAGTCGCCTTCACTAAGTGGGCCCGCAGGCAAATTCTGGCGCAAAGTCTATTTTTAGACTATGTCTATTTTTAGACATATGGAGCATGGTCCAGGGTTGCAGTATGTTATTCTTGGAGTATTGGTCATGTTGGTAAAAATAGATGGACCTCTATTTTTAGACATTTAGGTCGAAGTCTATTTTTAGACTGCCTATCCTAAAAATAAGGAAGTCAAATATTATTTACCCTTAATAATATTTGGACTCTAAACTTCAGTTTACTCTCTTGGAGCACTTCAGTTCGAGCTACAGAAGTGGCTCATGCATCCGACAGAGGAATTACGCTATTCCTAAGGGTTTGGTGAGCTCATGCATGGTTGAATTCAGTTAGGACTTCAGTGGCAGAAGTTTGGTGGAGTTGATGAGACAGTTGGTGGAGTTGTGTTCGGTTTAACTTAGTTGAACTAGTTGAGATTAGTTTAACTAGATAATCAACTAGTAATGAGTGGAGTGAATTAAATATTATTTAATTCGTTAATTAGTAACTCATTATTCAACTCAAGAACACATCAGTTCACTACAGTGCATGGACAGTTCAGTGGAGACCAGTGAAAGAGGTATATGAAAGGGTGAGTACAGCTATCAGTTGTGACATCAGTTGTGCATGAGATTTGCACCACACTTGGAGGCAATTGCCCATGATGATTGCGCTGTCAAGCCAAGGATATTCGAACCTTGGATCTCTATTTAGACAGGCCATGATTGCGCAATAGAGGCAGGCAATTAGTGGATGTGTTTTGAACCCGTGACTTGTTCAAAACCAAGCTAGTTTGTGTGTAACTTCATGAGATAGTACTAAGTACTTGTGAGGAGTATTGTACTCAGTTTGTTACATGTTTTCTCCATTATAATATACACAATAGTTGCGGGGTTTTCAGCTATAATATTTCCCCATACATACTGTGTTAATGTGTATGATGATTTGATGTGCTATCGCTTGTTTTATTTCCACATGTGTGATGATCTGAGTGGAAGAGATTATGTGTTGCATATGAATTCAAATTGATATGTGATCAGGATAGTCTCGGTGGATAATTGATCATTATTCAGCAAATTTATACATGTTGTTTGCAGGTGCGCAGAGGGTTTGTCAGAGAAATTGTTCAGAAAAACCGATAATCATGACTTATCGATCATCCAAAAATATGTAATTATCACTTTAAACCGGCCTTTAATTTGTATCAAAGGCCGTGAGGATCGTCATCCTCGGCCCATAATAACACTGTAATGGCTGCGGGAGGGCTTACCTTAATCTTCATTAAACTTGCATAAAACAAACAAAGTTAATTTAAATCCTGCGAAGATTTGGTTTAAAACTTCTTTGGAAGGTTCGCGGAAGTGTTTCGGAGCAGTGAGGATGAGTGGTTGCAACCGTCGGAGGAGAAAAACCATGGCGGAAAAATGAAAAATAGGTTTAATTTGATTTCAGGCACGAATTGAGAAGAAGTGGTTTTGGGAAAACCGACAGCGGTTTTCGCGTAGCATTTGGGGGGGGTAAGTGGTATTAGCTTTTGGAATGCAATATACGTTAGCGTTCAACACGTGGATTTCTAAAACCACTTTTATCACATGGAAGTAGCGCATTGTGAAAAGGGGCCAAAAATTACGCGATATGAATTCTGGTCCGTTGGATTGGAGGCTCTAGATCCAACGGTGCGGGTTGAGAGCAATAGGTCCAAAGGTGTGCGGGGGATGTATGGTGGGACCAATATTTGTTTTATCATGTAGCAGAAATGCTTTGGGTAAATGATGAGCACCGTGGGTTTATAGTGTTAAAGGGCTATAATCAAGGCGAGGGTGATTATACAAAGAAGAAGAGGTGGAAATGGGAGGGAGCGCTGATTTCCGTTGGATCAACTTCAATCAATGGTGGAGATTGATTCAGAAGGGGGAAGTAATGGTGAGTTAAAAACACGAGAGAAAGGAGGGCCCAAATTTTTTGTAAAGGGAAGAAGAGTTTTTTCTTAGGAAAAAAGGTTTTATAACAGCGACGGGAAGGATCAATGAGAGCCATCGGATCATGAGGATCGACGGCTGAGATCTATCGATGGGGGAGAAAAAGAAGGGCAGGGTTTGAAAAACAGAAGTATTGTGGGCCATCAGATTTGAGAAGATTAATGGTGGAGATTAAATATGGTGGATGAAGGGTATGGAGGATGGCGAAACTGCGATGAAGCGCAGACCGTTGGTTTCAGCAAAATGAACAGTCAGGATTAAATCGGGGATCACACATCGGAGGTGAAAAGCGAATGGGACTTTGGATTTGCGATGTGCGATTAAGCACTGGCCGTTCGATCTGAAGGATGATTAACAGTTAGGATTTAATCGGCAGGCGTGATGTAGGAGGGCTATGGGCGGAGCGTGATTGAATCTCGGCCGTCGGTTCTTGTGGATTCAACGGCTGAGATTAAATCGGGGGATCGACATCAGAGGAGGAAAAATAAAAGGATAAAGGGAAATTGCGACTGCGATTTGAAATGCGATGAGCGCTTCGTGCTTGGTCACAGTGCAGGTCATATGTGGAAAGGGGCTAGGGCTAAGGTCGAAAGGGGCTTAAGGCCTTAATGCTAAAAGATGGGTTTTTAGGCCAAAATGAAGGTTTTTCAGAGGATTTTGAGGGTTCCGATAAGGGAGAAAAGGGTTTTTAAACCAGATAAAGGTAAGATATGGGGTTTAAAGAGGGTTAGGAAGATTTAGAGGTTAAATGAAGGTGTTTTTGAGGGATTTGGTGAGGGAAACAAGGATGAAAATGGAGAGTTTGTGGGAGTTAAAATGGAGAGGTGAATGGTGAGAAATGAAGTGTTTATAAGCAGTTTTCTCTTGGTGAACAATAGGTCCTTGAGGGATTATAGTGAAATAGCAGTGAAGATTAACTCAAGGGGTAATAATCATCATGAAACTTCAAAAGACGATAAGTTTTCAAAGGGAACTATCTCTTGACGGTTTAAAAGACAAGCTTAGCCACCATTTAGTTTGATATAATTTATAGGTGGCTAACAGTGGCTCCACTTGGGGAGGACAAATGGTTCTTTTAGGTGCCCAGAACCTCAGCTATTGATTTTTGGCTTTTCAGTAAACTAGTGCCTTCATCCATTGGGCAACGACTTTCTTTTCCTTTAGCTGACCTTTCTTTTATTTGATAATCTCTGTAGCAATCTGAAACAATGGAATTCTATCAAAACGAAATCTCTACCTACCCATTCCTAATGATCCTAACATTTTTTCTTCTTTAGAGTGCATTTGGACTAGCAAACTCTCTTCATCAACATTTTATTCTTTTAAAAACAAGAAATTAGTCCAAGTGTAATCCTATTTCTCCATGAGGTCAGATTAAGAAGTTGAACTCATAAGTTTCTCTACCTAACTACTATTTGTTAGGATTAGACTGTCTGATAGACCTTTATTCTGTAAATTCTAAAACAGGAAATTTTAAAAGCAGCCAAGCTAGGATTAAACAATTTGACTTGCTCCAGATCTATGGCATAAAAACAAGTTGCACATAGATTTTATTTGTAAAAAGGTAAAACAAAACTGTGAAGGCTTAAGATCTGAAAACTAAAACATCCTTCACTGTTTCTTCAACTCTGGTTTTGATCTTGTTTGAGCTGTGTTTTCTCTCTCGTTTGGTTCAAGTTTTGAGCATATTGGAACCAGTTTGTTTCTATCTTTGGCTCAAGATTTAATATAATTAGAGCTATTATTCTTTTGAACTTCATAGGTTCAGATTTTGAATTTGTTTGAACCTTTGTTTTTCTATCCTAATCTACCTTACTGATAAGCCAAGATTGTGCTGTTTGGCTGATCTAATTCACTAACCTATCAGTAGTAAATTGAAAAGCTAATTACTCATGATTAGGCTGTATGATTAACTAGAAGTGTGTTTTTAGGAGTGACATTTGAGCATGCACACTTTCAGATTTTGTCTTTCTTTTTTGGTATGGGGCTGTACCTTCTTGTTTTAAAATCTGCCCTCTTTTCTCTTTTCTATTGTTTTTATATTTTTATTTTTCTAACTTTGAATGCAATGTTCAAACAATGATATTTACAATGGAAAACAAAATGCTTTGAAACCCTTGATTCTTGACAGAAGTAATTCTTGAGCATCCTACCATTGACAGGACCTCCATATAGATCTTCTCCATTCAATTCCTTCAGGAAGAAAGCATTGTGATCCCTCTCAACATGAATAATAAAAGGTCCTTTCCACAAGTTCTCAAACTTGCCATGTTTTCCCTTTTCTTCCCTTCTTGAATCCCATTTAAGAACTATATTTCCAACTTGGAAATTATTTGCCTTAGTCCTTTTATCAAATAGTTTCTTGATATTTTCTTGGACTAGTTGTGTTCTTTCATAGACTTCTTCTCTGGACTGCTGTAAATGAATTGTTTGGTTGATTCTTCTCTGCATATCATTTTCCTCAGTTTGCACTTCTTGAAGGAGTTTCATGACTGGAACTCCTAATGATGTTGGGAATACCACATCCATGCCATAAACCAACTGATAGGGGGACATATTTATTGACTTTTTTGTAGTTAATCTATCAGCCCATAAGGCACAAACCAACTTAGTGTGCCAGGATTTCTAATTTTGTTCCAACAAATTTTTGATGATATTGATGAGGCTCTTGTTGGAGGATTCAACTAATCCATTTCCTTGGGGATAGTAGGCAGTAGAGTGGCCCAAGGTGATGTGGTATTTGTAACAGAAATCAACCATTCTTTTAGAATTAAAGGTAGTAGCATTATCTGTGATGATTTTTCTAGGACAACCAAATCTGGATAGGATTTTTGTTTTAAGGAACTTGATAATGACAGATTCAGTAGCATTCCTAGATGGTATGGCTTCTATCCACTTGGTAAAGTAGTTAGTGGCAGTGAGGATCCACTTATGCTGGGCTGATGAAGATGGGTGAATTTCCCCAATCAAGTCCAAGCTCCATTGTTGAAAGGGTGCCTCAACACTGATGGGATGTAAGGGTAAGGGAAGGAGCTTTCTTTTGACATCAAAAATTTGACACTTATGGCAAGACATGAATAAATTTTGAGTGTTTGGGAAAAGAGTGGGCCAATAGTGACCAGATCTGAGGATTTTGTTTGCTGCGGTCTTCCAATAGAGGTGTCCTCCACATTCTCCTTCATGGAGCTCATGCATGATTTTTCTTGCATCATCCTCAAGTAAACATTTAAGCAAAATTCCAACAACATTTTTCCAATATAATACCCCATCTAATATACAATAATTCAAAGCCTTCTGTTTCAAAAATCTAGCTTTAGTTTTAGATAAAGAAGGAGGGGCATTTAGATATAAAAGCACAAAAATGATGTCAGCATACCAAGGAGAATTCAGAAATGTTTCTTCAATGTAAGGAGCAGTGAATTCTTCTATTTCTTCCAACACATCCACCATGTTCATATCTAGTGCTTGGAAGTTTGAATCAGCCATGAGTTTTGCTAATCCCCGCCCTTTAATCAGTTTGGTGGGCCTGATTTCTAAGTCATATTCAAGAATAGTAGCAATCCATTTTCGCCTTTTAACATCAGCGTCTTGACTTAGAATATCCTTGACAACAGTATGTGGAACAAAAGCAATTATGTGAGAGTGTAAAATGTAGACTCTAAAGTCTTTTAATGATTTCACTAATGCTAAGGCTTGCTTCTCCATGATGTTATATTTGAGAGGAGCATCTCTTAAGGCCCTACTAAAAAAGGATATTGGTTTTTCTTGCCCCAAGTCATTCTTTTGAAGTAATATTGCAAATATTGTATGTTCAGATGCAAAAGAAAAGATATAAAGGTCTTTGGTGAAATCTGGACTAATCAAGATTGGTGTTTGAGTGAGAGCTTGTTTAACCAGTTCAAATGATTGTTTAGCTTGTATAGTCCATTTTACACCTACCTCTTTCTTAAGCATGTTTGTAATGTTTCTTAATAGTTTATCAAGGTTGGGGATAAACCTCCTCAAGAAATTTATCTTCCCAATGAAAGATTGTAATTCTTTGAGGCTTCTTGGATGGCTGATTTTCAATATGCCATCAATCCTTTTAGGGTCCACTTTGATTCCCTCTTCTGAAATTATGTGACCAAGAATTTTACCTTCTTGGAGACAAAAGAGTGTCTTCTTGGGATTCAAAGATAAGCCAAATCTCCTACATTTCTCAAAAATGTTTCTTAAGTGGATCAAATGTTCTTCATCAATCTTTGAGAAAACAGTTATGTCATCAAGGTAAATGATTATAAAATATCCAATGTCTTCTGAGAAGGCTATGTCCATGGCCCTTTGGAAGGTGGCCCCTGCATTCATTAATCTGAATGGCATTTTGACATACATAAAGGTGCTCTAAGGTGTAGTAAAAGCATTTTTATGTTGATCACTTGGGAGCACTAACCCCTGATTGTAACCTGAGAACCCATCCAACAGTGATATTCTTTTTGAACCAACTACCCTTTGAAGTATATGGTCCATCTTGGGCAAGGGGTAGTTGTATTTGAGTGAGGCTCTATTTAGATTTCTAAAGTCAATGCAAAGCCTGATTTCCCCTGCCTTCTTCCTAAAAGAAACTAAGTTTGAAACCCACTCTGAATATCTAATGGGTACTATAATACCAACATCATACATATTTTCAATTTCTTTTTTAACTAAAGGCAATAAAACAGGGTTTATCCTCCTTAATTTTTGTTTGAAAGGTTTCTGATTTTCCTTAAGAGGAATTTTGTGCTGAATGATGCTAGTGTCATAAGATTTCAGATCTTTGTATCCCCAAGAAAACACATCTCTAAACTATTTGAATAGCTCTATGTATTGCACTTTTATATGAGCTGGGAGAGTGTTGGACAGCTTGATCATCTTGGGTTCTACTAGGCTGCCTGTGTTATGTTCTTCTACATCTGTTTCCATAGGCTCCATTCTTGGTTCTTTGGCTACATCATTGAAGTCAAAAAGGTGTTCTAAAGGTGTGAGACCTCTTGGAATTTTATCATTATTGAATTGTAACACTTCCAAGTCTTTCTGTTCTACATTGTCAATTAATTCTACTTCAAAAAGATTCTCATAGTGATTTATATCAGTAGAATATGGCATTTCTGTTTCTGGGATTTGTTCATTTTCTACATAGTTTTGTTCAAGGCTGGTTTCTGATGCTGGTATGGAAAAATCATTTTCTGATTTTAGGAAATCATCTATGTGTTTGTTAGTGTTAAACACTTGCCAGTAGTCCTCATTGTCAGGCACTGCAGGCCTGTTTTTGACCTTTATGTTAAGATGTTTATTTATCTGAGGTACTTGGCAATTACTGGCAGTGAAGGAAAGTTCATTTGCTAGATGATTTTGGGATCTTGGTATGAAAATGAGTTCATATTTTTCAAAGGTCTTTAATAAATCAAGGGCATCATTTCAATATTCTCTAAGTCTTGGGTTTTTAGCTGAGTATTCTCCTTTGATTTGTCTTATGATAAGTTTAGAGTCTCCTAAGACTGATATTTTCTGGGCTTCTAATTGTCTAAGCAACTGTAAGCCAAGGAGAAGGGCTTCATATTCAACAATGTTATTTGTGCATGGAAAATCTAGTTTATATGAATAACTTTGATTTTTATTTTGAATCCATACACCTACCCCTGCACTTGTTTTATTACAAGACCCATCAAAGTTTATTGTACAAAGTGTTTTTGCCTCATATTCCTTTTCTTGTTGCTGTTGATTGCTAATGTTTTGTATTTGATTTGAGGAAAGTTTTGATTGTTCTGGAAAACTGATTTCCTCTTTGTTTCCCTTTTCTTGTTGAGTGTTTTGATATTCATTGTACAAGATAAAGGAATCTAAACTTGATTGAATCGAATAGATTGGAGAGTTGTTTGGTTTGTCTATGTTTCTCACCATGTGTTTCATGTGGGATTCCTTGTATAATCTTCATCTTGGGTTAAAAACTGGGATGGTGGCATAAGACATGTCCATTTGAAGACTCCCTTGAAGTTTGGCTCCCCATGATCTTAATAAAAGCATGCCATATTTTGGGGGAATGTTAGCTATCACTATGTCCATTACTAGACTCTTAGCAGGGATCTGAGATAAGTTTACACATAAATCTTTGATTAAACCCAAGCATTTGAATCTGCTTGAATCAAAGGAATACAGATCCTTGTATGGTTTATTAAGCCTAAGCTTTCCATTACTACTTTGGGCATAAGATTATGCGAAGCTCCAGAGTCTAACATGGAATTGTGTAATATCCTATCATGTATATTCAAACTGACATAGAAGGGAGGGAAAGCTCCTTCTTGGTATTTCCCTTCAACTTCAGGACCAAACAATAATTCTGGTTTATCATCTATCAAGTTCAATGTATCAATGTATTTTCCTAAATTTAAAGCTTTCAAAACTTGTTTTTTGTACATTTCTTGGGTTACTAGTTCAACTAGAGGTATAGTAATTTTTATCTTTGCAATCTCTCCCTCAAGGTTGAAAGGAACTATTGTTTTTGTCATATTTACATCTGTATTTTCAATTGAATTCCTTTTAGCAATTCTGATTTGTTGAACTTTGTTTGGAATGTTATTAGGGATAGTTTTTCTAGGGCCACTAGCTGAGGTGCTAGGGAAAATTTGTTCAACATTTGGTTGGGTGCTCTTCTCTTTGTTTAAATCTGGTTTCTTAGCCAAAATATTGGTTTTCTCTGCTGTTTTCTTGGGCTGTTTTTCTACATTTTTCCTAACAATAGTGCTAGTGTTCTTGTCATTTGAATTATCTATGTTCCCTTTGCTCCTAAGATCATGATGTTTGTGCACCTCCATGATTTCATTTTCAAACCCCAATCTATAATCATCAGAATCCTCATAGGTGTGTTCATTTTGATTTGAGGAGAAGAAACCTTGTTCTTCTTCAGTGAGGAAGACATCATCCCCATTGTCTGATCCAATCAAGTTTACATGATCTTCTCCCAACCTTTCAATCTCCCTTTCTTCCTCTTAATATACATAGTTTTGTTGGAAAGGAGGTCTAATTTGTTGGTCATTGTCTCTTTGCCTATCTTGATTATTTTATCTTCTGAAATTATGATTTATATTTTTATTTTGGGGGTTGTTTTGAGGTTCTCTCGGTGGCACTCTATCATTCAAGTTGCTCTTTTCAAGCATCCTCTCCATTACCTTCACTAGGTTGTCAATTCTGGTCTTAGAGGATGAGGTTGAGGGTGCAATATCATCTTTATAAGTTACCCTCTTCTCTGATCTTACCCTAGCTCTTTTCTCAATTAAGTTTGCTTCTACAGTCACAGCTCCCTTCTGCATGTCTTCTAGAGCTAAGTAATCTCTCTCTCTTAGTTGATAGGCCATTTCGTCATCAAAACCTTCAGGATATCTTACTAAGGCCATGCCTTGGGGAGGTTTCATGTGAGGTGGAAGAGCATTGTAAACACTGTTAAACCTAGTGGAGTAGTCATGAACACTCTCCCCTTGATTTCTTTTAAGACTGCTATACTCTGATAATATTTGGAGAGGGTTCTTTCTTATTTCCCATTTGTTTATGAATGTTTGATGCAAAGAAGGAAGATCATTGATGCTGTTAGGAGTTATGTTTTTAAACCACTTCTTTACTTCTCCTCCTAAACTTTGGGCAAATATTCTCATCTTTATGGTCTCATCTTCTATTTCTAAGTAATCAAATGCATAGTCCATCCTATCTACGTGTTGCTGGGTAGTATTAGGTTCATTTCCAGTGAAATGAGGAATTTTGGATTGGTAATCATTTGGTAAGGGAACCATGGGTTGTGGTAACACTAGTGGGGCATACCATGCTGCCATGGCTGGAAGGAAAGGTGGATTTACAAGGGGTGGATTTAAAAGAGGGAAAGTGGGCTGAAATGGAGTTTTTTGAATAGTGGTAGTATGGATTGGAGTGGAAGAAACACTTGGGCCAACAAACTGGTTTTGAGCAGATTTGTTATGGAAAAGGCTAAAGTGATGAAGAAGCTGGGAATCAAGAGGAGTAGAAGGTGAGGCTTCTCTACTAAAGCTCTACTGCAAATCTGCAATTTCAAGATCAGCTTGGTTTAAATCACCTTGAGACCTAGTTCTAAAGATGTTCTTTGTATGATGTAAGTCAAAGTGTGAATCCTCCAAGACAGCAAGGTTTTCAGGGAAAGATTTTGTTCTTGGGATGTTCCTATCAGTAGCTGATTTTCCAGACTTAGAAGTCTGCCACAAAATATTCTCTAGATTGTCAAATATTGTAGGAGGATTAGGGTTTGGATGAGATCTAGTGTTGATCCTATGTGAAGCCAGAATGTTTTTCAAAAAATGAGAGAGGGTAAAGTTTTTTAGGGATTGTTTTGAAAGTTTTGCCTCTCAGAATGTCTTATCAAGTATGGGACTAGGCTTCTAGACTTCCTCAAGGCTAGTTAACACAATCTTAAGGAAATTTGGAGATCTAGATGGGTAATAATCCTACTGGGGCCAATGGAGTTTCCAGGTGGAAAATTTTTAGCTTTTGTGAAGGTAAAATGTTTTATGGTATGTTTATTATGAAGCCAATCTGAAATATTTTTGGATTTTGTATATTTCCATGGTTATGAGAGTGTCCTATGTCTGAAATTAACACTTAGCTAAGGTGCTCAAACAAACAGAGTCTACTCTATGGCTTACTAACTGATTATCTCAGAGATTTGTAGGACTAAAGAGTTTATAATATTTTGTTAAGCTATCATAAATTCAATGTGTCCCACCGTGATCGCCATTATGTTGGGGTTCCTGAGTTTTGATAGATTGGCTAACCAAAAGAAAGGACAACATCATAACCAATCTTTAGAGTTCCAGGATCTAGTCCTCCTGTTCTCAGAGAGGGATCTCTCAAATTATTTGTTTGCAAAGGTATATCTTGTTTTCTTTTAAGTATTGATTTTAGACTAGTTATTAAGTGCGAGTGTTTGTTTGGTTTGTTTGTTTGGTTGAAATGGTATAGTAGAACATGAAAGGTCTAGGTAGTATAGATAGAAATAAGGAGTGTTAGGTTCATTGGGCAATGGAGTCAAGAAGAAGTAAAGAACAAGCTCATAAATGGATATGGGATATCAAAGGGCAAATCTAACTTGGGAACAAGATCCTTTAGTTTTTTTGAATGAGATGGACATTAATGATTTTGGAAATAGAAGTTTAATTCTCAACAAAGGGAACTTAAAAACATCACTTGAACAATAAAGAGTCATTTGATAGACAGGGCTAACCATGAATTCTACAAACCACACTTTAAGAAAATAATGACTTCAAGACAACTTTCAAAATGAAATCTAAGATTCGGGGAACACCCTATTTCCTCAAAGACTTTATTTCAAAGGAATTAGAAAACATGAAAGATTCACTGATAATTGTAGTCATAGAAGAGGGAACACCTAACACATCTATGATCACAACTATGAAGACCTTTAAAACAATTTTTCAAGCAGGGACAAAGTGTATGATCAAAACAGACCTCCTTGGCTAACTGTATACAATGGTACTTCAAAGGGAGACTTCAAAAACAGTTTTCAAGTGGTAACACACAAGCAGGGAAAACCATAAATCATGCTGGAACCAAATATTTGAACTATTTGAGAAATAAACAAGCATAAGGGTTCAAGAGAATCATTAAAGACTCTAGAATGCCTTAGCAGAAGAAAACATAAAACAGTGAAGGATAAACAGGTCTAAGGTGCTTCCAGGAGTCATTTCTTAGCTTAAACTTTTCATCCTACTGTAGTAAGAATTTATGAAACATAATGAAAACAGGAAAAACAACAAACAATTCAGAATACATCACCAGCAACCAAGCTCGGGGATCCAATGATAGAGCCTTCTCAAGAACAAGCATGTCAAAACATCATCAAGCTTCCAATACTTCAATTTTCTCTTCAACTTCAAACAGACTATATATTATTTTAGAGAGTTCCAGTGTTACAACTAGTGATCAACCAACCAACAAATTCTCATATTCTTAAGAAGTATTTATAGAAGAAATGAGGAGGTGGAAGAGTTTTTGGGTTCAGTATCATTAATTCTACACTAAATGCAACTTCCAGCCTTGAAAACCATGCAAGGCATAAGGCAGGAATGCATCGAATTACAACTCTATTTCATTTATTCTATTTCTTCTTTTTAGTATTAGTGGGTAAAAATATTGACTTTAAGGCACTTTCTTATCTTTACAATAACTTCTACTGACAATCGAGATATTTGTTTTTCTTGTAATAACTGTTCAGTTGCCCTTGGCCTTAATGTTTCAGAATGAGATTTGATCTGGGTATTCCTTTCAGGCAGAGAGTCTGTAGGTGGCAATTTTGGTAGTTGGGGATTCAATTAGCCCCTTTGATGTGGCTCTGAGGTGTCCTTCGATTGATATTTCTCTGTTTTATAAACACAGTGATTTATCTCTGGATCTATGTTTAGGCTTGATTAAGCCATAATCTTCATCTTTGACACTAAGAATCTTTTATTAATTAACTCTGACTATGTTTTTTGTTTGCAGATGCGCAGAGGGTTTGTCGAAGAAATTGTTCAGAAAAACCGATAATCATGACTTATCGATCTTCTAAAAATATGTAATTATCACTTTAAACCCTTTAATCTGTATCAAAGGCCATGAGGATCGTCATCCTCGGCCCATAATAACACTGTAATGGTTGTGGGAGGGTTTACCTTAATCCTCATTAAACCTGCATAAAACAAACAAAGTTAATTTAAATCCTGCGAAGATTTGGTTTAAAACTTCTTTGGAAGGTTCGTGGAAGTGTTTCGGAGCAATGAGGATGAGTGGTTGCAACAGTGGGAGGAGAAAAACCGTGGCGGAAAAACGAAAAAGAGGTTTAAATTTGATTTCGGGCATGAATTGAGAAGAAGTGGTTTTGGGAAAATCGGCAGCGGTTTTCGTGTAGCATTTGGGGGGGGGGGGGGGGGGGTAAGTGGTATTAGATTTTGGAACGCGATATATGTTAGCGTTTGACACGTGGATTTCTAAAACCAATTTTATCGCACAGAAGTAGCGCACTGTGAAAAGGGGCCAAAAATTACGCGATATGGATTCTGGTTCGTTGGATTGGAGGTTCCAGATCCAACGGTGCAGGTTGAGCGCGATAGGTCCAAAGGTGTGCGGGGGATGTATGGTGGGACCGACATTTGTTTTTTCATGTAGCAGAAGGGATTTGGGTAAATGATGAGCACCATGGGTTTATAGTGTTAAAGGGATATAATCAAGGTGAGGATGATTATACAAAGAAGAAGAGGTGGAAATGGGAGGGAGCGCTGATTGCCGTTGGATAAACTTCAATCAATATTGGAGATTGATTCAGAAGGGGGAAGTAATGGTGGGGTAAAAACATGAGAGAAAGGAGGGCCTACCTTTTTCATAAAGGGTGAAAGGGTTTTTTCTTAGCAAAAAAAGGTTTTATAAGAGCGGCGGGAAGGATCAATGAGAGCCATCAGATCATGAGGATCGACGGCTGAGATCTATCGATGGGGAAGAAAAAGAAGGGCGGGGTTTGAAAAGCAGAAGTATTGTGGGCCGTCAGATTTGAGAAGATTAACGACAGAGATTAAAGATGGTGGATGAAGTGTTAGGAGGATGGAAAAACTGCAATGAAACGCGGACCGTTGGATCCAGCAGAATGAATGGTCAGGATTAAATCAGGGATCACACATCGGAGGTGAAAAGCGAATGGGAGTTTGGATTTGCAATGTGCGATTAAGCGCTGGCCATTCGATCTGAAGGATGATTAATGATCATGATTTAATCAGCGGGCATGATGTCGGAGGGCTATGGGCGGAGCGTGATTGAATCTTGGTCGTCGATTCTTGTGGATTCGACGACTGAGATTAAATCGGGGGATCGACATCGGAGGAGGAAAAAGAAAAGGATAAAGGGAAATTGCGACTGCAATATGTGATGCGATGAGCGCTTCGTGCTTGGTCACAGTGCAGGTCATATGCGGAAAGGGACTAGGGCTAAGGCCGAAAGGGGCTTAAGGCCTTAATACTGAAAAATGGGTTTTTAGGCCAAAATGAAGGTTTTTCAGAGGATTTTGAGGGTTCCGATAAGGGATGAAAGGGTTTTAAAACCAGATAAAGGTAAGATATGAGGTTTAAAGAGGGTTAGGATGATTTAGAGGTTAAATGAAGGTGTTTTTGAGGGATTTGGTGAGGGAAACAAGGATGAAAATGGAGAGTTTGTGAGAGTGAAAATGGAGAGGTGAATGGTGAGAAATGAAGTGTTTATAAGTAGTTTTCTCTTGGTGAACAGCAGATCCTTGAGGGCTTATAGTGAAACAACAGTGAAGATTAACTCAAAGGATAATAATCATCATAAAAATTCAAAATATGATAAGTTTTCAAAGGGAACTATCTCTTGACGGTTTAAAAGACAAGCTTAGCCACCATTTAGTATGACAAAATTTATAGGTGGCTAACAGAAAAGATATAAAAATATTTGGTGAAATCTGGACTAATCAAGATTGGTGTTTGAGTGAGAGCTTGTTTAACTAGTTCAAATGATTGTTTAGCTTGTGTAGTCCATTTATAACCTACCTCTTTCTTAACCATGTTTGTAATGTTCCTTAATAGCTCAGCAAGGTTGGGGATAAACCTCCTCAAAAAATTAGTCTTTCCAATGAAAGATTGTAATTATTTGAGGCTTCTTGGATGGCTGATTTTCAATATGCCATCCATCCTTTTAGGGTCTACTTTGATTCCCTCTTCTGAAATTATGTGACCAAGAATTTTACCTTCTTGGAGACCAAAGAGTGTCTTTTTGGGGTTCAAAGATAAGCCAAATCTCCTACATTTCTCAAAAGACTTTCTTAAGTGGATCAAATGTTCTTCATCAGTCTTTGAGAAAAAAATTATGTCATCAAGGTAAATGATTATAAAATATCCAATATCTTCAGAGAAGGCTATGTCCATGGCCCTCTAGAAGGTGGCCCCTACATTCATCAAACCAAATGGCATTTTGACATACATAAAGGTGCCCCAAGGTGTAGTAAAGACAGTTTTGTGTTGATCACTTGGGAGAACTAACACCTGATTGTACCCTGAGAACCCATCCAACAATGATATTATTTTTGACCCAACTACCCTTTGAAGTATATGGTCCATCTTTGGGAAGGGGTAGTTGTGTTTTAGGGAGGCTCTATTTAGATTTATGAAGTCAATGCAGAGCATGATTTCCCCTGTCTTCTTCCTAACAAAAACTAAGTTTGACACCCATTTTGAATATCTAAGGGATACTATAATCCCAGCATCATACATCTTTTCAATTTCATTTTTAACTAAAGGCAATAAAACATGGTTTATTCTCCTTAGTTTTTGTTTGAAAGGCTTCTGATTTTCCTTAAGAGGAATCTTGTGTTGAATGATGCTAGTGTCATAAGATTTCATATCTTGGTATCCCCAAACAAAAAAATCTCTAAATTCTTTGAATAGATCTATGTATTGCAATTTTATGTGAGCTGGGAGAGTGCTGGACAGTTTGATCATCTTGGGTTCGGTTGGGCTGCCTATGTTATGCTCTTCTACATCTGTTTCCATAGGCTCCATTCTTGGTTCTTTGGCTACATCATTAAAGTCAAAAGAGTGTTCTAAAGGTGTGAGACCTCTTGGAATTGTATCATTCTTGCATTGTAAAACTTCCAAGTCTTTCTGGTTTGTGTTGTCAATTGATTCCGCTTCAAAAATATTTGCACAATGATTTATATCAGCATAATATGTCATTTCTGTTTATGGGATTTTTTCATTATCCAAATATTTTTCTTCATGGTTGGTTTCTAATGCTGGTATGGAAAAATCATTCTCTGACTTTAGGAAATCATCTATGTGTTTTTCAGTGTCAAACACTTGCCATTGGTCCTCATTGTCAGGCACTGCAGGCCTGTTTTTGACCTTTATGTTAAGATGTTCATTTATCTGAGGTACTTGGAAATTGTTGGCAGCGAAGGCAAGTTCATTTGCTAGATGATTTTGTGCTCTTGGAATGAAAACGAGTTCATATTTTTCAAAGGTATTTAATAAATCAAGGGAAGCATTTCGATATTCTCTAAGTCTTGGGTTTTTAGCTGAATATTCTCCTTTGATTTGTCTTATGATAAGTTCAGAATCTCCTAGGATCGATATTTTCTAGGCTTCTAATTGTTTAAGCAACTATAAGCCTGATCCAGGTGGATATTGGTGGCCACCCACCTATTCCACTTGGCCCCCCACCATTGTCTCTTTCAGTTTTTCAGTTTCGGCATAACTTACTATTTTTAGCAGTTTTTCGGGTCCTGAACTTCCGGAGCCGTTTTGAGGCCCTAAACGACGTTTTTTGGGTATGAAAGCGCTAGCAACTGCTCAGGCCGATTCAGATCATGTCCAGTCTGAAGTTGACAAAGCAAGTAGCTTCATCGAGCGCATTCAACACATCCGCCAACAGGTTCATGATATATTGGACAGAGCCAATGCGAAGTACAAACCGCGCCATGATCAACACCGGGTGCCACACCACTTCCAGGTGGGCGACAAAGTATGGCTACATTTGCAGAAGGAGCGCCTCACTGGACCTCACCGCAAGCTTCGCCCGCTACGATACGGGCCGTACACCATCACCAAGGCCGTAGGTAACAATGCCTTCGAGCTTAGTATTCCACCATTCCTTGGTCTGCACCCAGTCTTCAATGTGGATCGCCTTCGTCCTTACTTTCCACCTCTACTGGACACCTCGGACATTGCAGAACAACTCACACCAACAGAGTTAAACCCAGACTGCATAGAACAGGCCACCACAGATTGTATCATGGACATGCAAATCAAGAACACTCGTCAACATCAGATCCAACTGTATCGGGTTGTCAAAGCTGGCCAACTCCTGCACCAAGGAAAGTGGTTCACCAGGGACCAAGTTCAGCAGAAATTTCCTCATCTCATGGAGGAACTTAACGCAATGGGGACCATTGCTTCCTAAGGGGGGAGGAATGATCCAGGTTGATATTGGTGGCCACCCACCTATTCCACTTGGCCCCCCACCATTGTCTCTTTCAGTTTTTCAGTTTCGGCATAACTTACTATTTTTAGCAGTTTTTCGGGTCCTGAACTTCCGGAGCCGTTTTGAGGCCCTAAACGACGTTTTTGGGTATGAAAGCGCCAGCGAATTTTCTGATAAAATTCGTCCCGACAGCTGTAGTCCTCGGATAGAGCTTTCTAATGATGTATCATATGCGTCAAACGGAGATAGTATGCCAAAGTTACGTCCCTGGGAAGTTGAAACACCACTTTACCCAAACGGGGCCCATAGTTTTGGCGCTTCATCTCCTAGGGTTAGGTTTTTGGGATGTTTAGGGTTCTCCATTGTTTCTCAATAATAAATAGGCCCTCGCGCCTCATTGTAAAGGGGTTCAGAGGTCTGTAGCCACCACATCTCTTCTCAGAGATAGCTACCAGTACCCTAGCTAGTTTTATTTCCATTGTCTGTAAGCAAATTTCAGTTCTTTGATATTAATGAAATGAAGTGTTATTTCCGCTGCATCTCTGTATTTATGGTTATGTGTTTATTCTGTTGCGTTCCTGCATAAATCCGGATCAAAGCCAAGGATAAGGGCTTCATATTCAGCAATATTTTTGGTGCATGGAAAATATAGTTTATATGAATAACCTTGATTTTTATTTTGAATCCATACACCTACCCCTGCACTTGTTTTATTAAAATACCCATCAAAGTTTATTATCCAAAGTATCTTTGCCTCATTTTCACTTTCTTGTTGTTGTTGCTTGCTAATGTTTTGTATTTGATTTGAGGGAAGTTTTGAGTGTTCTGGTAAACTGATTTCCTCTTTTTTTTCCTTTTCTTGTTGAGTGATTTGATCTTCATTGTACAATATAACATAATATAGACTTGATTGAATGGAATAGATTGGAGATTTGTTTGGTTTATCTATGTTGCTCACCATGTATTTCATGTGGGATTCCCTGTATAGTCTTCTAGTTTGGTTAAACACTGGGATGGTGGCATAGGACATGTCCATTTGAAGGCTTCCCTGAAGTTTGGCTCCCCATGATCTTGATAAAAGCATGCCATATCTTGGGGGAATGTCAGCCACTACAATTTCCATCACTAGATTCTTGGCAGGGATCTGAGATAAGTTTACACATAAATCTTTGATTAAACCCAATAATTTGACTCTGCTTGAATCAAAGGAATACATATCCTTGTATGGTTTAGTAATTTCTAAGCCTAAGCTTTCCATTACTACTTTGCGCATAAGATTATGTGAAGCTTCAGAGTCTAACATGGCATTGTGTAATATCCTATCATGTATATTCAAACTGACACAGAAGGGAGGGACATCTCCTTCTTGGTATTTTCCTTCAACTTCTAGACCAAACAACAACTCAGATTTGTCATCTGTCAAATTTAATGAATCAGTGTCACTTCCTAAGTTCTAAGATTTCAAAACTTGGTTTTGTACACTTATTGGGTTACTAGTTCAATTAGAGGTATGGTAGTTTTTATCTTTGCAATCTCTCCCTCAAGGCTGAAAGGAACTATTGTTTTTGTCATATTTACATCTTTTTTTTCAATTGAATTCCTTTCAGCGATTCTGATTTGTTGAACTTTGTTTCGACTGTTATTAGGGACAGTTTTGCTAGGGCCACTAGCTGAGGTGCTAGGGAAACTTTGTTCAACATTTGGCTGGCTGCTTTTCTCTTTGTTTAAATATGTTGTCTTAGCCAAAATGTTGGGTTTCTCTGTTGTTTTCTTAGGCTAATTTTCTGTATTTTTCCTAATAGCAGTGCTAGTGTTTTTATTATTTGAATTATCTAGGTTCCTTTTGCTTCTTAGATCATACTGTTTATTTACCTCCATGATTGCGTTCTGAAACCCCAATCTATAATCTTCAGAATCCTCATTATTGTATTCATTTTGTTCTGAAGAGAAGAATCCTTGTTCTTCTTCAGTGAGAAAAACATCTGTCTCACTGTTAGATCCTATCAAGTTTACATGATCTTCCAATCTTTCAACTTCCCTTTCTTCTTCTTGATAAACATAGTTTTGTTGAAAGGGAGGCCTAATCTGTTGGTCATTATCTCTTTGCCTATCTTGATTAGGGTCTCTTCTAAGATTTTGGTTTCTATTTCTATTTTAGTTTCTCTAGGAGGCACTCTCTCATTCAGATTTATCTTCTCAAACATCCTCTCCATTACCTTTACGAAGTTATCAATTCTATTATCTGATGCTGAAGTTGATGGCATTATATCATCCTTGTATGTAACTCTTTTTTCCGCTCTCAACTGTTACACTGAAAACTGTCACCTTGACATTCTGCTGATTGTATGAGCTCATTATTACTCATACTTCCTCCTTTTGCAAGTCCAACATACCAGCTCCTCATATCAAGCTTCAAAATCAGAGAAAAATCCCTAAAATCCCCTAAGAATTGGTATCGCACTTTCTCTATGCATTCCCTGCGGTCCCGCACCTAAATCTCAGCCTTCCTGCGGAACCATACTGCACGTTCTTTGTGTAATGGGTGCGGACCTCTGTAAAACATAAAAAGGCGAGAAAATGAAGATAAAAAGTGAATTCCAGGTGAATTCTAGAAGATTCTAGACGGGAATTTTCGGGAATGGATACGCTTTGAGAAGGTTCATGCATCCCTCACTTGATGGAGCTAAACCCTTGATGTAAGGAGCTTATCCCTTTGAAGGAGGATTCTATCCCTTCATATTTGGAACAAGAAACCTCCTCTTTTCCACTATAAAAAGAGGCCTTGGGAAGCCTCAAAGGGAGTTCAAGCTTAAGAGATTTGAAGTTAAATGCTGTTGAGATTCAGTCTAAAATAACTAAGACTTTCTGTGAGGTTAAATCACTCTTTCTGTGAGGTTCAATCACTCATCTCTAGTTGTCTTGGTTCAAAGAGTGCAATGCTTGTCAAACTAAAAGAGATTCCTGCTTCGGACCCCGGGAGGACCTGCACAAAATCAAGGCACAGGTTGTAAAGGTTTTCTATATTTGAAGTTAATACAAATATACTCATTTCTCTCATTAAACTGTCTATTCATGGTTTATTTCATAAATTCCTTGATCATTATGATAAGTATTATTTATAATAATGTCTATACAGGTGCTGCTTAATCTTTTTGCTTGTTTGTGACTGCAGATTCACGAGGAACGTTCTTTCAGTGCACGGGAAGGACTTCAACGAAATCAAGCAAGCGTTGGACATAAGGTAGGCCTTACACCTATATAGTGTTTTTTTATGAATCATATATGCTTAGAGAGAGATTAGTATAATTGGCTATTTGTTGCTAGTTACCTTTTGTACTAGAGAGATCGGTATTGTCCGCAAGACGGATTAATCTACACAACATCAACCTAGCTCTTTTCTCAATCATATTTGCCTCCACACTCATGGCTTCCCTGCATATCTTCTAAGGTTGAGGGATCTCTTTCTCTTAATTGGTAGGCCATTTCAGGGTCAAAGCCTTCTGGGAATTTAGCCAAGGCTAAGCCTAGTGGAGGCTTCATGTCTGGAGGAAGTGCATTATACACACTATTGAATCTAGTGCAGTAATCATGGACACTTTCCCCAGTATTCCTTTTGAGATTAGTATAGTCTGAAAGGATTTGAAGAGGGGTTTTTCTGATTTCCCATTTGTTTATGAAAGCTTGATATATAGAAGGGAGATCATTTATGCTGTGAGGAGCTAAGTTTTTAAACCACTTTTCCACTTCTCCCCCTAAACTTTGGGCAAAGATTCTCATTTTAATGGTCTCATCATCTATCTCCATGTAATCAAATGCATCATTCATTTTTTCTACATGCTGCTGGGTAGTAGTAGGTTCATTTGCAATGAAATGGGGAATTTTAGATTGATAGTCATTTGGTAAGGGAACCAGAGGTTGTGGTAACACTAATGGGGTATACCATGCTGCCATGGATGGAAAGAAAGTTGGATTTACAAGGGGTGGATTGAAAAGAGGGAAAATGGGATGAGATGGGGTGTTTTGAACAATGGTAGTATGGATTGGAGTGGAAGAAACACTTGGGCCAAAAAACTGGTTTTGAGCATATTTTTTATGAAAGAGGCTAAAGTTGTGAAGAAGCTGGGAATCATGAGGAGTAGAAGGTGAGGCTTCTCTACTAAAGCTCTGTTGGAAACCTGCAGTTTCAAAATTAGCTTGATTTAAATCACTTTGAGACCTGGTTCTGAATATGTTCTTTGTATGATGTAAATCAAAGTGTAAATCCTCTAAGACAACAAGGTTTTCAGGGACAGGTTGTGTTCTTAAGAGGTTCCCATCAGCAGCTGATTTTCCAGAATTAGAATTTTGCCACAAAATATTCTCTGGATTGTCAACTATTGTAGGAGGATTAGGGTCTGGATGAGATCTAGTGTTGATCCTACATGAAGCCAGACTGCTTTTTCAAAAATGAGAGAGGCTGAAGTTTTTTTTTAGGGATTGTTTTGAAAGTTTTGCCTCTCACAATGTCTATTCTAGTATGGGACTAGGCTTCTAAACTATCTCAAGGCTGGTTAACACAGTCCTAAAGAGATCTGGAGACCTAGATGAGTAATAAGCCTACTGGGGCCAATGGAGTCGCCAGGTGGAAACGTTTTAGCTTTTGTGAAGGTAAAATGTTTTATGGTTCCACCACCATGTTTATTATGAAGCCAATCTAAATTATTTTTGGATTTTCTGAGTTTTTTCAGTGCTATGGGTTATGAGAGTGTCCTAAATCTATTTCAACACTTAGCTACAGTGATGAGACAAACATAGTTTACTCTTATGGCTTAGCTAGCTGATTCCTTCAAGGTTTGATAAGGCTCTATGAGAATCCTAAGGGTTACTTAGTTTGTCATTGATTCAAGTAAGTCCTATCATGATCACCATTTTCTTTGGTAGTGCTTGAAGAGAGATACTTATACTATACTGAACAGTGAGTGTTTTGTTTTTAAGGATTTTACTCAGTGTCCTACTGTGATCACCATTATGTTGGGGTCCTGTGTTTTGATAGATTGGCCAACCAAAAGACAAGGCAACATCAGAACCAATCTTTAGATTTTCAGGATCTAGTCCTCCTTTTCTCAGAGAGGGATATCTCAAATTGTTTGCAAAGGTATGTCTTGTTTGCTTTTAAGTATTTATTTTATACTAGTTATTAAGTGCAAGTGTTTGTTTGATTTGTCTCTTCTAAGATTTTGGTTTCTATTTCTATTTTAGTTTCTCTAGGAGGCACTCTCTCATTCAGATTTATCTTCTCAAACATCCTCTCCATTACCTTTACGAAGTTATCAATTCTATTATCTGATGCTGAAGTTGATGGCATTATATCATCCTTGTATGTAACTCTTTTTTCCGCTCTCAACTGTTACACTGAAAACTGTCACCTTGACATTCTGCTGATTGTATGAGCTCATTATTACTCATACTTCCTCCTTTTGCAA
This sequence comes from Pinus albicaulis, assembly GCA_034641835.2. Classification (NCBI taxonomy): domain Eukaryota; kingdom Viridiplantae; phylum Streptophyta; class Pinopsida; order Pinales; family Pinaceae; genus Pinus; species Pinus albicaulis. Next base: position 644,718,333 of record CM076583.1, on the reverse strand, counting down.
GTCCAACATACCAGCTCCTCATATCAAGCTTCAAAATCAGAGAAAAATCCCTAAAATCCCCTAAGAATTAGTATCGCACTTTCTCTATGCATTCCCTGCGGTCCCACACCTAAATCTCAGTCTGCCTGCGGAACCATACCGCACATTCCTTGTGTTATGGGTGCGGACCTCTGTAAAACATAAAAAGGCGAGAAAGTGAAGATAAAAAGTGAATTTCAGATGAATTCTAGAAGATTCTGGATGGGAATTTTCGGGAATGGATACGCTTTGAGAAGGTTCATGCATCCCTCACTTGATGGAGCTAACCCCTGGATGTAAGGAGCTTATCCCTTTGAAGGAGGATTCTATCCCTTCATATTTGGAACAAGAAACCTCCTCTTTTCCACTATAAAAAGAGGCCTTGGGTAGCCTCAAAGGGAGTTCAAGCTTAAGAGATTTGAAGTTAAATGCTGTTGAGATTCAGTCTCAAATAACTAAGACTTTCTGTGAGGTTAAATCACTCTTTCTGTGAGGTTGAATCACTCTTTATGTGAGGTTCAATCACTTATCTCTAGTTGTCTTGGTTCAAAGAGTGCAATGCTTGTCAAACTAGAAGAGATTCCTGCTTCGGACCCCGGGAGGACCTGCACAACATCAAGGCACAGGTTGTAAAGGTTTTCTATATTTGAAGTTAATACAAATATACTTATTTCTCTCATTAAACTGTCGATTCATGGTTTATTTCATAAATTCCTTGATCATTATGATAAGTATGATTTATAATAATGTCTATACAGGTGCTGCTTAATCTTTTTGCTTGTTTGTGATTGCAGATTCACGAGGAACGTTCTTTCAGTGCACGGGAAGGACTTCAACGAAATCAAGCAAGCGTTGGACATAAGGTAGGCCTTACACCTATATAGTGTTTTTTTATGAATCATATATGCTTAGAGAGAGATTAGTATAATTGGTTGTTTGTTGCTAGTTACCTTTTGTACTAGAGAGATCGGTCTTGTCCGCAAGACGGATTAATCTACACAACAAAATGGCGACTCCGCTGGGGAAGAACTTGTTGTTTTTGGTTCTCTTTAATTTTTGACTTGAGGAAACGTTTTTCCTGGTTTTTGATTAATACACATCTGTCTGGGTACTTTAATTTTTTTCTGTTTTTGAAAATTTAGAAGTTTTTTGAGTTTTTCTATAATTTTTCCTAGGACCGCACTCTGCATAACTTTGACAGTGCGGGCAGTTTCGCATATTCTCTATAGAATACAGTGCGGGACCGCACCTGTCAACACTGGTTACCTGCGGACCTTGTAAAAATTTTAGAAAATCTCTAGGTTTCTTTCTTAGTTTATTTTTAGATCTTTGGTTTCTGCCCATACTGGTTATTGTGTCTATCAAGAATTTATTGTGAATGAACTCCAACAGTGTTAATGTTTTGATGATTTTCTAGAAGATTTTGCTGATTGGATTGTTTTTCTTGCTTGGTCTTTGTGGTGATTCGAACTTTTGACAATTTGTAGTATCTCAGATCACATAGATCTCTTTTTGTCTTTTGAATCTGGCCTGATTGTGAAAACATCCTATATTGAGAAATTAAGCCTTTTTAGTTTCTTTGCAAATCTTCGAAAAACTTGGTTCAAAGTTTTGAATTTCATTTTTTGTAAAAACATATTTTGAATGTTTTTGATCTGTTTGTTATCTGAACGAATAGATTCTTAGTTTGCTGAACAACGAAGGAAAACATTCATAAAAAAAATCTAAAAAGCTTTTATTCAATTTAGATTAGTTCTCAAGATTAGATTTTGTAGTTTTGAGTAGTTTTAGTTTTGTAGCTTTCTTTCGGAAGAAAATTGTTTTGTAGCTTCTTGTTTGGAAAAGAAAAAGATTTTTCTTGTGAGCTTTAATAGTTTATTGAAAAGACAAAATACTTTTTTCAATTATTTTTCATGTTTAAAGAAGGAATTTAAAGGATTGCATTCTCTAACTCTTTCTTTAGATAGAAAGTTCATTGAAAGAAGAAAGAATTGAATAATCATCATAGGTGCATTTTAGTTTTTTTTGGAAGTCGAGTTTTCACATCATTCAAAGTTTCATTTCCGCACCCATTGACTTAAGAAACAACTCTTAAAAGTAACGCTTAAATAAAATTCATCTAGTAATCTTTTTATTTCTAGGGCTCTCATCACCAACATAGCTTAGGCTAGTATCTTGGAGTAGGGAGTAATTAACTCTCCAAGATAACTAAAACAAACAAGTAGATATATCTTGCGGTAGGAAGAATTCCAGTTGTTGCATGTATGCTCTGGGAAGCTCCTCTTAAAGGAGTTAAGCATGAGATCATATCTGAACCAGTGGGGTAATCAATCCTTCCTCATTGGGAACGATAGAAGATATACACGTATTAAAAACGGTAAACCTTGGATAGACCATTGTCGAGGAGCCAGGGGTCACTTGTCGGTAAACCTTGGATTCTGTTCAACGAGCCTTCAAGGGGATTGAGATTTGTTACTCTGCCCTTGCGTGTGTGTCGGATCGTAGACTGTTCCCCCAGGTATATTTGTTTCAGTTGGTAACCTTAGAGGCTATAATCTTTAGGATTCTTTCCTAAGGTGACGGTGGAGGGAAGATCCCACTGTACCTGGAACAGACGTCGACTAGACTCACTTGGACTCTCTGGGGGGTTCTCTTCACTCGAGATGGTTATGTGAAGAAACTTGTGCCACTCTGTTTCATTAAGCAGGTTGTCGGGGTAACTGTTCCAACCGCCCTTTTCGTGTTAAAACTCTACTAAGTTGGATTTCATCACCAACTAGTGATTTTAGTACGGAAAGTTACTTGTTTGTGTGTGGTTTGAACTCTTATATTTTTTAAGCGAGTGATTCAATTGTTTGTTTCTTAGAGACTTTAGGTGTTTTCATTGAAATTTTTCTTTGTTTGCGTGTGATTAGATAATTTTTCATCGTGGCGGAATTGCCGAGACAATCCCGGAGAATACAAGGGAAACCTCCTGAATATTCACCAGGTCAACTTGAAGGGCTTCGAGCTCTGGTACCACACAGTAGCCGTAGACTTAGGTCAACAGAAGTTGAAACCTCTGCTATTGTAATACATCCTAATCATCAAATTCCTACAACAGAATACATTCAAGAACCGATTTCAGTTTCTGAAGTTACTGAAAATATTTCTCCTTCTGGTGAATTATCTGACGAACCTGAAATCTCTGAACCTGAAACTGAATCTTCTGTGTTAGAAACATCCTCAGGATTTATCTCACCAACTTCTAGTGATCCAGGTTCACCTAGGGTAAGAAGTATCATTACTGAAAATCTTCCCTCTAGACTAATTTCTATTGAAGAACTTACTAATCGAGACGAAGAAATATCTCTTCCCAACTCCCCTCAATCGTTAAATCTTAGGGAGCGTGAATCTATTTTCTACAGCCCCATTCGAACTAATCCCTGATATCTCTCTTTAACTGATTTTTTAGAGAATCCGGGTCTTGCTTTTTATCCACCTCGAGTTCCATTTCATCCTACACCCAGAGGATATTATCCGTCATCTATTATGGCTGGAGAGTCATCCATGTTTTCTCAAACGCCTGAATCATTTTTACATGGTGGTCCTTCTGTTCCTCCGGGATATCAGTCTTTGTCTGGTACTTTCTCGGGGGCAACTCCTCAACCCATCAAAAATGTGTTATCATTTGGTCTTGGTGGACTTAAAATTGAAACGTCGAACGCAGAGCAAGTTTATATGATGTCTGGTAACATTCCTAATCCTCAAGCTCAAGGCAGTCAGTTTCCTTCTGGGGGCCAACCTCAGGGAACTCAGTTACCGCTTGGGGGGCAACCTCAGGGTAGTCAATTACCGCCTGGGGGGCAACCTCAAGGTAGTCAGTTACCACCCGGGGCACAACCTCAAGGTAGCTTTTTCCCAGGACAAATTGTGGATCCATATTATTTTGGGGGGCAACCCCAAGGACAGTACATACCTCAGGGTTATCAACCTCAAGGACAGTACGTTCCTCAAGGTCAACCCCAAACTCAATATGCTTCTCAGGGTCCTCAACAACCCCAACTTCAGTACGTGCCTCAAGGTTATCAACCTCAAGGGCAGTACCCAATGCAAGGTTACCAACAGCCTTCTGGTCAACCATCTGTTCCAGGAACCAGAACTTTACCTTATTATCAACCCTATGTTCAACCAGGTTTTGGTCCTTACGTTCAACCTTCTACGGGACAGTACCCCGGAATGATGGTGTGGGATCCGTCCCAATATCAACAGCCTTTGCAGCCTAATGTGCAGTTACCTTATCAACCTGGTCAACCATTGGTTTCTGGTTCAACCCAACAGCCTGTTCAGCCAACTATTCAAACTCCTGCACCTAGTTCAGTTCAGCAAGCTGGGCTTAGTGCACCTCAGACTCCGCCCCAAACTGCTGCAACTGCTGCAACGTCTGTTCAACCTGTCACACCTGTTTCTGGAGTGTCTGTAGCCCCGAGTTTGGCTATCCCTGTATCCATGCAAATCCCTCAAGTCTCTGTACCTCATTCAGGACCTTCAGTTCAGACTACAGTTCAGATGCCTGCAGGACAAGCCGGTACAAGTACAGTTGTTACAAGTCAACCTCAATTTACTTATCAACCGTACCAGGGACAGCCGCAGTTCGGTCCCTATGTACAGAATCCAAGCTATCAACCGTACCCTGGTTATACTTATCAACAACCTCAGTATGGTCCGATTCATCCTGGTTATCCAGGAGGTTATACAATACCCAATGCTAATCCGATTCCTAGTTATCCTGGGTATCCGCCTCCTGGATCTGCTTTGGCTTCTCAAGGTTTTCGTGACCCTAACCGTCAATTACCGTTCATCGCAACTTTGGACTTACCTGATTTGACGCGCCTTACAAATGATCCTATTTTCTATTATCAGAATTGGCCTTCAATGCCTCATAAGTTGCCTAGTGATATTCCAAAATTTGAAGGTAAGGCAGGAGAGGATCCATCGAATCATGTTATGACTTATCACCTTTGGTGTGCATCTAATTCAATTATTGATGATTCGATTCGCTTACGTCTTTTCCAAAGAACCCTCATAGGTCTTGCAACCAAATGGTACATTGAGTTGCCACGAGGCTCGTTTCATAATTTCAGTCAGTTAGCAACATCTTTCTTAACTCATTTCCAGTTGCCTGTCAGATACGACAATGGCACAGAATTATTAACTTCGCTAAAACAGTCTACATCCACATATATTTCTGATCATATTCATGAGTGGCGACGTAGATGACGTTTGGTGAAAGTTTATATTCCGGGTCAAATTTTGGCAGAATGGTTTGTTAAATCATTGTTGCCTAAGATCACTGAAGATGTAGCTAAGGCTGGTGTTGTTACTGAAGAGCAAGTAATTGCTCAGGCTCAGTACCTAGACCTCGTCTATACGTAGTCAGGTACTCTTCATGAGAAAATTCCCGATCTTCCCAGACAAGGTCAAATAGTTGCTGCTCCTTCAGGGTCTCATGCCGCTGACGGTATGATTGGTACAGTTAGTTCTAAAAGTAAGAAGAAATCCTCAAAGAATTATTCTCCAATTATAACTTTACCTGATTCCCCGAAAGTAGAATCCTCTCAAGAAGTTTCTGCCGATATTCATGTCGTTGAAACATCTACGGCAAAATCAAAATCCGGTGGTAAAAAGAAGGGGAGGAACAAAAACAAAAAGAATTCGAAAGAGAAAACAGATAAAGAAGAATCCAATGACGAGAAACGTAAACCTTGGTATCCTTGCTTCATTTGTGAACAAGATCACTTCACAAAAGAATGTCCATATCGAGAGGAAGTTACGAAACTCGTTAAAGGATCGCAACAACCTGCTGTCTTGAAGGATCCTTTTCCAATTCAAGATAGTAAGATGATTGGTTCTTCCTCGACAACTTTAGAAGAGCCTATTATGATGATGTCTCATATAAGGGTTGCGACGCGATCGCAAGATTACGGTTCTAAGAATCCCGTTGATGGCAAAGAAGGAGAGTCTTCTAATGCGAATGCATCAAATACAACTCCTCCTGTTTCCGGTCCATTACAGATCGAGAAAAAAAATCCAGACTTGATAATCAAACCGCCTGCTAAAGGTGTTCTTCGTAAATCAGCTTTCAATCCACATGCGAGAGCTGCTCAGAATTACAACATTGTTGAAGATTTAGATGTTTCTCCTTCAGCAATGTCGGCTTTGGAAGTGCTGCAATCATGTCCAGCACAACGTAAATTATTATTGTCTGCCATAGGAGCTGTTGATGTTCAGGATTCTAACCTTATAATCTTCGATTTAGAAACTAGTACACCACGTCTTCCTCACCAAATGGCTTTCCAGATTCCAGTGTTAGTAAAAAACAGACCTATTTTTCGGACTGTGATTGATGAGGGAGCTTCAACGTGTATTATGCCGCTTCAGTGTTGGAAATCTCTTGGTTCTCCTACACTTAACCAATCTCCGACGATTCTAAAAGCTTTTGATGGTCGAGGTTTTCAACCTTATGGTATTTTGTAGGATTTACCCATAGGGGTCGAAGGTAAAATCGTTAATCTAGATGTGGAAGTGGTTGATGCCCCTCTAGATTACAACCTTCTTCTGGGTCGTAGTTGGTCCTATGCTATGACTGCTGTTGTCTCTTCGGTCTTTCAACTCATAAATTTCCATATCAAGGAAAGATCGTGACAATAGATCAGTTAACTTATTTCTCATCCGACCCAGCCTCTACAGAAACAATCCAGCATGTTGGTAAAACGGCTATCCCTTATAAGGATGTTGGAGTAGGTTTGATTAAAGATTCTGGTTTACTAGGAACTTTTTCCTTTCCTCCTCCTAACGTATCACCTTCTACTGCAACTATTCATATGATTTCGTCAGACACTGTTATGTTTGATGATCCTTGGATTCTACCTTCTGAATCCGAGATAGATTCGTTTGATGGCATGATGCCCTTGAGTCCATTTGAAATTGCGTACCAGGCTCTACAGTCTTTTTCCGACCCCTCTTCAACCGAAACTGGTCCAATGAATGGGATCCAAGAGGAATCGCTTTCCATATCTAGTTCAGCTACAACAACATTTCCTGAAATTGTTCATACAGATGAGCAAATTCGTGAGTTTTTGTTTGTTGATGATTTACCATGGGAAGATTTACATCACCGGTCTTCGTTTTTACCTGAATTAGATCATTTTGAAAATGATTTCGCTTCAATTTTTACTGCCAAATATGCCAAGGAACCTCAGAATCCATTGCAAAATCCTGATTCTGAGTTAAATTTGGAAAATATATCTAGAACGGTTCCAATTGACATTTCAGTAAAACCAGGAATAATTGAAAACATTCATATAGGTGCTTGTTGTTCGGACAAAGAAATTCAGACTTATAAAGCCCTATTTCAAGAATTCCGTGACGTGTTTGCCTGGTCTTATGAAGAAATGCCAGGAATTGATCCATCGATCGTAGTACATGAAATTAAGACTTACCCAGATGCTAAACCTGTTCGCCAACGATTACGTCAAATACATCCTAGAAAAGCTGCTGCTATAAAAGCTGAAGTTGAAAAATTACTTCGAGCAGGATTCATTTATCCAATTCCGTTAACGGATTGGGTATCGAATATTGTTCCTGTGACTAAAAAACAAGGAACAATAAGAGTATGTATCGATTATAGGGATATTAATCGAGCGTGTCCAAAAGACAATTATCCAACTCCCTATATCGATCAGATAATCGATGATTGTGCTGGCAGTGAATTGTTTTCCTTCATGGATGGCTTTTCAAGCTACAATCAAATAAACATACTCCCTGCAGATCAACCTAAAACAGCTTTCATTTGTCCGTGGGGAACGTTTGCCTATTGTAAACTACCTTTTGGACTTAAGAACGCTGGAGCAACTTTTCAACGGGCTATGTCTTATGCATTTCATGACATTAAGCACATTGTTCAGCCATATCTCGATGATTTACCGGCTCATTCATTACGTCGGGCCGATCATCCCACTCATTTACGAGCAATTTTTATGAGATGTAGGCATTATCGGATAAGGCTGAATCCACATAAATGTGTTTTCTGCGTAGAATCGGGTCGATTACTGGGATTTGTTGTCTCGAAAGCAGGCATTCGCGTCGATCCTTCGAAGGTTGAAGCTATCGTTAAATTGCCTCCTCCTTCGACATTACGCCAACTCCAAAGTTTGCAGGGGAAAGCAAACTTTTTACGTAGGTTTATTCCGAACTATGCCGAGCTCGCAAAGGGTTTTACCCGGTTGTTGAAACAGGACATTCCGTTCTTTTGGGACGAGATCGTTGATCGATCTTTTGATGCACTTAAACACGCGTTGACCCATGCACCGTTATTGCATCCTCCTAACTACAACCAAGATTACATTTTGTATCTCGCTGCTTCTCATTCCACCATTGGAATGGTACTAGTTCAGGAAGATGAATCTCACAATGAACATGTGATTTATTATCTTAGTCGAAATCTGAATCCGACTGAAATCAAATACACACATGTGGAGAAATTGGCCTTGGCAGCTGTTCAAGCTGTCCAACGTTTTAGATATTACATCTTGTTACGTAAAACCACAGTAATTTCTAATTGCAACCCTATGATGTATATTTTGACCAAACAGTTGCTAGGGGGGAAATATTCCAAATGGATAGTTATCCTGCAGGAATTTGAGAAATCCAAGGCAAAGAAATCTTTGGTATTTGCGGAACTGATGTGCGATTTCCCCATTACTGATACTGAAACAGTGGCAGAAGAGTCCATTGCGGACGAATCTTTGTTTCTTATCAGTACGCTTGATGCATGGTATGGGGATATTATAGTGTATCTCCAAACCCAATCTTTTCGGCCGGATATTTCACGAACTCAGCGACGGAAAATACGCTTCCAATCCCAACAATATAATATCATTGGTGATACAATTTATCGACGTGGAGCGGATTCTGTTTTCCGACGTTGTCTAACTCATGAAGAAGCTGAAAAGGTGTTAAATGACTGTCATTCTGGAGCATGGGGCGGTCATATGTCTGGGTATGCCACAGCCCAAAAGATATTGCGTGCAGGTTATTTCTGGCCAACATTGTTTAAAGATTGCATTTATGCGGTTCGGAAATGCCATAATTGTCAAATTTTTGATCGAAAAATGCGCGCGCCACCCGCTCCTCTTCACCCTATAATTGTTGTTGGTCCTTTCGCAAAATGGGGTATCGATTTTATCACATGTAACCCTCACTCGGCCGGGGGGCATGCCTATATTATTCTCGCAGTAGATTATTTTACAAAATGGGCCGAGGCGATGCCTACATATTCAGCTGACGGCAAGACTGCTGCAACATTCGTATTTAATCACATAATTGCTAGGTTCGGTGTTCCTCAAGCTATTATTACAGATCATGGAAGTCATTTTCGGAACATCATGATGACTAAACTGACAGAACAACTTGGCTTACGCCACGATAGTTCCACTCCGTACTATCCACAAGCGAATGGTCTGGTTGAAGCCATCAACAAAGTTTTAGTCACCATGATTAAACGAATCATTGGTATTCACAAGACGAATTGGCATTCCATGTTATTTTCAGCGCTTTGGGCATATCGAACCTCAGTCAAAACATCAACGGGTTTCACTCCTTTTCAACTGGTCTACGGTTTAGAAGCTGTGCTGCCGATTGAATGCGAAATACCGTCACTAAAATTAGCCGTAGAATTACTTCCAGCTACGTCTAAAGAGGAGAAACATTTCTTGTACTTGGCCCAATTAGATGAGAATCGACGAAGTGCCGCAATAGCAAACGAGGCTCATGTTAAAAGGATAAAAGCTCAGTATGATAGAAATGTGACCCCTCGAAATTTTTCAGAAGGAGACCTAGTTTTACTTTATGATCAAGCTAACGACAAACTAGGAGCTGGGAAATTCGTGCCTATGTGGCATGGTTCTTACATTGTGAAACGAAAGTTAGCAAAAGGGGCCTATGAGTTGATAGATTTTGACGGTGTCCCTTTGGATAAACCCAGAAATGGGCTTTATCTAAAGCGATATTATGCTTAAACGAGGTGTGGAGATTTTTTGTTAGTTTAGATTTCTTTACTGCTGGTGTGTTTTAGATTAGAAAAGTGTGCCTAGTTTAGAAGTGTGTTTTTGTCACTATGACTGCTTATCTGAGTTTTACTCTTGATATTGCAGATGTCGACGTCTCTTCAAACCTACATTGGTTTTGCCGATGGTGCTTGTCGTAGTACATGGAACATTTCTTCCGCAGCTTGGGTTATCTATTCACCCTCTGACGAGTTAGTATCCATGCATGGGGTAAGCCTTGGTCAAACAACAAATAACATTGCCGAGTATAGTGCAGTGATTGAGTTATTATCTGAGTCCATATCGTTTGGAATTCGGAGTTTGATTGTAAGGTTGGATTCTGAACTTGTTGTATTACAGCTTAACAGGGTCTATACCATTAGAAATCCGGTGTTATTACGGTTATTTTTGAGAGTTCGTCTCTTGGAACGTGAGTTTGATTACATTGAATATCAGCATATTCCAAGACATTTAAATACATTAGCAGATTCAATTGCTTCTAGTATGATAAATAGACATTTGCAATAATTAAAAGTAGTAAAACAAACAACATTCATTTATGTACGCAGATAGCCGTCAAAATAGTGATATATATATCATAGGAGTGTGTTCAAAAAATATACATCGTCTTCGATCATAGGTTGGAAACACCTTATGATCGGCAAAAATGATAATACAAAAGTCAAAAATTTGAGTCTACACGATCATCCCATCACTGATGGTGATCTCGATAAGAAACAACTGCTCGGGCCACCCTGCATAGGAACCTTCTGAAAGGTCCTGGGACTCCAATCACATATCTCTGTAGCCTGAGAGGAATGTCATCTATACTGGTCTCTGGTATATCTAGAGTCAAGCGCTCTAAATGATGCTCCAAATCAGTCAAAATCTCTACTGATTGGCCTGCTGGGGCTGGTGCGGGCGCAACTGGTTGTCTCCTCTCGAAAGGTTGGAGATGAGCTGGTCGATGTGGACCCACGTCTGTATTCAAAAAAAATTTGGTTATTAGTTTTCTAAGACGATAAAAAATTAAAAAAAATTAGAACTTAGCAAACGTTGAAAAATGTTTTTACCTGAATTATCCCACTGTTCCCCTGCAGGGAGAGACATCTCTCCGTCACCACGGAAATCTATCCCAGCATACGGAAAATCCTCTATCATGAAAACTTGGCAATCTAGCCAATGAAAATATGAAGCAGGGAATTGTACAATCTCAGTGCCCTCAATAGCATGACGGGCCATCAGCGCGGACCAGCGAACCATTCTCGGTTCTCGAGGTCGACCGGCATCAACTGAAATACTCTGTGGAGCTAATTGAGGGATTCTCTCCAGAGAAAAAGAAACGACAATGGAACCATATCCAAAGTTTTTCAGTTTCCCGGTTTTTGCTCTGGTAAGTTGGCCTTTTACATTGGCCAACACAGCTTCGCACCAGTTGAAGATGGTGCCGCGAAAACAGTCCACTGCAACACGCATTTGGGAACCAGTAGCCACATGAAGCGCGACGCTCCCACACAGTTTGGTAACAGTGAATGCTATAAATTTTAGTTCAGGACAAATGATATGTTTTATGTCAATCTGTTTGTCCCGAGGATTTGCCTGATCATTGCAAAATTCGAGTTGAAGACTAGCGACAGTCTGGCCACCTGGCCTAGTCCCAAACAAGGATACATGTTCGCCCCTCTTGGACAAACCAGTCAAAAAGTATATATCCTCCAGCTCAATTTTGAGCCGGTGGCCACCAATGAAGAAACACTGGTCCTCCACATGCCATCTGTCTACCAACCATGTTAAGAGTTCCACTTGTGCCCTCATGCCAGAGATGGCCCAGAATTTGTATAAGCAGCATGCTTTTAATGCCCTTTGTGTGGGAAAATGGAGCAGGACGGCTTCATCCACTTCCTCATGCTCTCTTTCTCGCCAAATAAGCATCTTGTTAATCCTGAAACACAAAATAAGGCAAGTTAGAATGATTTCATTTGAAAAATTTTGGCAGAAAAATGAGAAAACCGTGCTTAAAAATTGACCGCGCGGGTACCGCACCCGCTCTTTGTAAACAAAGCGTAGCTCCGCACGCGGGCTGAATTCCGGGTGCGGTACCCAAGATTTTTTCCCGTTAGGAAAAAATCGGGGTCCGCAGGTAACCTGTGTTCCACCTGCGGACCCCACGGGCGCATTTTCTAACCATTTTTTGCCCTAAAAAATCAAACTAAAGCCTAAAAATGAATTTCAAACGGATGAATTTACTTATCTTAAACAGGTATGTGTAATGTTTTGAGTTTTTGTGCAGAAACAGGATTTTTCAGGTGAAAAGATCGTTTTTTCAACAAAGAGCACACTTTTATCACTTTTTCGGACTCTTTCAAAAATTTACGAAAAAGCGAAACCTTGGAGTTCTCTTTTAAGCCCTTTTCAGACTCTCTAAATATGAAAAGATTGCCGAGTACTTGACTATTCGAACTCGTTAAAGTAAATGAACAGTCGTCCCTTCAGTATAATTGTACCCCTTTTACGGACTGAAATGGACTATTTACAAAAAAGGTATACGTTGACTAATTACGGTCAATAGAGTTCTCTCCCGCATTATTTTATCCTTTTTCGGGCTCGAGAGACTAAATTTACGAAAAAGTACACCCATGGAGTTTTCTTAAGTTTTTCTTCTGACTCCCTAAAACTGAAAAACACCGAGTTTCTCCTATACTAGACTTGTTAAAATTTAACAGTAAAGGACCTGTTTAATTTTCAACAGGAACGAACCACTCCTTCTTAGGGTTCGAATTTTAAACTAAGTTGGAATCATCCGAAGGATGAGCTTATAACCAAGCAAATGTTATCCTCCTCAAGCTTGTCAAAAATAAAGAGGTACTTGCCAGAAATGGTGGGGGAAAAGAGAGAAAAATGGGTGTGTTTGTTGTATTTTAAATTGTCCGAAAACTCAGTCGACCACTCTTGGACACGACACTTATATTCACCTGGGTTGGGAAATCCTTTGCCTAACAGTTAATCAAACCACATTGAAAATTTTCAGCCGGTTTCTGGGTATTAGCTTTGAGTCAATTGTCACCAAGCCATCTGCAGTGTCGTTATGTGTCCAAGAGAACAGCTCAAATAAAACCATTCATCTGCAAAATATCTGTCATCCATCATTGACCATCCCTGAGTCAGTCCTTGCCAACATATTTTCAAAACTTGATCTATGATTTCGTGTTGTGGGCTTGCCTACGACAGATCGCTTTCTATCGACATCAGCACATTATCTAGGAAGATGATCCAGAAATCGTCAGTACCTTGAAATCTGCATGCCTCAATGGCAGGTTTCTCGCTTTCGACGACAGGTTGCATCATTGACCTTCAATCGAATGACTCCGTGACATGTTCGACTTCAGCTCATTCATTCACATTTCATGGATTGTATTGAGTACTTTGAGAGCCATTGACATTACCGGTGGTTTCTCTCACACTTGTTAACAGTTCACATCATTGACTGGTAATCAAGTGGTTTCTACCATGTTCGACTTCGACACATTCATTCACATGGATAGAATCGTACTGGTTCGAGATGCGGAAATCAAGACCCTGGATCTAGTTTCCACCATCCAGGCTGCGAGGAATTTTGTTGTCATCTATACAATAGACTATTGATAAACAGATGGCTGCGTCCATACTGTGTCTACATATATCTGTACTATGATGTATTCAAAATCATTCCTGTATCAGAACGATTTCAGTTAGTTTATAGTTATTTTTTATCTGAGTATGGGAATGCCTACCTCAGTGATGACATATACATGTATATATTTTGCATTGAATGTTTTTACAGGTACCGACTGGGGTGTCCACAAGATAATCTTTGAAATGATAAAGTACTGCACTCTTCATATATGACAGACTACAGCTTCATCTATTCCATACTTTGCACTTTAGGGGGCAATTTGTTACACTGAAAAACTGTCACCTTGACATTCTGCTGACTGTATGAGCTCATTATTACTCATACTTCCTCCTTTTGCAAGTCCAACATACCAGCTCCTCATATCAAGCTTCAAAATCAGAGAAAAATCCCTAAAATCCCCTAAGAATTGGTATCGCACTTTCTCTATGCATTCCCTGCGGTCCTGCACCTAAATCTCAGTCTGCCTGCGGAGCCATGCCGCACGTTCCTTGTGTTATGGGTGCGGACCTCTGTAAAACATAAAAAGGCGAGAAAGTGAAGATAAAAAGTGAATTTCAGATGAATTCTAGAAGATTCTGGATGGGAATTTTCGGGAATGGATACGCTTTGAGAAGGTTCATGCATCCCTCACTTCATGGAGCTAACCCCTTGATGTAAGGAGCTTATCCCTTTGAAGGAGGATTCTATCCCTTCATATTTGGAACAAGAAACCTCCTCTTTTCCACTATAAAAAGAGGCCTTGGGTAGCCTCAAAGGGAGTTCAAGCTTAAGAGATTTGAAGTTAAATGCTGTTGAGATTCAGTCTCAAATAACTAAGACTTTCTGTGAGGTTAAATCACTCTTTCTGTGAGGTTGAATCACTCTTTCTGTGAGGTTCAATCACTTATCTCTAGTTGTCTTGGTTCAAAGAGTGCAATGCTTGTCAAACTAGAAGAGATTCCTGCTTCGGACCCCGGGAGGACCTGCACAACATCAAGGCACAGGTTGTAAAGGTTTTCTATATTTGAAGTTAATACAAATATACTTATTTCTCTCATTAAACTGTCGATTCATGGTTTATTTCATAAATTCCTTGATCATTATGATAAGTATTATTTATAATAATGTCTATACAGGTGCTGCTTAATCTTTTTGCTTGTTTGTGACTGCAGATTCACGAGGAACGTTCTTTCAGTGCACGGGAAGGACTTCAACGAAATCAAGCAAGCGTTGGACATAAGGTAGGCCTTACACCTATATAGTGTTTTTTTATGAATCATATATGCTTAGAGAGAGATTAGTATAATTGGCTATTTGTTGCTAGTTACCTTTTGTACTAGAGAGATCGGTATTGTCCGCAAGACGGATTAATCTACACAACATCAACCTAGCTCTTTTCTCAATCATATTTGCCTCCACACTCATGGCTTCCCTGCATATCTTCTAAGGTTGAGGGATCTCTTTCTCTTAATTGGTAGGCCATTTCAGGGTCAAAGCCTTCTGGGAATTTAGCCAAGGCTAAGCCTAGTGGAGGCTTCATGTCTGGAGGAAGTGCATTATACACACTATTGAATCTAGTGCAGTAATCATGGACACTTTCCCCAGTATTCCTTTTGAGATTAGTATAGTCTGAAAGGATTTGAAGAGGGGTTTTTCTGATTTCCCATTTGTTTATGAAAGCTTGATATATAGAAGGGAGATCATTTATGCTGTGAGGAGCTAAGTTTTTAAACCACTTTTCCACTTCTCCCCCTAAACTTTGGGCAAAGATTCTCATTTTAATGGTCTCATCATCTATCTCCATGTAATCAAATGCATCATTCATTTTTTCTACATGCTGCTGGGTAGTAGTAGGTTCATTTGCAATGAAATGGGGAATTTTAGATTGATAGTCATTTGGTAAGGGAACCAGAGGTTGTGGTAACACTAATGGGGTATACCATGCTGCCATGGATGGAAAGAAAGTTGGATTTACAAGGGGTGGATTGAAAAGAGGGAAAATGGGATGAGATGGGGTGTTTTGAACAATGGTAGTATGGATTGGAGTGGAAGAAACACTTGGGCCAAAAAACTGGTTTTGAGCATATTTTTTATGAAAGAGGCTAAAGTTGTGAAGAAGCTGGGAATCATGAGGAGTAGAAGGTGAGGCTTCTCTACTAAAGCTCTGTTGGAAACCTGCAGTTTCAAAATTAGCTTGATTTAAATCACTTTGAGACCTGGTTCTGAATATGTTCTTTGTATGATGTAAATCAAAGTGTAAATCCTCTAAGACAACAAGGTTTTCAGGGACAGATTGTGTTCTTAAGAGGTTCCCATCAGCAGCTGATTTTCCAGAATTAGAATTTTGCCACAAAATATTCTATGGATTGTCAACTATTGTAGGAGGATTAGGGTCTGGATGAGATCTAGTGTTGATCCTACATGAAGCCAGACTGCTTTTTCAAAAATGAGAGAGGCTGAAGTTTTTTTTTAGGGATTGTTTTGAAAGTTTTGCCTCTCACAATGTCTATTCTAGTATGGGACTAGGCTTCTAAACTATCTCAAGGCTGGTTAACACAGTCCTAAAGAGATCTGGAGACCTAGATGAGTAATAATCCTACTGGGGCCAATGGAGTCGCCAGGTGGAAACTTTTTAGCTTTTGTGAAGGTAAAATGTTTTATGGTTCCACCACCATGTTTATTATGAAGCCAATCTAAATTATTTTTGGATTTTCTGAGTTTTTTCAGTGCTATGGGTTATGAGAGTGTCCTAAATCTATTTCAACACTTAGCTACAGTGATGAGACAAACATAGTTTACTCTTATGGCTTAGCTAGCTGATTCCTTCAAGGTTTGATAAGGCTCTATGAGAATCCTAAGGGTTACTTAGTTTGTCATTGATTCAAGTAAGTCCTATCATGATCACCATTTTCTTTGGTAGTGCTTGAAGAGAGATACTTATACTATACTGGACAGTGAGTGTTTTGTTTTTAAGGATTTTACTCAGTGTCCTACTGTGATCACCATTATGTTGGGGTCCTGTGTTTTGATAGATTGGCCAACCAAAAGACAAGGCAACATCAGAACCAATCTTTAGATTTTCAGGATCTAGTCCTCCTTTTCTCAGAGAGGGATATCTCAAATTGTTTGCAAAGGTATGTCTTGTTTGCTTTTAAGTATTTATTTTATACTAGTTATTAAGTGCAAGTGTTTGTTTGATTTGTTTGTTTGGTTGAATTGGCATAGCAGAATATGAAAGGTCTAGGCAGTATAGATAGAAAGAAGAAGTGTCAAATTCATTAGGCAATGGAGACAAGAAGAAGCTTATGACAAAATCATCAATGGATATGGGATATCAAAGGGAAAATCTAGCTTGGCCACAGGATCCTTTAGCTTTGTGAATGAGATATACATTAATGATTTGGAATGAGAAATTGAATTCTCAACAAAGGGAACTTAAAACACAATTTGAACAATAAAGAGGTATTTGATAGACGGGGCTAACCACGAATTCTACAAACCACACTTTAAGAAAATAATGACTTCAAGACAAATTTTAAAATGAAATCTAAGATTCGGGAGCACATCCTATTTCCTCAAAGATTTTATTTCAAATGAATTAGAAAACATGAAAGATTCACAGATAATTACAGTCATAGAAGAGGGAACACCTAACACATCTATGATCACAACTATAAAGATCTTTAAAACAATTTTTCAAGAAGGGACAAAGGGTATTATCAAAATAGACCTCCTTGACTAACTATAAACAATGGTACTTCAAAGGGAGACTTCAAAAACAATTTTTAAGTGGCAGCAAACAAGCAGGGAAAACCATAAATCATGTTGGAACCAAATATTTGAACTATTTGAGAAATAAACAAGCATAAGGGTTCAAGAGAATGATTAAAGACTCTAAAATTCCTTAGCAGAAGAAAACATAAAACAATGAAGGATAAACAGGTCTAAGGTGCTTCCAGGAGTCATTTCTTAGCCTAAACTTTTCATCCTACTGTAGTAAGAATTTATGAAACATAATGAAAACAGGAAAAACAATAGACAATTCAGAATACATCACCAACAGCCAAGCTTAGGGATCCAATGATATAGCCTTCTCAAGAACAAGCATGTCACAACACCATCAAGCTTCCAAGACTTCAATTTCTTCCTCAACTTCAAACAGACTATGTATTATTTCAGAGAGTTTCAGTGTTACAACTAGTGACCAACCAACCAACAACTTCTCATCTTCTTCAGAAGTATTTATAGAAGAAATGAGGAGGTGGAAGAGTTCTAGGGTTGAGTATCATCAATTTCATACTAAATGCAACTTCCTGCCTTGAAAACCATGCAAGGCATAAGGCAGGAAAGCATTGAATTACAACTCAGTCTTATTTACTCTGTTTTTGCTTTTTAGGCTTAGTGGGTAAAAAGATTGACTTTAAGGCACTTTTTATCTTTTACAATAACTTTATTGAAAATTTGAAATATCCTGCTTTGTATGCAATAACTGTTAGCTGTCTTTAGTCTTAATGTTTAGGACTGAGATTTGATATGGGTATGCCTTTGAGGCAAAAAGCTGCAATGTGGCAATATAGTAGCTGGGGAATCAATTAGCCCCTTTGATGTGGCTCTGAGGTGTCCTTCGACTGATATTTCTCTGTTTCATAATCACAGTGATTTATCTTAGGATCTATGTTTAGGCTTGATTTAGCCATAATCTTCATCTTTGACACTGATACCCTTTGTTAATTGATTGCTGACTGTGTTCGCTGTTTGTAGGTGCATAGAGGATTTATTGGAAAATTTGTTTAGAAAGCTGATGATCATGACTTATCAACCTTCTTAAACATGTAATTAGCACTTCAAAATCCTTTAAGTGGTACCAAAAGCCATGAGGATTTTCATCCTCGGCTAATAACAGTGTAATCATCTGTGGGAGGGTTTTACCCTTTAACTTACAAAACCTGCATGAAACAAACAAAAATTAATTTAAATCCTACGATTTGGAGGGTTTATGGAGGCAATCTAGAGCTGTGTGAATGGAGAAATTTGCAGCAGAGGACGGGTTTCTATGAAAAACATAGAAACAGGGTTTAAATTTTAAATATGGCGAGAATTTGAGGAAAAGTGGTTTCGGTGGTTTTCGCGCAACATTTGGGGGGGGGACTATTCTTGGAATGTGATTCCACTCAACACTCGAGACGTGTATTTTGAAAACTGCCCATATCGCGTGAAAGTAGCGCACTACGAGCGGGGAAAAAATTTACGCGATATGGATTATGGTCCGTTGGATGATCGTTGGGAGATCGAACGACACGGATAAAATGCGATGGAGGGCAAGATGCAGAGCAGTAAATGGAGTGGGATCTATGGTGACATGGATTTATCGCGTAGTGAATAGGTGCTAGGTTAAAATCACGCGATATGTGTTTCTAACCGTCGGATGGTGGGCAGAAGATCCAACGGCGTGGAATGAGCGCGACAGGCAGATAGATGCGGGGTTAAAAGCTTTGGCGGGGTCCATGGTGTTGGCTCATCGGGTTAAGTCCCGATCGTAGGATCTAATGACCGGGCAGTCAAGATTTAAAGAAGGAGCAGATGTATTGAAAGGGGAAAATGGAAAGGCATGCATAAGGGCGGAGGGATTAGGCCCGATGGCCGTTGATCTGCAGAGATCAACGATCTAGATTCATTTAAATCAAAACGTCGGGGAAATGAAAAAAAAAAGGAAAGAAGGGTTTAGAAGAGGGTTGTAGGCCTTTAAGCGCCCGATTTAGGGCTTCGGCCATATGAGGCGGGGGCTAAAGGATATAAGCCCTTGGGGGATTAACTCTTTATAATGCAAAAGGCTGATTTAGGCCCAAAAATAGTGTTTTTTAAGCCAAAATGAAGGTTCCGATAGATGAAAGGAGGAGTTTTAAACCAAATCAAAGGGAGATATAAGGTTTAAAAAGGGTCTTTTGATGATTTAGAGGTTAAATGAAAGGATTTTGAGGGATTTTATGAAAGGGAAAAAATGGGTGAAAGGAGGAGTGAAATGATGGAAAATGGGGTTTTATAAGCAGTTTTTTCTCTAAGTAAACAACAAGGTTCTTTAGGATTAATAGTGAAACAACAGTGAAGATTAACTCAAAGGGTAATAATTATCATAAAACTTCAAAAGATGATAAGTTTTCAAAGGGAAATATCTCTTGAAGGTTTAATAGACAAAATTAGCCACCATTGGGTATGAAAAAATTTATAAGTGGCTAACACAGCTAATGGACCATCTGTATCAAATGACCGTAGGAAGAAGGAAAGATTACATAAACCTGACAACAAGCGGCTCTGTAAGCTAGAGAAGCATCCAAAGCTCAGAATTAGGCTTAGAAATAACTTGGGATGATCGACAACAAGGAGGCTATGCTAGCAATACAAGGAGATGCGCCAACATCGAAAGAATCAATTGGATCGGGACTGAGGTAAGGGATTACCCCACTTTATCCAATATGAATGATGTAAACATTTTTATAATAGAAATAGAAGAAAGAGTACCAGAAGGACATAGGGTACCAATAATGGACATGGCGTTACAGTCCACATCAGCAAGATGGTGGAGTAACCACCGCAACTCACTGTCGCAATGGGGAAGAGTTGCGCAAGAATTGAAAGCGAGATTTAAGGAAGAGGAAGGACCTCGGGTTGAGGAGAAATAACAAGGGGACAAAGACCCCATAAACCATTTGAAGGAATGTGAGGATCAATGGAGAACTGTAGGATATCTAGAAGAGCTATGGGTACACAGATTTATCCACTCTCTGGACTTGATTCTACAGACCTGGTAACTGACGGAAGAAAAGAAAAGAGGACCAGCACATGGCGAGAAGTTGTGGATAACTTCACACGATGCTTCTTGTTCGAAGGAAAAACGGAACCGGTCACACAAGCTTTGTAGGCTATAAAGAAGGTGCTATTCTTCCCAGAAATTCAAAAGAAGGATGAGCATCCGCTTCTGAACCTTGGCATTAGACAAAAGGTAGCATGTCAAAAGATGAACAGCGAAATGGATGATTATAATCTATAAGATCTCAGGCATCTGTATTTTGAAAAAATGGAATGGGAAAGGGATATCAAAGAAGAACCAATGACAGAAGGGATTCACTTGCTACCATTAAAAACCAAGAAACTAAATATTGGAATAGAAGATAAGCCAAAACTAGCAACAATTAGAGATTATTGGGATGAATAGACAACTATGGAGATATCCAGTCTGCTGCAGGAATAAGAGGATTTGTTCCCTTCATCTGTAGCAGATCTAAAGGGAATAAAATGGGATATGGGGGAGATGTGGATAATATTGAAGCCTGACGCAAGGCCTGTGAAACATAGACCATATCGTTTGAATCCAAGGGTGAAGGAAAAAGTTAAGGCAAAGATCGACAAGATGTTAAAGGCATGATTAATATTCCTAGTAGAGGAAGTAGAGTGGGTAAGTCCGATAGTTATACAAAATAAAAAGGAGAAGTTTGAGATTCGAGTCTGTGTCGATTATAGGAGCTTAAACAATTCTTGTATCCATGACCCATTTCCCACTCCGTTTAGTGTTGAGGTCCTAGATAATGTTGCGGGAAATGAGGCGTATTCATTCACTGATGGATTCTTAGGATACCATCAAGTATGGATAGTAGAGGAAGATAATAAAAAGACAAAATTCAACACCGAATGGGGCTTGTTCACATATAATGTGATGCCATTTGGATTGAAAAATGCACCTGCAGTATTTTCTCGTATCGTGATAGCTGCTTTCAGGGAGTACATCCACAAGTTCTTAGAGGTCTATATGGATGACTGGACAATCTAAAACTTATTAAAATACCATGCAATGTTATTAAGAATAATGTTTGATAGATGTAGGCAACTTCAGATCTCATTGAGTCTAAAGAAATGTATCTTTGCAGTACCATTTGGAACACTGCTAGGACACGTGGTATGTACCCAAGGAGTTTGCATCGACCCAACCAAAGTAGCAGTGATAGTCAACATGGAGGCACCAGAGATGGTAAAACAACTGAGATCACTGTTGGGCCACACAGGTTACTACCGACGATTTATCCGCAACTATGTGAAGATAACAACCCCTTTAGAGAAGCTGTTGCAGAAGTCTGAGAAAATTCAATAGACAGAGAATTGCAGAACAACCCTGGATACTCTGAAAGAAAAATTAGCAAGTGCACCAATATTAGTTCAACCAAATTGGGACAAACAATTTCATGTGCACATCGATGCTTCCAGCATTGCTCTTGGAGAATTCTTGGCGCAACCAGGGGACACTTCAGTTGACCACCCAGTATATTTTGCAAGTCAGAAATTGTCCACAACAGAATGTAACTACACCACAATAGAGCGGGAGGCATTGGAAATGGTGTATTCCCTTCAGAATTTCCGCCACTACCTGTTGGGAGGTACGTTTAAATTTTTCACCGACCACTCAGCTTTGAAATATTTGGTAAACAAATCGGTCTTGGAAGGGAGAATCTGCAGATGGCTCCTACTCTTCTAGGAGTTCACCTTTGAGGTGATCGTAAATCCCGGAAGATTGAACGTAGGGCTTGATCACCTGTCTCGACTAGAGAATGGAGAAAATGGAGGATATCTAGATGATGAGTTACCAGACGCTGATTTTTTCAAATTAGAAGCCATCCTATAATATTTGAACCAAATAGCAACCTATCTCACCACAGGGCAGTGTCCACAGGAATATACATCAGTACAAAAAAGACACTTGGTAGTTCATGCTACAGAATACCAACTCATAGCAGGACACCTATATAAGATGGGACTGGACCATATTCTTCGGAGATGTGTCATGGACCATGAAAGGGAAGCTGTACTATGGGAATTCCAAAGTGGGGTTGCGGGAGGAAATGTGGGAGCAAAAATTACGGAAAGAAAGGTACTACAAGCAAGGTTGTGGTGGCCGATAGTACATATAGACAACAAAGCATTTGTTAAGAAATGTGATATTTGTCAGTGGGAGGGACGACCATCCCAAAGAGATGAACTTCCACTTCATCCGATAAAATCCATTTGAAAAATGGGATGTCGATTTTGTAGGACCAATTACACCAGCTGTAAGACACTCAAAGGCAAGGTACATAATAACGGCGACAGATTATTTGACAAGGTGGGCAGAAGCAATGCTAGTAAAAAATTGCACGACAGAGACTGCTGCCAGGTTTATATTTGAAAACATAATTAGCCGATTCGGTTGTCCAAAGAGCCTAACCAGCAACCAAGGTACACACTTCATCAATGACACCATTAAATCTCTGCTAGAAATCTTCATGATACAACATCATAAAAGCAGTCTGTATCACCCGCAAGCCAACGGTACGGTAGAAACATTCAACAAAATATAGGAGAAACGCCTAACAAAAATATGCAATGCGCAACGGGATGACTGGGATGAGAAGATACCAGCAACTTTATAGGCATACCGAACAACGGTAAAGTGACTGAACAACCAAACACCATTCCAGCTAGTATACGGGAGAGAAGTAGTAGTCCCAACAGAATTCGTCATACCCAACCTCCTAGTAGCAACGTCACTCCAACTATCAGAGGAGGACTCGCTAAAGGAAGGACTGCATGAATTACAAGGCCTTGAAGAAGAACGCTTTTTGGCAAAATTTCACCAAACGGTACAGAAAGATAGACAAAAAGCTTGGCATGACCGACACATAAAGCGCAAGACTTTTCAGGTCGAGGGAAAATTTTTACTCTACGACAGTAAGCACCAGAAGTTCCCAGGGAAACTGCAGATGCGTTGGCTAGGGCCATTCTATGTGATATAAATCAAAGATTCAGGAGCAGTTAGATTAGCACAACTAGAAGGCCAATTTCTACAAGGATGGGTGAACGACACACGCCTGAAGCCCTACCAAGAGTAAGTCACTCATTTCCAATTCCAATAACTCTCGCAACCGAGAGGAGTCAGTAGGGTAGAATAGTATCAATAACTCTCTCGCACCTGAGAAGAGCATGGATAGGATTTCCACTTTAGCAAAACCAGAAAAATAAGTACAGTTGTGTTGTGGAGACCGCAATGCAACCAATTGTGGTCGGGGAAGGGTAGTTTCCAACGTGTCATCCACGTTAGATAAAAAAGCGTTTCGAACATCAACCCATCATCATTATGCATAGTACCCGTGCCAATCTGTAGGATTACCAAGAATTGGAAATAATTGTCATAATTAGCATCACCCATACCGTAATAAAATTTCCATAATAAGGCATAACCACGAACCGTCGCGTCTACCCAAATCCCAAAGCCACAGTCAGCATTTTCAGAACCCACCTCAGCTGGTAACTAATCACACGATCGTAACCATGGATGAGGCCAGGGGGAAATTGATTAGTTATGGGGTCTCATCAACCTCACCCGTGCCGGTTAATTACATAACCCGCATGCAAAGAAGTGCGAGAATGCCGGAAAAATATGAGTTAGAACCAAAAACATCCAAGGGAGCAAGAGAAGTAGAGCCAGAAGAAGCGCAGAGAAGGCACACATAAGAAGGAATTGAAAATAAAAGAGAAGGAGTTTTTCTATAGGTGTCAAAGAAGAGCCAGAATGACAAGAGAAACACCAGCAGTTGTAGAGCAAGAGCTCAATAACAGAGTGCAAAATATGGAATCGTTAGTGGGGAAATACGACAGTGCCTCACTGATCGACACTGACCTCACAGACTCTTTTGAGTTTCCAGCAACAAAGAGACAAGTATATATGGAGAATTATGCCACCGAAGCAGGGCAGCAAGCGGCGAGAGTCCTACCAGAGTTCTGGGGCATTCAAAAGTCTACCATACTGAACTTAAGAGATATCTCGGTGTTCGGTGTTAGAGGTGCTGCAATGCAGTGCACCAAGTTCTTGTTGAGCTGAATTCGTAACGGTTCACTATGGTTAGGGAAAGAAATTCCGATTCATGTGGAGGACATCCACAGGTTAATTGGATTGTCAATGGAAGGGAGGGATGTCTCATCAGTATTCCAGAATGTATCCAAAAGGGCAAAGAAGTCCGGAGATAACGACTACTACACAAAGTACGACACTAAGAGTGGGAGGGAAAGGAGAAAAAATCGACTTGATCAACAAGCCAGAGGTCAGGTTCACCTATTACCTAATTTCAAGTAAAATAATGAGGCACTATACAAAAGGAGAATGCACACTAGATACAATTTCGGTTGCGGAGCATTGTTTCCAGGGGGCACAACTGAACTGGTGCTCTTTTTTTCTAAATGAGTTGTTTGAAGCTTGCGAGGACAACTACAAGAGGGAAACCAGGGTCGAAGAGGCAATGGCTTAATGAGTTTTTTCTCAAGTGAATAATGAAAACCAACGTCATCCTTTTGTGCAATTCTTCTTAAGGTATCTAATTAGTAGGAAATCTACGCTGTTTATTGTCCTTTCATGTAAATTCCTCTCAAGGTATATACCTAGTAGGATATTTATGTCTTTGTCTAGCACTGTAGGATGGCTTTTCAAACTCACAAAATGAAAAATAAGCGTAAAGACAAAAAAGGGCATGTAAATGTGTCAAGATGTAGTTCCAACCAAATTTTCTAGTGATCAAGCACTGCTTTATTAATCCCCTATTACTATTAGTTTGGAAAAGCTAACATAAGATCTCAAAGACTAAAGTTACCACAGATGATATATCATTGAAATTTGAGGTCAGAAGATTTTTCATGCAAGTTCTATAAAGCAAGGTAAAGGTAAATTAAATGAGGGTATCCTTGCTAGCTAGAAAGGAACTTAATAGTTTTACTATATCCATCATTGAATGCCAACAACAATCTAGACCTCTAGAACCAAATCACCAATGTTATGTGAAAACCAAATGATTACACGGATCAAAACCCATCCCTGATGCATGCTTCAGATATTGGAATGAATTCCGACTCAAATTACCCCAAGTACACAAAAAAACTCAGGAAGCAATTATCACTTAAAGAAATACCCATTATTCCCAGAACTCTGTTAATGAGGCCAAATGTCAATGTCGTAGATGAGAAATATTAGCTCTTCAAAACAGATTAATCTCGATCAGTAGAAAAAAATCCAACAAAGCATGGTTATATAGCTAGCAAAAGGGATGTAATCTCGAAAACAAAGTATAAGCAAAGGGGAATCACCCATACCATATAATTATAAAACTATAACATGCATCCAAAGCTAAAACATTAGTGGATAGAACTCAGACATTCACATGCAAGGTTGTTGGAAAAACCTTATTTGAAGGGATGGGGTTGGAAGAGTTTCAGAATCATCCCTATGCAAAACAGGGGCCAGAAAATGGAAGGTTGTTGGAAAAACCTTAGTTTAAGGGATGGGGTAGGCAGAGTTTCAGAATCATCCCTATGCAAAAGATAGAGGGCAGAAAAGCCTTTCATGGCTAGGGCTCAGGCAAAAAAGGAGAGTAAAATTCAATTTGCAATTAGCTAAAGTAGCCTCTGCATGAATCTTTCATACTAGTTTACTTTATTTCGATAGATAAATTACTTTTGTTAATGAAAAAACCAATGTGGGTCTCTTCCCATTTGGAGCCATCCAGAGTAAATTTCCCAGAAACTATTTCCTAAACGATCAATAACAGAAAACAGATTATATGGGAACGAGATATACCATAATTTTGTTACACGATGCAATCTATGATGAATTATGAGCAGGTAGCCAAAAAAATATAACTGTTCACAGTGGTGAATCTGCACTTCCCATAGCAAATCTACTAGTTGTTAAAACAATAGCCTCTTACATCTATATTGAATTTAGGGGGTTACAAAAGGAATTGCAGCTGGAGAAGTCCCAGATTTGAATATTATCCAGCCAAATACTAAAAAACAAAAGCAGCATAGCATAACAACAAAAAAACAGGTCCCATATTTGACTATTATCCCGCCAAATACTAAAAAAACAAAAGCAGCATAGCATAACAACAACAAAAAACAAAAAAATAACAACAAAAACAACAAAAGTTTACGTACCACTGACAATTCCTTCAATCCTTGTGAGAATTCCTTCAATACTTGTTTAGGCAGATAGCTTCTTGGTATGCGGATGACAAGGAAGCGAAGACCTTAATACTCATGCAAACAAAATACTTATAAGACACTTGTGTAAACAAAATAACATAGTTGTGTAAATAGACATGTAAGGCATGCAAAATACAGTTCATATGTGGCCTAGGATTCTACCATTTATCTGTTCCTATGGGCCCACAATCTTACCTCTTATTCCATTTGTCTACCCCTATGGGTCCATAACCTTACCTCTTATTCCTCTTTGCGACAACTTAACGCCTAATTATGTGGTGTCAACCATGTAACTATATGACACATCTTTTGCATTACGAAACATCTTTTGCATGATCGAATTACTGAGTCTTCATTTTCCCAAGACATGGATATAGAACCTGACATGTACGATGTTTAGTTTCACCTAAGCCAAGGTATTTAGAAGCAACATCTGACCCTCCTAACTAAGCACCGATTCATTTCTCAAGTGGTCTAACTCTTACATAGATTATCCTGGCTTCATCCAATTGGTTAGGGCTAACTCCCGATGGACCAATGCATTTAAGAAGGTTTTAGTAGTAGATGATCTTAGCGTTCCATATCCCATTTAGGTACCACCAGTAGATGCATTTGAACCAGTTACAACTACAGTTATAAATCGAACAACGGAAGCAAGGTCGAATGCTAGTCGAGGGTATTTGCAAGAAGGCGTTTGCTCCCATTCCCGGTGCAAGTGCTAAGGGCAGTGTTAGCCACCTTTAATATTTGATTATAGCAAAAGGTGGCTAAGACTTTTTGAGCCTCTAAGGAACAAATTTTATTACTAAAAATTGTTGGCTCTTGAAGACTCTTGAAGGCCTCATGCCTCTGTCCAAAATCTTCATTGCTGTTCCCATTTTATACTTAGAAATTATGTTGATTTCATGAGAAGAAATTGTTGTAAAACCATCATTTTTCCCCTCCCCCTCTTCCAAACTTACTTTCATTGGCTCCCCTTTTTCTCCATAAAATCCCTTTTGTTTTCACGATTCCTCTTCTTCCCCTCATGAAAATCACTTTTGTAAGGTTTAAAACCCACTTTTTAGCCTTACCGAAACCCTCGAATCCCTTTGAAAACCTTGAAAATTTTCATAAAAAATACATGTTTTTGAATAAGGCTTTAGCCCTTTGGCTAAACCCCCTAACCACTTCCCCACATGTTCCCTTGCCATAAAAACCAAGCACTGAACCCATATAGCGCTTATCGCATCGGAAACTTTCGATGGTGCGTAAGTCCTCTGTTCCTTTTAAATCTCGATGCGACCAACTCTTTTATATATATAAACCTTCCCGATCACCTTTTTCTTTTGTAAAAGACGAAAACCCATTTATCCAAAGTTTGTTTTAAAAATACCAAATCACATGTTAAATATCAAATGGGTAGATTGAAAGACCGGGCCCGAAGTTCCGATTGCGATTAGGCCCTTTGTTTTATATACGCCCCGGGCATATAACATTTCATAAAGTCCAAAGGCCCCGCAGTCGGGCGCCTATCCACTTTATATATTTATCCCGCTCCGATCCATAAAAACCTGTCTTTTATTTAAAACTTTGGCTTTTATACATTAAAAAAGGGTTTTCCTCCGGTTCATCCCCACCGTTGATTGATGACCGATCAAACGATCGGTGCTCAATCGCATCACATTTCTTAAATCGATGCATTATATTTCCTCCCTCGATCGGTCAGTCCCCCGATTCATTCTACATCGTTGATCTCGTCCTTAGATCAACGGCCATCGCTTAATCGCCTCGGCCCTTCCGATCGCGCAATCGCATCGGAGTTTTTCATCGCACCCCTTTTCTCCTCCCGCCGATTGCGATCCCACGATTAGATCTGGACCGTCCACGTGTCCAGATCCAATGACTACACTCCTCCCCGAGGCCTCCAAAGTAGTTTAACCTAATTACGCAGGATTTCTTAACGTTTTTTTTGTTTTGCAAGTTTTTCCCATACTGCGAAGGAAAAGAAGACCAAAGGTCACGATCTTCTGGCCTATGGTTATCAAAGGGAAAGGGATTAAAAGGGCTCCACTCCACGTTTATCAACGCTTTATGGGCGCCGATACCATAAAAAGCCCTGGGCGGCCCTGCACATCGACAAGACACTGTGTTTTAAACACGATTTAAAAGAGTATAAGTTTGAAGAACAGAGCGCAGCAGAGAAGAAGATTGAAGTCAGATTTGGGGAATTACGGCTAAGAATAATTATCAAAAGCCTAATTCCCTGGATTAAAACAAATTCAAAAGAAATCATAAGTGTTTAACAGACATAAAGGCCTCCACCGCCACTTTTGAGGAAAATTGATTCCTCTCGGCTACCATAGGGCCACCTGTTGCCTCAAAGCATTCAAACAGAGGCTGAACTTATTGAAGAAAATCAGATATTCGCCTCCAGCACAACCAGGGAGTTACTTCTGCAAGGAAATAAATGCAGAAATATCTACAGAGTTACTCCAAACATTACGCAGAGCCTAAAAGTCAATAAAGCTCCCACCGAGCTTTGATATTAATTGTAAAACAGTTAATACAGTGAAACACCTGTAAACTTTTTCATCGAGCCCCTCAAAAGGCCAAGAAGTCTTGAATCTGTATTAATTGCCTTGAGAGATCATTTATCAGATCTCACCTCCTCATCCTTCTATAAATACTTCTGTAGAAGATGAGAAGTTGGTTGGTTGTTTTTTGATCACAAGTTGTAATACTGAAACTCTCTGAAATAAATACATAGTCCGTTGAAGTTGAAGAAGAAACTGAAGTCTTGGAAACCTTGATGATGTTGTTGCATGCTTGTTCCTGAGAAGGCTCTATCATTGGATCCATGAGCTTGGTTGTTGGT
This sequence comes from Pinus albicaulis, assembly GCA_034641835.2. NCBI lineage: Eukaryota > Viridiplantae > Streptophyta > Pinopsida > Pinales > Pinaceae > Pinus > Pinus albicaulis. Next base: position 644,688,671 of record CM076583.1, on the reverse strand, counting down.
GAAGTATTCTGAACTGTTTTATGTTTTCCCTTGTTTTCATTATGTTCCATAATTTCTTTACTACAATAGGTTGAAATTTTTAGGCTAAGAAATGACTCTTGGAAGCACCTTAGACCTATTCATCCTTCACTGTTTTATGTTTTCTTCTGCTAAAGTATTTTAGAGGCTTTAATCTTTCTCTTTAGTCTTCATGCTGGTTTATTTCCTTAATAGTTTGAACAGTTGGTTTCAGCATGATTTATGGTTCTCCCTGCTTGTCTGCTACCACTTAAAAACTGTTATTGAAGTCTCCCTTTGAATTTCTTTGCTTACAGTGAATCAAAGAGGTCTGTTTTGATCTTTCCCTTTGTCCTCACTTAAACAGTTGGCTTAAAGGTCGTTATAATTATGATCATATATGTTTTTAGGTTTTCCCTCTTCTATGACTGCAATTATCAGTGAATCTTCTATGTTTTCTAAGTCATTTGAAATAAAATCTTTGAGGAAATAGGGTGTTCCCCGAATCTTATATTTCATTTTAAAAGTTGTTTTGAAATCATTATTTGCTTAAAGGTGTGATTTATAGAATTTATGGTTAGCCCTGTCTATCAAATAGCTCTTTATTGTTCAAATTATGCTTTCAAATTTCCGTTTGTTGAGAATTAAACCTCTCTTTCCAAATCATTAATGTTCATCTCATTCCAAAAACAAAAGGATCCCATGGCCAAGTTAGATTTTCCCTTTGATATCCCATATCCATTGATGAGTTTGTTATGACCTTTTCTTGACTCCATTGCCCAACGAACCAGATGTTTCTCCATTCTGTGTATCTTTCCTAGACCTTTCATGTTCTGTTGTATCATTCCAACCAAACAAACAAACAAATAAACACCTGCACTTAATAACTAGTCTAAAACCAATACTCAAAGCACACAAGATAAACCTTTGCAAACAAACTTTTGAGAGATCCCTCTCTGAGAATAGGAGGACTAGATCTCTGTAATTATGAGGTCTCTCTTCATACGTTCTAAGAATTGTTCATAGCTACGATTCAGTGGAAGAAACTTATAGCCAAGTCCAGGCTTCACTAGCTTTAGTTTAGTAAGAGAATTTCCCTTGGAACCCTTGAATGTACCATGACAGTGAAGGGAAGATATGGTAGGAACATTACATACTTATGTACAGTCGGAAACAGTGCCGTTCCCCCAGAGTCTGTCAAAATACCTGGGTTCACTACTAAAATATATGCCATGGTAAGGAAAGTAGCAGTTCCAACCCATACTTCTATTGGAAGTCGGTGCAACGCTACTGTTTGGGGTAATCCAAAGATGAGGTAAGAAGAAAAGAGGCAAGCCATGGCTTATAACAGAATGAGGCATGCCAAAAAACCACAAACTGGCTTAGAACCAACTTATAACAGAATGAGGTAGGCCAAAAAACCACAAACCGGCTCAGAATTGACCTTCATAAAAGACAGAAAATACAAAGGAAAAATACAAATGAGGATGTTTGAGAGCTTCACCTTCACCTTCACCTTCGTAGCCTTCACATTAGCAGGTCGGCCTCAGAGCTTCACCTTCACATTTTCGCGCGACACGTTCACTAGCTTCAGAGCTTCACCTTCACCTTACCTTACCTTCACATTTGCAGGTCGCATAAACTTCCATTCCTAGCCGTCATCCTGCATAAACTTCCATTCCCAGCCATGTGTAGAGGTACAGAGAAAAGAAAGTGAAATAAACCCTAGTGAGGTAGATCACATCGTCAAAGGAAAAACCCTATATCACCTTGAGGAAATTTCGTTCTGATAATGGCATTTGTTGACACATGGTTTCTGTCTAGTTCCAAGGCATTTATCTGTTGCTGCTAGCTCAACTAAGCAAGGTAAAGGTAAATTAAATGAGGGTATGCTGAACACCTGCATACAGAGGCAACATCTGCATAAACCAAAAGTTAGAAACTTTGCATAAAAATTTAACCGATTGCAACCACTGCCAAGATAGATTAAGTTTGGATAAAAAGGTAACCATTGCAATAAGAGGTGCAATAAGAGGTCCCATCAAGAACTTTAGCATAAAAATTTGATTGTTGAAAATAAATATTCCTAGAGTTTAGATAAACAAAATTAGCCCGCCCAAAAATTCCGTCAAAGCAACAATTAATTGAAAGTCAATGATCTATCAATCGTTATAGTCCACGCAAGAACTAATAAGTATGTGTTTCTTTTCTGCTATGTGATTTACATTAATGACTATGACGAATTCCTTGAAAGTGAAAGCAATATCAAATATAATTGAATTGAGTATTTAAAAGACAAATAAAAAAAATTACTTCCAAATTCATAAAGGAAAAAGATTCAAATAAAAATGAGTAATGAATAAGAAATTTCATATAACAATTTATAAACTCACAAATGAATATATTTAACCACGTAACTCAAATAATCACTAAATACACAAAATTTGTGTAAAAAAAACTCAAACCATAGTTGATACATTACTAAATAAAAAATTTAGTATATAAATCCACAAATACAGGTCTTACCTATGTTGGTCAAATAAACACTAACGTATGTTGGTCTAATAAACACTAAAGACACCAATTATGGATTAATGGATAATCCAATTTTACACTAAGTATAGGAAACATGTTCAATAGTTAAAACATTGTGGCAGATCAAGACATGAGAGATACAAGTGTTTGGTCGTACATCCATGTGATATTTGTTGTTTAAATAATTATAAGAAAAGTAATACATTTGTGGAAAATTAGAGTTATTTAAAGAATTGCATATATGTTTCTTTGGCTAGGTAGATGTGATTGGATGATATAAAAGTTGTAGATGTATTGCAAATGTTTACCGGATTAAATTTGATATAAAATTGAAATATTAATTTTCATAATCATTGATAATTTAGTTTTAAATGTTTTTGGAATAAAGTTATTAATTTAAAAGGAAAGTGTCTTTTTAATGTAAGAATTTTAGCTTTGAAAACTTATATTTTTTGATATTGGAAAAAAATATTTATAAATTGAAAAGTTGTGCTATTTATAGTAAATTTTTAGAGTTAAAATTTGAACACTTTTCAATAACTTTAGAAACTAAATATCATTATTTTAAAAAATCTTAAAATTTGAACATTTTTTAACCATAACATTAAAAACAAAATAACATGATAATGGAAAACCTTAAAAATTAATACCTAATTAAAGGTTCTACCACATTGAGTTTTTGTTTTTTGTTTTTTAAAATTATAGGTCATTGAAATCTTACTCTAAGACAACTTGTACCATTACAAGTAAAACTTAAAAAACAACTATCAAATTCAAATGTATTATTAGCAATATAAAATCAATAACACCCTTTGGAGCATTAAAACTACAACAAATTTTTAACCATGGTTTATAAAATCATCATTAATTTAAAAAAAAATTAAAAATACTCTTTTAAAACAAAGAGAGCATAACAATTTTTTTATTTTTATTTTTAATTAAAAGAACTAAAAGTTTAAACTTACAAAATCAAATTATTCATTATAAAATTACAAAGAAAATAAAAAAAAATTCCAATAAAATATAAAAATATAAAAACAGTAAAACAAATAAATTGATAAAACTGATAAAGAATTGTATTTTTTCACAAAGAAAAAATTCGTAACTTTTCATTAAAGATAGGTTACATGTTACATATGCTGGTAGTATATACTACTATTCAGTCCATGACTTTTACATTTAACTTGCCACATTTGCCTTCATGAAAGCAATAAACAGTCCCAAAATATAAATATCAGATCAGTATGTAGCCAATATTCACAACGTAAGTTCGGTGCATAACTTACTAAAAAATAGAGACAAAAACATATAAAGTAAATATACATGCTGAAATAGGTGATCATGGGAGATAGTAACAAAATCCTCCCAAAACAACTGTGCATCTAGACAGCCCAAAAAGCAGGTGCCTCATCCATAAAAGGCCGATGAAAAAATCTGTAAACCTGTTCACCAGAGTGTTTTGTAATATGCCAGGTGCCCCAAGTCAGCTCCGAAGCTTCTTTGGACAATTGGTGCGGTTTCTTAATGATGCACCAGTGCGGTTTCTTAACACCGCACTAGGTGGTTTCTGTTTTGGCGTAGTGTTTTATGATGCACCGACGCAGAAGAGTTGTGAAGCACAGGTGCGTTACAGTAATAATACGCACCGGGCGGGTGTGTATGGAGTGCACGGTGTCTGGTGTGCCAATGTTTTGTGCGCACCGATGCTTTCTCTTGTAGAGTGCACCGGTAATTGAGAGCTCTAGAGCACTGAAAAAAGTGAAAATCCAGTTTTTTTGCTGTATTTTTTTTTATTTAACCCTTTTCTGGTGCACATGGTTTATAGGTGCACCGGTGCTGTTTCTTATGAATGCACCAATCAGTTTCTATTTTTGCGCATTGTTTTATGATGCACCGGTGCGGTTTCTTAATACCGCACCGGGCGGTTTCGGTTTTGGCATGGTGCTTTATGATGCATCGACATGGAAGAGTTGTGAAGCACTGGTGCTCTACAGTAATATGACGTATCGGCCAGGTGTGTATGGAGTGCACGATGTCTGGTGTGCCAATGTTTTGTGCGCACCGGTGCTTTCTCTTGTAAGGAGCACCAGTGTGATGTTGAATGATAAGCGCAACGAGCATAAAACATCTGCAAAACCCTCCGCTCGCCAACCTCCTCTAGTAACCTCCACTAGAAACGGATGTATGGGGTATTTTTTTAAGGGGTTTCTAAAAAACATCTACTAGAGGGTCTTTTCCTTGTAGTATTATTTGAGCGAGGTTGGAGTCATTTTTGTCCTCTAGAGCTATTTTCTTGTGGTGGATGTTTATATTAGCGAGGAGAAGGAATATAGGGATATTGTAAATCCTTCATTGATGGCATGGGTTGCCTCCATTTTCTCTACGATAGGTTACTCTTCCACAATTGTCTCTCTTGGTTCGACGATGAATCACAATGACAGTCTCACAATGTCCCCGGTGCAGAGTTTCCAACACTTGAACAACCTCGCTTTGGTTATTAGGAAGGTGCATCCTCTCGCCTTCATTTACAACTTTTGTCTACAATTTCCCACTTTAGTTCTTATTACCTTGAATTTCCAAGCAGGACAACAACTCTCCACCATGGTTGGCACTCCCACAATACATTTTACTCATTAGCAGTATCTTTGTCATTTTTGGTTTTGCTAGCATGTTCTTGTTTTTTGCACATATGTATACTCATGGAAACACTTTCCATAGTAACAACTTTTGTATCCACAATATTTATTTTTGGACGAGACTTATTATTTCTTCGATGGTTTGGTTTCCACAATGGCAAACCATAACAAAGAATAGCTTATGTATGACTTGTCGATGAATAAAACATATTTCTTATTTTACAAAGAATAGAAAACGTATATAAATAAAATACAATAAAAATAAAAATAAAAATAAAAAGAAAAATTATTAATTTTTTTTGTAAAATATATAAAAAAGGAAAAATTAATAAAACAAAATATAAAAACCGCGAGGGGCAATGACCAACCCCACTCTCCCCTACCTTTCCTTGGTATGGTGCACATGAGTATTACGGTATGTTTTTTAGAGGGTCAAGTTAACCCTCTATACAATGTTACTTGTGTGCGCCATGCCAAGGGAAGGAAGATAGGGATAGGGAGGTTAAGGGAAATGCTCAAATGGTTTGATGGTTTTTATGCTTTTCTTTTCCTTTAATTGTGTTTGTTTTTTTTATGTTAAAAAAAAAAAAATTGAATTGTCAAATAAGTTCTATTTATTTATTACTATATTTTATAAATTTATTTTATTTTTTTATTGCTATAATACTAAATTTTAAAAATGTTTTATTTTAATATTTTAAAATTATTCTTAATTTTTTTTTAGGGGTGTTGATTTGTATGCAAATTAGTGAGACTAGCTTATGGTTTCAGACATCACAACCTAGGGGTATCTAAGCCATCAAAATTATCCAGAGATCACACTCGGTCTATCCCACATTGAACCATACTCATGGTTGGATTTCTACCCATGAGGTTTCAAACCAATCACATTTTCACCACAAAGTGCCTTAACGTAATATATTTTCACCAACTGCTCTACAACCCATGGGATTTTTAATTTCTTTTTTGAAATATTGTGTGTGTAATTTTAAAAAAAAAATTTAGTGGATGTTTAAAAAATTCGATTAATACTGGTTTCATATTTAGGATATATATTTTTTATTTTTATTTTTATTTTGATTTAGATGGTACTAGTCTTCAAGTTCATAATGCCAATTAATATATAATTTTAACCCAAAAATAACATAAAATAAAATAAAAAATAGACAAACTTGAAAAATGCTTAAACAACCAACATTTGAAAAGATAAATTAGACAAACTTGAAAAATGCTTAAAAAAACATTATTTGGAAAATAAAATGTTCATACTTTCTACATAAGAAGATTTGAAATGTCAAAAAATTGCCCCCCAAAAAGAAGTGCTACCAATTATAGCATTATTTTTCAAAACAAGGGTTAAAATCACCATTAAATGTTGTTGGGTATTTGTTATATTCTTCGCATGACTATTTCCATGTGTTGTATGTTGCACTAGGTGCAATAGAGGGGAAATAACCCTCTTGTTTAGGGGGGTTGCATGGGGGCATATGGGGGGAGGAGGGAGCCCCCCCCTGTTCGGGGAGTTTGCAAAGGAGAGAGAAGCCCAACTATGCAGGGATTTAGAGGCAACACCCATAAAAATAGAAACTTTTGGAAAATTTTGAATCTCTTTTTGGTTTCAACACATCATTTTTGTTTTTTGAGATTTTGTGGTGCATGGTGATTTAACCCATGGTCTTATAGTTTCAGTTAAGGAACTACAATTGTATTCTAATCCAAATTAAATGAATTAACAATTTATGATGTCGCATAATTAATATATATATATATATATATATAAACATACTAAAAAATATTTATAGTTTTTCCAATTTGAATTTCTAGGATAAAATATCTATGTCAATGTGTGCATGTGTCTGCTATTGCATAATTTTTGTATTATAAAAAATATATATGCATAAATTAATTATACATGGTTAAAACCTACATTTGGTATCAGAACTAGGTTATGGCTTCAAGGGGATGTTTTTTCAGCTAATGTGTTTTTCTTGGGCCTATGGTAGACCCTATTACAATGAGAGATCTAAATAATCAATTCTTGTAGTGAAAGGAAATGGTGAGTAGTTCAAAGATATAGATCGAGAAATTTAATGGGAAATGTTTTGAGCTATGGAAGTTCAAAATATAATATTTGTTGGGGGAAAAAGATCAATGTATCAATGCAAATCTAGCTACTGCACTAATAGGGATGTTGATAGAATAATGAACTAGCATGGATTGAAAGGAAAAGAGCACAATATTGTTGTGTCTCTCAAATTCAATATTACTAAATATTTCAAGAGAAACTATAACAAAGACATTAGGGGAATTTTAAGGTAAAAAAGGGCCTCCTAAGGAAAATAATAAATTAATATTTAAAACAATCAAATAATTTTTATGAATTTTTAAAGAAAAAAGAAACGAAACTATTCCTTTAATTGTATTTTTGGCTTATTTCCTTGTCGGTTTACACAAACGTCAAGTGTAGGCACCCTTTGGATATGGAATACCCACTCTGCATACTTTTGAGTAGACTCACATCGAAAATATATATATATATATATATATGAAAAAATCATATTCAACATGCCTTTTTTGATATATTTGTAATTTTTTATTTTTATTGATTTATTTATTTTTATTTTTTTCTGATGTGGGTCTTCTTAGCAGTATGCAAAGTGGGTACTCATTGGATGTGGAATTTGATTTCACATCCAACATGTGTCTATACTTGACATTTGGCTAAACCTACAAGGATCTAAGCCAAAAAATCAATTAAAAAAAGTAGTTTTGTTCCTTTTCCCTCCAAAATATTCTCCAATGGGGATGACATCATCATCTTAAATCTTTTGGTTCTTTTTAAATTTTTTTTTGTCAGTACCTTTTTCTAAGCCCATTTTTTACCTCATAATTCTTCTAATGGATTTGTGGAATAGGTTAGAGACTTTAAATCAGTCTGAGTCCCTATGAATAAAGTGTTCCCTACAGACAAAGTTGTATAATCCGAGGATGAAGTATGAAAAATCAATAATAGAGCAGATAAACACCTTCAATACCATGATAATATAACTATTAACTATTGATATTAAGATTTTAGAAAAAGATAAGTGTATCTGTGTTAGGGCTCTATATTACTAGTGTAATCCCTTATTCTTGTTAATGTAGCCCCCTTATTGAAATTGTTGTACCCATGTAGCCCCCATTTTGTTATTATTGTGCCCCATAATAGACCACTATTTTTATTGTTGTGCCCTTACATTATTAATATTGTTAGGTCGGCTAGGATTATATTATGATCCCATAGACTCTTATATATAGAAATGAGGTTTTGTCATTTGTGTCATCCAAAAATAGTTCATTTATGTAATGTAAAGGAGGTTTCCCCCTCGAAGTGGCTGATTTATAAGTCGTTGATATCTATTTTCTTCTATGTTGTGAGTTAGTTTCATAAAATTTGGTATCAAGCTTTGGATTCTATGGTTTCACTGCTTCAAACAGGTCATCGTGGAATTTTCGCTATAGTTTTTTTCTACTAAGATTCAGATGCTAAAAAAAAACCCCATTTGCGAGGAAATCCTGAGGATCTTCCTATAAAAATTTCAGATCTTGGTTCGCAATATTTGCAGAGATATGATATGTGGAAGTTAGTTTTTCTACAGGCTCCAGAATTTCGTCTCAAAGATGATACCTTGGGAAAATCTTCATAACTCTCTCTTTGAGCATCGGATTTGAATTCTGTAAGAATTGAACAAAGGCACACGAAATGTAGTTTCTTATGTATCGATTTGAGAGCTGAAGAAGGAAACAAAGACACATGGCATGTCGTAAAATTTGCTCTACTGAACTAGTCCATAATTAGGACATTGTGAGAGATTGGGCATAAATTTTTCTTGAAGAATCCAAATTAGGTCAGACCTATGGCATTGGAAAGAATATTTAGAGGGCTAATAAAGGATTGAAGATAAAATATTGGGGATCTGAAATCACAGAAATACATCAGATCCAATATTGAGCTCCTCAAAAGCAAGAAAATGATGTGTATTTTTTAAAAATTGCATAAGTATTATTTGAAAAATCAATTTGAAGGGATTCCAAGGGCATATTGAAGCATAGATATTAGTATTGGGTTCTAAAATGGCCCCTAAAAATAATTCAACACCCATTAAGCCCTCAGAAGGCTCTACTATGTCTCATGAAGAGGAAGAAGTGCAACATGATATATAAAAACTACAAGAACAAGTGCAACAAATTTCGCTCTCGCAAAGAGTAATAAAAAATGAAATGGAAGCTAAGATGGATGGTATGAAGAAAGGCGTGGAAGCTAAGATGTATAGTTTGAAGAAAAATATAGAAGCTAAGATGGATGGCATGGAAGCTAAGATAGATGGCATGGAAGATAAGATGGATGGCGTGGAAGCTAAGATATATGGTATAGAAGGAAAAATGGAAGCTAAGATGGATGGTTTCTTCATGGAAGCTAAGATGGATGGTTTGAAGAAAGACATGGAAGCGAAGATGGATTATTTGAAGAATGGCATGGAAGCTAAGATGGATGGTATAGAAGGCAACATGGAATATTTGAAGAAATACATGGAAGGTTTGAAGGAAGGCTTGACAAATTTGATACAAGAAACGATTCCCAATGGCGAAAAGGTAGTAGAGGAAACTCATGATGAGAAAAAAATAAATGTTAATAGTGATTTCATAAAATCTAATGTTGGATTGAAGACCCACCATATTCTAAATATCGATATGAGGAATTTTTATGGCAAGGATCCCGTAACATGGATACTACAAATAGAGCAATATTTTGATCTCTAATATGTGAAAAACACACAAAAGGTATGCATTGCAACTTTATATTTAGAAAAAAATACATTTGTATGGCATCGATGGTTTTTCTCTCATAAAAAAATTGTCACTTGGTCAATTTTTACAGAGGAAATGATAGCACATTATGAGGATACAAAGAGCAACACCTTCTTTAGCCAATTGATAAATCTCAAACAAAAGGGTTCAATGGTGGAGCACATTGAGGTCTTCCAAAATTGAATATAAGGGTAATTGATATTCCAGAGGAACACATGATTGATGTCTTCATAGGGAATTTAAAGGATAACATCCAACATGAGGTTCGCCTTTGAGAACCTGCTTCATTGGAGAAGGCATTCAGGTTGGCAATAAAAATTGAAAGTAAAATTATGGTGACAAGGAAGCTTGCCACTCACATTTATAAATATGGAAGTGTTGCAACTCCTATACTTCCACAAATTACAAGGTTGACACGACAACAATTGGAAGAAAAAAGGGAAAAAGGGATTTTCTATAGTTGTGATAGAAAATACACTAAAGGTCATAATTGTGCTAGGAAGAAATTATTTTACATAGATTTTGAAGAGGAGGAATAAAATGAATAAGAAAATTCAAAAGAAGAGGATATACACCAAGAACCAACCCTATAGGAAGAAGAAATGAATCTGACCATATCCTGTAATGCATTGGCGGGAATTACCATTCCTCAAACTCTCAAGATAGAAGGACATATAAAGAAGAAAAATATAATAGTGCTTGTTGATTAAGGTAGTACCCATAATTTTATTCATTGTAAGGTGGCCAAGGAATTGAATTTCTTCCTATACCTAGCGCCAAAGTGTCAAGTGATGGTGGAAAATTGAGGAACTACAAATTTCTCTGGGAAGTGTCATACTATCAAGCTAACCAAAGGGGAATATGTATTGAATAGTCCAATTATTTGCATTCTAATGGTTGGTGATGATGTTGTACTAGAAGTACAATGGTTACAATCTTTGGGGACGATAACTTTTAATTTTTAAGAACTTTTCTTGATTTTTTTTTCGGAAGGAAAGGAAGTTGAATTACAGGGTATCATAGGGAAACTGGGAAATATAATAATCTCTAATGTCATGAAAACTATTTTGAAGAAAGAACAATGAGGCTTCATTGCACAATTATTCTCACTAGAAGTTCCAACATCAAAATCATTTATTTCTCCAGATCTCCAAAATGTTTTAGACAATCATTCCAAGGTGTTTAAAACTCCCAAAGGATGCCCACCTATTCGTGATCATGATCATGCTATTCATTTGATTCCAGGAAGTGTTCCTCCAAACATCAGGCCTTACATATATCCTTATCTCCAAAAGAGAGAAATTAAACATATGATTGCAGAAATGCTAGAGGCTGGTATAATTCAACCTAGTCAAAGTTATTTTTCTGCTCCAGTAGTATTGGTGGACAAGAAGGATGGATCATGGCACATGTTTTCGGATTATAGGGAGCTCAATAAGCTCACTATTAAAGATAAATTTCCCATTCCTGTGATCGATGAATTATTGGATGAATTAAATGGATAAATTTATTTCACCAAGTTGGATCTTTGTTCGGGATATCATCAAATTAGAATGAAGACTGAAGAGATTCTAAAAAAAACATTTCGAACTCATGAGGGTCATTATGAATTTTTGGTCATGCCTTTTGGCCTTAATAATTTACCTTCTACATTTCAAGGGTTGATAAATTCCATTTTCAAACCATTCCATAGAAAATTTGTGTTAGTATTTTTTGATGATATACTAATCTACAACAGGTCTTGGAAAGATCATATTCAACATGTTGACAGGGTGCTCAAACTATTGGAGGAGAAACAATTATATGAAAAAACCTCAAAATGTTTCTTTGGAGTACAAGAGGTGGAATATCTATTTTATATTGTATCTCAGGAGGGTGTTAAGGTAGACCCTAAAAAAATTAAAGCCATTAAGCAATGGAAAGTCCCCACAACCATAAATTATTTGCGAGGATTTCTAAGGTTAACAAGGTGTTATCACAATTTTGTTAAGACTTATGGGAGAATTGCAGCACCTCTAACAACATTATTGAAGAAAGATGCATTTTCATGGACTCCTGAAGAAACTAAGGCCTTTGAACATCTTAAATAAGCAATGTGCCAATCAGCGGTCTTAGCTATGCCAAACTTCACAAAAACTTTTATTGTGGAATGTGATGCCTTAGGAAATGAAATTGGTGCTATTTTAATGAAAGAAGAAAGAGACATTGCTTTTGAAAGCCGTCCAATCAAAGGAAAGTATTTACAGAAAGATATTTGTGAGAAGGAAATGTTGGCAATACTACATGCAATAAAGAAATGGCGACCTTACCTAATGGGAAGACACTTCAAGGTAAACAATGATCATGATAGTATTAAATACTTTTTGGAACAAATATGATCTTCATAAGAGAAGCAAAAATGGGTCACAAAGATGTTGGATTATGAATTTGAAATCATATAAAAAAAAGGGAAGCTAAATGTTGTTGCAGATGCACTCTCAGGAAAGGATGAGGACGTGGAAGCATTTCTTTGTGCCATTTCTATTATCCATCCCAATTGGATAACTGAATCAAGGGAGGAATGGAAGAATGATGAAGAAGTATGGACAATAATTCAAAAGTTGAAGCAATATCCCAGTACATCCAATATGTTTAGTTGGAAAAATGATTCCTTATGGTACAAATATCGCTTATATCTTTGTAAGAATTCCAAACTGAAGAAAAATATTCTTTTGGAATTACACACCCTTCCCTTAGGAGGAAACTTGGGATTTTTTTTGGGATGGCCTTAAATCCGTTATTCAAAATTTTGCGGCAGAATCTTTGGTTTTCCAGAAAAATAAAGTTGAGACAACTAAGACCCCGGGACTGCTACAACCTTTATCCATTCCAAATCAATGTTGGGAGGAGGCTTCAATAGATTTTATCATAGGTTTTCCTAATTCTGAAGGAAAGAGTGTCATCATGGTGGTAGTTGATATACTTACCAAGTATGCACACTTTTGTGCATTATCTCATCCATTTAAAGCGAGTATAGTTGCTACTACATTTATGGAAACATTCAAAAGCAACATGAAAACCCAAAGATTATTGTAAGCGATAGAGATCCCATTTTCACTTGAAATTTTTGGATGAAATTATATTCTTGTTTGGGTACTCAACTAGCTCATAGCTCATCTTATCATCCTCATTCCTATGGGAAAACTGAGATAGTGAAATTTTTTTTGGAAGGATATATTCGTTTCTTTGTATCTGATAAACACACAATGGGTCAATTGGTTACCTCTGGCTGAATGGTGGTATAACACTTCCTTCCACACTGCAGCAAAAATGGCCCCATTTATGGCACTTTATGGATATCATATGTCGTCCATCACATTATATTTAAGAGAAAATTCGAAGGTTCAAGTAGTGGAAGATCACATCGAGCATCAACAACAAGTTCTCCAACTCTTAAATGATAACTTAAATTTGGCACATAATCGAATGAAACAACAGGCAGATCAACATCACAGTGAGATAATTTTTGATGTAGGCAACTGGGTATTTTTACGGCTACAACCATACAAAAAAATGTCCCTCAAGCAAGCTAAGAAGGATAATAAATCATCACCAAATTACTATTGTCCTTACAAGGTGTTGCAAAAAATTTGTACCATGGCATACAAATTGGAGCTTCCTGCATCTTCCCGAGTGCACCTAGTTTTCCATGTTTCATGCTTAAAGAAGGTTATCGGTGACAAAATTTTGGTTCAAACAATATTGCTAGAACTTGATGAGGAAAGAAAAATAATATTTTAACCTGAATTAGTCATGAAAATAAGAACTTGACAACTACGAAATCGATCAATTTCATAGTATTTCATCAAGTGGAAGAACTTACCCGCTGAATATTCCACATGGGAGGATAACATTTTTTTTACAGAAGCATCCAGAACTACTCAAGCATTGAGGACAACACTTTTTTGAAGCAGAGGGGCATGTTAGGGCCCTATATTACTAGTGTAATCCCTTATTGTTGTTAGTGTAGCCCCCTTATTGTTATTGTTGTACCCATGTAGTCCCCATTTTGTTAATAGCACACTATTGTTATTGTTGTGCCCTTACATTATTATTGTTAGGTCGGCTAGGATTATATTGTGACCCCATGGACTCCTATATATATAAAGGAGGTTTTATCATCTGTGTCATCCAAGAATTGTTCATTTATGTAATGTAAAGTAGGTTGCCCCCTCGAAGGGGCTGATTTCTAAGTCGTTGATCTCTCTTTTATTCTATTTTTTGAGCTGGTTTCATAACAATCTGTTTGTTGTGTTCTTTTACCATACTCATGAAATGGTTTAGTTGTTTCCATAAGTAGTAATGCAACTACTTTGTGTTTCAATGATATATTGTCATCTCTTTTATCGAAGGAGATGGGATGAAAAATAATGGAAATTGAGAACAAAAATGCCTTGTTTGTAAGAGGACACTTCCAAAATAGAAATAAAATAATCCCACAAGTGGGAGATTTCAATATAGAGAAATATCTAAATCTCCAAGAAAATTCATAGAGATATGGTTAAGATGCGGAAAAGAAGGGCATTACAAGAAAGATTGTAGATCCAAAATTTTAGAGAAAGGAAAGGGATCTAATAATGTCGCTTCTAAAAAAGCATAAACAACCTCAAATCAAGTAGGGGATGTGTACATGGCTTCTTCAAGTGCACGTGTAGATCATGAGGCATTTTTGGTTGACATAGGGGCATCCTTTCATATGACTCCACATAGGGAGTGGTTTTGTAAGTATGAAATATATGATGTGGCGATGATTTCCTAGAATATGACTCAATGGTTAGAATCATAGGATGAGGAAAATTAAAGGTTAAGCTCATGGGTGGAAGTATTATAACACTCCATGGTATTTTTCACATCCTAGAATTGGCCAAGAATTTTATTTATGTTAGCAAGATGAGTGATGCAGGTGTAAAAACAATGTTCGAAAATGATAATTGTAGGATGGTTCTAGGAGAAATGTTATTAATGAGGGGATTTCAGAGTGGAACTCTGTAGAAGCCATTGGGAATCATTGTTAGTGATGGGTGTAATACTTCCATTTATTCGAAAGAGTGGATATGAAGAAGGAAAAATCCCCATGGCCTTTGGAGAAAATACTATGTTGTGGCATCAAATACTGGGGCATATTAGATAAAACAACCTTTGAGTACTACATGCTAATGGTATGGTAGATGGTATGTCTAATTTATCTTTAGATTTTTAATTTTGTGAACATCATTTATATGGGAAGTTCCAT
The DNA here is from genome assembly GCA_034641835.2 of Pinus albicaulis. NCBI lineage: Eukaryota > Viridiplantae > Streptophyta > Pinopsida > Pinales > Pinaceae > Pinus > Pinus albicaulis. The sequence continues at coordinate 644,673,383 of CM076583.1, read as the reverse complement.
CACTGGTTAAATCTCTATACTATGCCTCATTTATAGATGACTTCTCAAGTAAGACATGGATTTAATTCCTCTGGATGAAATCTAAAGTCTTTGAAAAATTCATAGAATTTAAAGTTCTTGTCAAAAATTAGATAGAGAAGATAATTAAGGTACCGAGGACAAATAATGATAGGGAATTCTATAGGAATGATTTTGAATAATTTTGTAAGAAATGTGGTATAGAAAGGTAGAATAATACTCCATACACACATGAGAATAATGGAGTTGTAGAAAGGATGAGTAGGACACTAATGGAGAAACCAATGGGCATGCTTAATAGTGCTAGGTTAGGACAAAAATTATGGGTAGAGGTAATAGACAGTACATGTTACCTAGTAAATAGATCGTTGTCATTAGTGTTGGATGATAAGGCTCCATAGGAGGTATGGACTAGTAAGAAACCTCCTCTTAAACATCTTAGGGTATTTGGATGTGATGCTTATGTACACATTACAAAGGAGAGTGTTGGGCAATCATAGCCACTGCAAGCCCGGATCTTTAAACAAAAATATCAACCCCCCTTACCAATTTTCTTTACACTACATACAGCTGACAGAGTTTATGGTTTGTGCTAACGCAGTTAGGATACCCTTAATGCTTGACAACACCATTAAAATAGTGTTTATTGTGTCTTGCAGGGAGTGTGATGTTTTAGCACTGTTTTTAAAGCGGTCTAGCCTCTTTGAAGCTAAAATGAACCCTCCACCAGTATCCTACTGAAATAACTTTCTTCAAAATATTCTCCCAAATCACTTTGATTTAATCCATGAATTTCATTTTTCGCCACCACTTAACAGTTTTAATTTAGCAAGGAGGCAAGAAAAATACCTTGAAAATCGATGGTGGGCCTTGCTTGAAGATTTGAGCAGCTTCAAGATTTGTTTGGAGGCATTTTGACCGTTCAAAACATGCGTGGCACGTTTGAAATGAGAAGGCGCCACGCAATAGAAGGTTGTCGGGTCGCTGACGAGCAGTCATGACCGGCGCCTACAGGCATGCCGTGCACCACTACAGGCGCGCCGCACAACAGTGTAACCCTTTGGTAAAATTTCGCCTGAACGCGCCATGCGTTTCTATAAGCGCGCCTCGCAGTCTCCAAGCCCGAAAACTCTGTGAATTTTCCCAAAAACTTCTTCTTCGGTCTCGTGAACAGCAAGAGGGGAGCGTTGCTTGTGTTTTGAGAATGTCAAATGGGCTTGCAACAGTCAATCTACCCTTGTATTTGAAAAAATAAAAAACCCTTTGAAGTGCTTAATGAAGGTTTTGAAAACGTTTGAAAAGGCCTTTGGATTCAAACCAAAACATGAATCTCATATCTTTTCAAAACATAACTGAGACTCCTTTTTGTTCAAACAAAGCTATAGTGGCAAATGACCATTTCCTTTATAAGCCTGACCCCTTTTGAAGTAAAGCAAACTTCTTAAGAATTAAAAACTTTAACTGTTTCTCACTAAGGAATGAATTTTTTTTTCCCTTTTGATATGTGTACCATGGAAGGAGATTCTGCTCTGAGCCACATGAATGACTGTAGATGCTCCCTTTGAGTGATACTGCCTTTTTACTGGGGGAGAAGCTTAACTACAATTTAAATATCCTTTTTTCACCTCTTGTCTTTGTATTGCTCATCTGTTGTCACTTTTGATCAGTTGAAAAGGTCCTTATGAATGAAAAGAGCAGCACCTTTAAATATCAACATTACTTAGTGTTTTTCTTATTGAAAAAGGACACCTGTAGAAAAACACCTTGTGTTAAGTGAGGTTTTTTTTGAAATTCTGTAGGGAGGTAGCTTCACCCTTTAAAACTTAAACTGACAGTGTCTACTCCTGATGCTTTGGATATGGTTATGCCCATTGTGAAACTGATTGAGCTGGCAGGTGCTGTTTGAGTTTCTCTTTTGACTGTGGGTAAAAACCTTATTTGAAACTGTAAGTGAAAATCCCGTTTACAAAAGGTCTCCATCACCAAAGCCACTAACTATCCTTAGATTGAAAAAATGATCCAGTTTTCAGCTTTAAGGAGATAAAACAGGGGATGATGTACTAGATTTGAAAAGTGAACAAGGGAAGGCTGGCCCCTTTGTTCTTCTGTGCAGGAGGTCTGCAAGAAACCTGGGTTTTTATTCATTTCACCTCTTTTTGATAGCAGTCCCTTTAGAATCTTTTCCATATGCCCTGATTGCTTTTCATCCTCAAACAATGGTGAGCCCCTTTACTCTGCTTATGAAGGAGGCTTTCTTTGAGAAATGCCTGGTTTCCTTTCCACCTCTTTTTCAACCCAATGAAGAATGTTTGATGAACATACTAATAGTGGTTTCCTTTATACTTGATGGTAGAGGTCAGTTTGAGACCAAGACCTTTTGACTCCTTTAGCCATCAGCTTAATAATATTTCTTCATTGATGATGGACCCATTAGCTTCACATTGTAACTCAATAACAGAGAAACTCCTGTAAACAATTTTTTAAAAGCACTACTGCTTTGCCTCTGCCTTTAACATCATGTTTATTCAGATACCCTCAGTTGTTGTCTCACTGTACTTCAAAAATTGTCTTACAGTCAGTGCAATTCTTAAAATAAAACTTTATCCTTGGCCCTCTTCTTATAGATGAAGGAGGCGCTCTCAGTCTTCAACCCTCTACTTATAAAATGAAGGAGGTTCTCTCAGTCCTCAAAAACCCTCTGCTTGTAGATGAAGGAGGTTTTTCAGTCTTCAATCCCTCTGCTTATAGATGAAGGAAGCTTTTCAGTCATGCCATTTCATCAGCTTTTAACAGTGTTATTTTTCCTTTCACTGTCTTTTCATGCTTTGACTATGATCGCAGGAGTCTAATGAAAAAACTCTCTGCCCTGTAGTTGCATTCCAAGCTCAAAATCACATGAGAGGCAGTTGTCTTCTCATGTGGAGCCAAATACTGTCTTCTGGGATGCTGGTACACTTCTACTCTTTGAAAGATCCATTGAAACACTGTAAAACCACCTAATATCAGTTTTGACCTAGGGCATGTGCATTGCTGAGACTTCATGGTTTGTTAGTGGCGCGACTGAGGGGTGTAATCAACTTTATTTGCAGAATGGGAAGATCTGTTATGAAATGGGCTATAGTAGATAGAGGTTCTTTGGCTTTAGGGTATTTTTCCAAGGGATAAATGCCTAAAGCGCCACTACCTAACTTAGGGGAAACTTCTTTGGACAGATTTTGATTGTTTCTTTGGAGCTGATGGTCAAGCTAGTATGGCTGAGGCTAGATAGGGCTTGATAATGACGTTTCATCTTGTCATGGGCAGATTGAAAATGTAGGAGGGCGAAAAAATTTTATGGGTGTTTGCCAGCTGGCAAAAGTGACAAATTTTTAGATCAGCTGCTAGAAAACTTGGTTGTTATAACTAGTCATCACCAACAAGTGAAAAATACTGATGACTAACAGAAGTAAAGCATATAAATGTTACAATAAAAGACTTAGGAAGATTGTTGAATGTATTAATGTTGTAATTGATGAGTCTCTCACAACTCCTAAAAGGGAAATAAGAACAACAAATGAAGATGATGATGATGTATTTTTTCCCTCATCAAATAGCAACAATATAGAAGTAGAACCCAATGAAGCACCAGAAGAAGATATATCTGAAAAGGCTCCATCCAGGTATGTTCAAAAGAATCATCCAAAATCTAAAATTCTGGGAGAAAATGGATCAAGTGTCCAAACAAGAATAACTCTTGTAGGATCCCCTAGCTATATGGCATTCCTATCCACTATTGAACCACATAATGTAAATCAAGCTAGTAAAGATGAATGTTGGATTCAAGCCATGAATGAAGAACTTGATCAGATTGAAAACAATCATATTTTGGAACTGGTTCCAAGATCTCATGATAAAAATGTTATTGGAACAAAATGGATATTCAAAAACAAGTTAAATGAAAATGGAGATGTTATTAGAAACAAAGCTAGACTTGTTTGTAAATGGTATGCTCAACAAGAAGGTATAGAATTTGAAGAAATATTTTCTTTTGTAGCCAGAATTGAAGTCATACGAATGTTTCTTACTTTTTCAAGTTTCCAACAATTCAAAGTTTATAAAATGGATGTAAAATATGCTTTCCTCAATGGTGATCTAGAAGAAGAAGTTTATATAGAACAACCAGAAGGATTCATTCTTGGAAATGATGAAAAACTTGTTTGAAAACTTAAAAAGGCTTTATATGGTCTCAAACAGGCTCCTCAGGCATGGTACTATCATCTTGACAAATAACTTCAACAACAAGGTTTCACAAAGGGATATGCTGATAGTAACTTATACACAAAAACTGGGAATGATAAATTATTGATTATTGTTGTGTATGTTGATGACATCATTTTTGGAAGTAATGAAGAGTCCATGAGTCAGAAATTTTCTTCTGTTATGCAGCAAGAATTTGAAATTTCATTACTTGGGGAACTAACATATTTTCTTGGCTTACAAGTGCAACAAGCAACAAATGGCATATTTCTATCACAAGCAAAATATCTCAAGAAAATTCTAAATAAGTATGGGATGGAAGACTGCAAACCTGTGAGTACTCCAATGGTAACTAGATGTAACCTCAGTTCTCATGATGATTCTCCCATGGTGAATCAACCAGAGTATAGATCCATGATTGGAAGTCTGATTTATCTAACCGGGACAAGACCAGACATTATGCATGCAGTTGGGATCGTTGGAAAATTCCAAGATAACCCAAAAGAGTCTCACCTTCAGGTTGTAAAAATAATACTCAAATATCTACAAGGGACTCAAGACTTTGGTCTATGGTATCCAAAGAATGTTGATCTCACTCTTCATGCTTACATAGATGCGCATTGGGGTGGAAATGTTGATGATCGAAAAAGCACTAGTGGTGGTGCATTCTATATGGGGCCCCGATTAGTATCTTGGTTCAGAAAGAAACAAAGTTCTATTGCCTTATCTATAGTGTAAGCAGAATATGTGGCTGTCGCACCATGTTGCACACAACTTCTTTGGATGATGCAGACATTAGAAGATATTCAAATCAAATTTTCACCTCCCATCTCTATTCTATGTGATAATAAAAGTTCCATTAGTATCTCGAAAAATCCTGTTATGCATTCCAAGACCAAGCACATTCCTATCAAGTATCACTTCCTACGTGAATAAGTGCTTGAACAAAAGGTTAAATTGGAGCATATTCCCTCCAAAGAACAAGTGGCAAATATATTTACTAAACCTCTTCCCAGGGAAGCATTCAAATATCTCAGATAGAAGCTGAGAGTTGTCTCTACCTCTCTTATCAAATTTGCTTAATTTTAGAAGATTAAATTTGGAACGCTAGTTTCATAAAGGCAAATCACGTATATACACAATTTCTGTTCATAAAACTGAGTATGGTTTTTGCTGACATAAATTCTCTGGGTCATCTTTCTGAACAGTCCGTGGTGATGTTGGGTAATCTCTATTTCTGTTCCTGTATTCATTTTACTGTACCTTTCTATGATATTTATATCATTGATGAAGATTCTTTAATGAATTGGTTGTTGAAGGTGTTCAGGATGCACAAGTTTAGGGGGAGCACCTGCCTTATTGAAAAGGATGCATTGTTGGAATTCTGATTGGTTTATGTGCTATGATCTCTTGTTTAAGATTCTTTGGTCTTGAATATACAAAGTCATATATATTATTTGATTAAAAGGTCAGGTTGAGACCTATGATGTAAAATTTTTATGTTAAGTCATGTAAGGACTTGTTCATTTGTAAACCCACTTGGTTGGGTAGTTCAGTCAAAATTTTTAAACCCACTTGGTTGGGAATTTGATTCAAATATGTAATTTCACTTGTTTGGATCAGTAATGTAAGTATGATTCCTTGGTGATAGGAAAGTTCATACTCGATTGAGTTATAGAGTCATGTACTTCATTGAAAAATATGTCTAAAGATTCATCATGAACTCAGGGGGAGCATGGTAAATTAAATGCACATCAAATCTACAGAGATCTTCTTTCTACAAGGGAAGAGAAATCTTGTTTTGGTATTTGATCCACCCTTTGCCCTTGATGTCAAAGGGTGAGAGTATCTTGGTGTTTTGGTTATGATTAATTTATCTATCTGTTTTGGTGATCAACTACCACCATGGTTGCCATGAAGTCCAAAGGGGGAGATTGTTGTAAATATGATGCAATATGTTGTCCTTGATGGCAACCTACTTGATGAGTTGCCTTTTGATAAGCAACATTTTGTTAAAGATGTAAAAATGATGTATCTACAGGTCAGTTCAGAAGTGTCAAAGAAAGGAAATCCAGCTAGGATCAGAGAAATGATAAAAGTAATATGTCACAATGTATACGCAGGTTTGATGAAGGATACCTGTGTACATACGCTACTTGGTATACATGCAACCCATGTATACATCCAAAATTAGTGTATATTCACAGTTATTATGAAGAGAAGTCGTGTATACATGCAGGTACGAAGAAGCAAAGTCGCGTATACTTTTTGCGCTCTAAAATTATGATACCAGGGGGGATTACCATGGTATTAGCCCATAGTATTGAGAATTTTATTGTCTATTTGATTCCATCCAAGAGTACCATCGGCATTTGTGTGGTTTTGTCTCATGGTATTGGTAAAGGAAAAATGTATATAAGGAGAAGAAGATCATAGTGCAATGGGGTGTAGGTGTAAGGGTTGTTACTGAATACTTCTCTATGAAGTATACCTACATGGGATCAACTATGTTTTATTGGTAGATCTGAATTTATAGTGCACCCTTGGATACAATGATGGATTAGGATCTCTAGATCTGAAATGACTGTGTACTTGCATGATCTAATTATGAGATGTTTGGATTGGTGACCCGGCGCATGTTTGTTGAAATGAAGTAAAGAAATATGGGTAAGTTTATAGATTTGCATCTTTCTGCAGTAATAACATTTACATATCTATATGCTAGTTCGTCACAGTGAAAGCACATATACACGCGGCTTTGTCTCTGATAAATCGCATATGGAAGTCAGGGTTTTCTGAATCTTGCTGAAGAGGTTATATATTTAATGTTGTTGTATTTTTGTTGTCTATCGATGAAGTATTCATGTAGACCTAGGTTGTTTGAATACTGTATATGCTGCTAAGTTGGATATGTACAAATTTCATCAATGAGTGATTAGTTATGAATAATAATGCTAACTAAATAAGTGTTCTGAAAATTTGAAAAGATATATGACTAAAAGCCTCAGATTTGGTTCTGAGACTGATCATATTCTGGAAGATCAGTATTCTCAGATCTATACGTAGGTTGGTGTGAAGGAAATCATGTATACACGCAGGCTCAGTAAAGTGAAGTAGCGTATGCGTTTTAAGATAATGAATTTTTAGGGTTGATATTGTTTCTACATGCTGATTCTGAAATTTGGGTTTATTACTGTGTTCTAGTTACAATGATCTCACTATTCTGATTGAAGTTTTTGGGTTAAGTTTATTGGTGTTTATATTTATAAAGTGTTGTGTTAAAGCTGTGCGATATAGTGTGAAAATTGATGAAACGTGGTCTGCATTGGTTCTAAGGGTTGAAGCCTTCAATATGGAAGTAGAATCTTCTTGCCAGTAGAAGTTGGTGTTCTGATCAAGGGGGTTGAAGCTCCCTTCCAATAGTGGTTGTTAAACGAGATCAAGGGGTTGGAGCTCCCTTCCAGTAGTATCTAGAGAACGAGAGAAGGTTTCAGCCTTCTGCAGGTAGATGCATGCATACTGATATGAGTCTGCATCAGTAAAATATTGTAAGCAATTTTCTATATAATAAATATTGAAGACAGAGACGATATTAGCAGTGGTTTTCTCCCGAATTGGGTTTCCACCTTAAATATTGGTGTTAATGTGTATTGCTTATGTGTGATGATTTATTATGTTCTTAATGCACATTCTTCTTGCTTACTAAACATCTGATGAATGAATGATGCACTGATCTAAGTAAAGAATTATCTGCATAATAATATGTCTGGTCATACGCAAGTTTGTTTAAATATAGTCGCATGTATACACTATTGGGTTCATTAAAGCCATGTATATAAATATTTAAAGAAAAATTAAAAGTTCATAGTGAGTTATAAATACTGATTCACCCCCTCCCCGCTCAGTATTTTTCCCAACATAATTAGCTATATCAACAACCATGGAGAATTTGTCGAAACGGGAAAAATATTTTCATCAGGAAATGAGTCATCTATAGGAATTACTTCACTGGGATTATTTAATCTGGAAATATAATCAACTACTACATTTTATTTTCCTACCCTATCAATTATACTAACATTGAATTCCTGTACTAAAAGAAACAACCTACTTATCCTACCGCTATTCAAAGGTTTTTTCATTAAATATTTTATGGAATAATGATTTGGATGTATAAATACTTCATAACCTATAATGTAGTGTATGAATTTGTTAATAGCAAAAACTACAGCTAGAAACTCTTTATCAGATACTGTATAATTCAATTTAGCAGATGATAATTTTTTTCTAATGAATTAAATAACATAGAATTTTTGGTTTTCTTCTTGTCCTAAGGTTGTGCCAATGGTAGTGTTTGAGGCATATGAGGAAATATGAAATGGAAGGGTCAAATTAGGTCCCCTCAAGACTGCTGCTTGTACTAATTTTTCCTTCAAAATCTCAAAAACTCGTTGGCAAGCCTCAGTCCATGAGAAATTGCTATCCTTAGCTAAGAATTGAAAAATAGGGGTAGCTATCCTAGAAAAAAATTCAATGAATATTTGGTAATAACACGCATGTCCAAGGAATCCTCTCACTTCCCTTTGTGTTTTAGGTGCAGGAATATGCATAATAACTTCTATTTTGGCTGGATCTACCTCCATACTCTTATTAGAGATATGATGGCCAAGGGCCACCCCTGCTTTACACATTAGTTTATATTTCTTATCACTCAAAGCAAGGAAGGCTTCTTGACATCGATTGAGTACTTTCTTTAAATTTTTAAGGGATTCCTGAAAATAATCACCAAATAATAAAAATAATCCATGTAACACACTCAATGTCAACAAAACTAGCCAATAATTCCCTCTGAAAGGTAGCTAGAGCATTACAAAGTCCAAAAGGAAGTACTCAATAAGTGAATGTTCCCCATGGACAAGTGAAGGTAGTCTTATCATGATCCACGGGTGAGATTTGTATTTGCTTATAACCACTGAAGCCATCTAAAAATGAAAAGTACTTTTAAACGGCAAGGGTATCTAGCACTTTATCAATGAAGGGAAGAGGAAAGTAATAATTGAGAGTGGATTTGTTTAATTCTCTACAATCAATACAAATACGCCATCTCCCATCCTTCTTCGGGACTATCACCAATGGAGAGACCCACTGACTATCAGATATAGAATAGATAAAACTAGCATCTAAGAGTTTTTGGAATTCTTCTTTAAACGATTTATCTTAGTGAAGGATTCAATCAGCTTTAGGGTTGTCAGACAGGTCAAGCACCTTCCTGAATATAAATATGATGAGTATAGGTTTTAGGAGGGATTCCCTTCATGTATTCATAACCCCATGCAAAGGCATCAATATGGTCTCGTAACAAACTCACAAGCTACTCTTGCTGGGATGGGTCCAGGTCTGAGCTAATGTGTAAATATTTGCCTGGACTAATCTCAACAAGAATGGTATCATATTTGAGAATACTTGTGGTGGCTACTAGGCTCTATAGTGATGAAGGTAAGGACTTGGGATCACAGTTTTCTTGGAAACCTATACTGAATATTTGATGAAGTGATTCAAAATTATGCATATTATCTAGGTTGTTCAGGAAATATCGAATCACCCCCTCCTTAGTCAACTCTGTATACTGATGGATCAAAGAGAGAGACCAAGTCTAATCATTACTACTATCATAATCCAACCACAAGGTATCTCGAAGCTCTTGGATAGATCTAGAAAGTGTGTACAAGGTTACCTTTTTCCTAGCATCTCCATGGGAAATATAAATATCTCCTTAGAGGAATCCTACATAGCCATATGTTATGGCAAGTCATGGTTGTCCCAAGATCAAAGGGTGCCCCCCAATAGGATTCTTTGGTTTTAACACGATAAAATATGTGGGGTACTACCATGAATCAATTGAGACAACTACATCATCTAACACACTCTCTGGCTTAATTTTAGGTCTATCAGAAAGTTCAAGCAAAGTGGGGGTAGGACGAATGTGATTCAATTGAATTTTCTCCATGGTTTTCATAGTCATAACATTGATGGCTACTCCAAGGTCTATAAATACAATGGGGACAAGGACATCACCTTTCCTGGATCATTATACTTTTCCATTTGAGAACATCCTGTCATCAAATCAACTGCTCTTCCAACAAACTGGATAGATTGAGGTTCAACTCTCTTCCTCCCTGGATTTTTAAGCCATAGTTTTGTAACAATCTTGGTATAGATAGGAATCTATTTTATGGTCTGCAGCAGAGGGACCTTTATACAAAGGTTCCTTAGCTCAGAAACCAGTTTATACTCAAGAGTGGGGTCATATTTCTCCAAAACTAGTCTCTATGGAAAGGGAGGTTGGTTTGAAAAGAAGGTAAGGGATATGAGTGTGTGGGAATAGGTTGAATGGTGAAATCACTATTTGAAATATTAGGGGTTTCCTCCTCAATTTTCTACTCAATGATCACCATAGGTTGTTTTTGCTTTTTGTTTTTCTAAGTTTATTACCCTTCTCGATCTTAGCTGGAGGGAATTGACCCCAACTAGCATGGTCTAATAAATGGAGAAAGGAAACAGTATAATATAATGAATCCTGTAATATTCCAAATTTTTAGCCTTCAAGCTAAATGGAATATTAGAGTTGTTTCATCACTAGGTAGGTGAATAAATGGGTAGGGAGGCCCATTAACCTCTTTAGAAGGATCAATAACACTCCTAATGTGGAAGGAGTAAGAATAAGCAGCTAATTTGAGCACCCTTGGGTGTGAATAGAGATGGGATCATTTTGATACAGTCAACTTTGACCAAGTAAACTAAGTTGTCTAGATACATTGAACCTCCTTTGGACAGTGCAGTTTTGGTGGAGAAAAACTTGCATGAGCTTGGTGGCACATGTGGATGGGACCCAATGTGGAGAGGTTCACTTGCTATATATGGAGAGGATGGGAGCCTTTGTTATTGATGCTTTTGTATTTGATCTTTTGATCTTGTCTGTTTAGACTTGGCTTCCTCTAGCTGTTTAGCAGAGTAGCAGTGTTGTTTAGCACCGGGTGTTTCCGAGCGGGTGTGTCCCAGTGTTATTTATGTTGCAGGATATTGCTAAGTTGTAGGGTGTTGCAGTGGAGGATTCTTACACCACTTCCGGGTCTGTTTCTCAGTAGAGGGAGCCTTCCTTCTCTTGAGAAATTAGCTAGGAATATTTCTAAGCACATTTCATATCTTGGCAGTAGGCCAAATTTTTTCTCATCTCCTACAGCATAGTCCCTTGCAGGAACTACGCCATTTTGCATAGAGTTACTGCAGCAGGGTTAAGACCCTTTTTTCTCAGCTAGTTTCCTAGGGAAAGGTCCAACCCTTCTCCCGGAAAGCTAGAGGAAGGGATTCTCATCCCTCTTTTGTATTATTCAGCTATATTTCTGTAATGTTGCAGTAAGGCTACATTTTCTGAGCTGAATATTTAGATCTGCTCTTTTTGTACTTGTACTTTCATGAAACCCTTGCCGGGTTGGATTTATAATACAATAAGGAGGTCTGATCTTCATTTTCTTGGAATATTATTCCATATAACTCCATATCCATGCTATTGTATAATTATACTGTAGAAACCCTCATAAAATAGCGCTGTACATGCTTCAGTCTTTTTCTGCATAACTCAAGTCATGGGATTTGGCTAATTTTGAGCTGATAGGAAGCTGGGAGGTCTGTTTAACATATCAAAATGGATTTCTTCCTGATCCCCTTTTGTATGTGAGGGCCTAACATCATATGCTAAGGGAACCAAGTGTTATTTCACCCAGTAAAAATGCAGATCTTCGGAAATAACATTTTTAGGGTCTAATTTATGAATTTTCCCCACTTGGGAATGTGTAGACATTATTTTTTGCTGTTGTTTCACTCATTTTATGGCTATGTGTTTTTTAACACATCATATGAGTCTATTTTCTGGATCTCCAACTTAATAATATCTTAAGGTATTCTTATTGTTGTAGAAAATCCCTATTTACGGATATTACAGTGGTATTAGAGCTTCAATCTTGGCTAAGCCTGTAGAACTCGGCCATGTAGCTATCAAGAGAAGGAGATATGAACATAAATAAGACTCCATTATGTGGAGGAAAAATGGAAGATAGGCTTACAAAGCTTCTTCCAAAATCTGTGCAGTGCATCAATGAAAATCTGAAGAAGATGAGAGGAGAGATGGAATCTCCTGAGGAGTTTGGATATAGAGCCTGATCTAGATTGGCACATGATAGGTGTGAGAATGCAGTTACACCCTATTATGCACAGCATAGTCAAATTCCCAGATCTTCTAGGAAGAAGATGGAAAAAGAGGAAATGTCGGGGAGGGAAGCTCTTGGTAATTTTCTGCAAGAGTATGAGTCTCAAACTGGAAAGTTTAGAGATAATATTACTTTCAAATATTTTTTCAAGATCAAGGTGGAGAGGAGCAAGCTGCATGACATGGATATATTTTCTCTATCCACCTTTGATGGATCCCCAAATTTCTCAGCCAAAGCTTGGGTGGAGGAGTTGTGTACTTATTTGCAGCAGCACCAAGTTTCTGAAGAAGAAGCCATCATAGTTGCAGCGCTACACTTTGAAGGTAAGGCCTATGCTTGGTGAATATTTGAGTCATTTTCATTAAAAAATGTTATTACTTCTTCTTTTGCAAAGTTCACTAAAATATTGGTAGAAAGGTTTGATAAAAAAACATGAGACAATCAAACCAATGAAACTTTTGCATAAGTTGGGAGGACCTGCAAACTCAAAACCACTTCAGAAACCTATTGGAGGAGATCACATCTTGCATGATACCTTGCTAAAGGCAAGATCCTTGTTTCATAACCTTGGACAAGAGGGCATGAAGGTTCCTTTTGAAAATAAGGATCCTCTTATTGAGAAGCTACCTCCTATTCATTTTGAAGATGAAGAGAAGGACGGGGGTTATAGTGCTGTCACATCTAGAGCATATCTAGTGCCTCATGCAGAGGAAGGAGGAGCACATGCTCCAATGAGAGGATTTCTTATGTCATTGCAATAATTTCCCCAGGATCTCACATATGGAAGGAAAAGTAAAATCAATGAGCAGCATGGTGAGATGATATTGATGGAAGGAGAAGATAGGGAGGAAGGACACCATCACTTGATGAGGATCACACACCCCTATCTATTTCAGAGAGATGGTGCAAGGAGGACAGAGACTAGTTTTCACTGTGAGGGCAAGGGAGAGGTTTCCCAACCATATGAATAGTCTTCTCTTGCCATGGATGTCTCACTACATGGAGGCATTCCACCGGGGAGGCCACCAGATTCGTAGTTGGTAAGAGAAATCTTGCCAGTTGGTTCACCACTTTTGGATTTTGGAGAGGTGAAGAATGTTGAGAGTGACTTTGGCATGGGGGATTTCAAAGTAGCAGGAAACATCATGAGGAGAGCTTCATATGCTAGATCACTAGCGCTGTCTCTTAAGAGGATTGATCCATACTGGAGGTCTTAACTCTTGGTAGAGTACTCCAAGGATCTTAGTGCTTGCATGATTCTTGATGACCCTGATGGAGATGACAGATATATGGTGGATGATATGGTCATCCATTCTTATGGCAGAGTCTTCTTGACTAGAGCTTCTAAGCTCAAGGAGAAGCTGCTATATGCAGCACATGAGGACTTCTTCTCCATGAATTTTGATGCATATCTTTCCTTGGCGGAGGAGTTCATTTGGGAGGGCATTCAGCATGACATATTTCAGCATATGGAGAGATGCATAGCCCGGATGGTGATAGAGAGGATGTCACAGCCACCTTCCTACTCATTGGGAGTGAGGGAGCATTTTCAGTTGAGCCATTTCAAGTCAAGACCTCAAGTGCATGATGGAGAATGTACAATTTCACCTTATGTTTTGTAATTCTTGTCTTTTTATGAGCAGTATTTTCTACCAAGGAGGATTATTCCTTCTTTCATAATGTATAATGATGTACTTGAAGCCATTTGTAGCATTAATATTGGATATCTCATTGGTGGTTTGTGGGGGAAGCCACATGATTTTTGGTGTGCACCATTGACACCCTTTTGTACTTTCATCTTTATATCTTGTAAAATGATTGTGGCAGCAAACAAGTGGCTAGGAAGGCACTTGTTTTTGTTTGATTTAATTCAGGCAAAGGATGACTACGTTAATTCCTTGTGTGGGACCTTGATCCACTTTCTGGTTGTCATATGACAACTTGTTTCTATTGGTTTTTGCTTCCATGTATTACTGATTTCATGGGAAGCTTTGTTTGGAGAGTGGCCTATGATGTGAAGATTCCCATTGGGGGTATGATTCTCCCTACTTTTCATGATGCATGTTCTCGAAGGAGCAATGGGCAGCCCATGATTGCCAAATTACATCTCTCTTCTTCATGTGGGAGGAGCCTTTTGGAGAACTTGAGTTTTTGGAGGAGGCACTTCATGGTTTATTTGTTTGATGGGGTAGCTTGGGACACTCTTGGAGGTCATGAAATCTCAGCCCAATATCAGCAGCATCCCCATACTTATCACAAATGGGGAGAGAAATCATTTTTTTGGGAGGATCCAATCTTTCCATGCAACCCCAACACATTGGATGAACCGGGGGTTGAGGATCTTTTTGAGCTAACTAGAGTGGTTCATTTCATTTGGATGATAGCATGGGTGTGGGAGTCACTCATTGGGAATAATATTTCCCATGTTCATCATCACTCCTACCTTGAGAAGGCCATTAGACACAGGGAGGTTTCCACTTACATCTTCCACCTTTCTATGATGTAAGCCATATGGTTTTGCATGCTTGGGAGGAAACATTGGAGGACAGATTTGTAGCAGATCATGTTGAGAAGTGGTGGAGACTTTTGATGAGGAGGCCACAAGAAGAGGAGGGGAATTTTTTTCTCTCCTTATACAGTTGCTTGAGGACAAGCAACATTTTGGAGGGGAGCACTGTAATATTCCAAATCTTTAGCCTTCAAGATAAATGGAATATTAGAGTTGTTTCATCACTAGGTAGGTGAATAAATGGGTAGGGAGGCCCATTAACCTCTTTAGAAGTATCAATAACACTCCTAATGTGGAAGGAGTAAGAATAAGCAGCTAATTTGAGCACCCTTGGGTGTGAACAGAGATGGGATCATGTTGATATAGTCAACTTTGACCAAGTCAACTAAGTTGTCTAGATACATTGAACCTCCTTTGGACAGCGCAGTTTTGGTGGAGGACAACTTGCATGAGCTTGGTGGCACATGTGGATGGGACCCAATGTGGAGAGGTTCACTTGCTATATATGGAGAGGATGGGAGCCTTTGTTATTGATGCTTTTGTATTTGATATTTTGATCTTGTCTATTTAGACTTGGCTTCCTCTTGCTGTTTAGCAGAGTAGCAATGTTGTTTAGCACCGGGTGTTTCCGAGCGGGAATCCCACCTCTTCCCTTGAGAGGCCTCTTAGGAGATCTTGTCCTGTATTTCTCCACATCTAGACTCAAGGCCAAGCATCATTCTTCAGTCCCAGCATTATTTCTGTAGCAGGATATTGCTGAGTTGCAGGGTGTTGCAATGGAGGATTCTTACACCACTTCCGGGTCTGTTTCTCAGTAGAGGGTGCCTTCCTTCTATTAAGAAATAATATAGGAAGATTTCTGAGCACATTTCATATCTTGGAAGTAGGCCAAAGTGTTTCGCATCTCCTACAGTGCAGTCCCTTGCAGGAACTGCGTCATTTTTCATAAAGTTGTTGCAGCAGGGTAAAGACCCTTGTTTCTCAGCTAGTTTCCTAGGGAAAGGGCCAACCCTTCTCCCGGAAAGCTAGAGGAAGGGATTCTCATCCCTCTTTTGTATTATTCAGCTATATTTCTTTAATTTTGCAGTAAGGCTACATTTTTTGAGCTGAATTTTTAGATCTGCTCTTTTTGTACTTGTACTTTCATGAAACCCTTGCTGGGTTAGCTTTATAATACAATAAGGAGGTCAGATCTTCATTTTCTTGGAATATTATTCCATATAAATCCATATCCATGCTATTTTATCATTATAATATAGAAACCATCATAAAATAACATTGTACATGCTTCATTATTTTTCTGCATAACTCAAGTCATGGGATTTGGCTAATTTTGAGCTGATAGGAAGCCGGGAGGTCTGTTTACCATATCAAAATGGATTTATTCCTGATACCATTTTGTATGTGAGGGCCTAACATCATATTCTAAGGGAGCCAAGAATTATTTCACCCAGTAAAAACGCAGATCTTCAAAAATAATGTTTTTAGGGTCTAATTTCTGCATTTTCCCCACTTGGGATTGTGTAGACATTCTTCTTTGCTATTGTTTCACTCATTTGATGGCTATGTGTTTTTGAACAGATCATATGAGTCTATTTTTTAGATCTCCAACTTAATAATACCTTAAGGTATTCTTATTGTTGTAGAAAATCCGTATTTTGGGATATTACAACTTTATTATTTGGGTTAGGAATTGGATGTGAGGGAAATTGAGGTGCTCGAAAAGGTGGTGGTAATGGAAATAGTGACATAAACTGAGTCTGCTGAAGCAAATTTGTTGGAAATGTGGGTTGTGTCATGGGATAAGGTGCATATGATGTAGGACATGATTGTTTAGGCATGGGATAAGAATAATGAGAATGTGGCGGTGCCCTCCATCCCTGTTTCCAAGGAGGGGGATATTTCCAATACTAAAAATGATTCCCATGCTTTCAAGCTTGAGGGTAACTCATATTTTCATAGGAATAATGGGGTGCATTATAACCAGAAAAATATGGTGCAGATTCAGGAATAATACATGTACCTACGTGTACCCATGATTTTCATGCTCTCGTAGCATGCAACGGCTCAGGTTCTAAATTCTCTCCTTCAAATGTTTCTTCTAATCATGCTATTGATGGCTATTCTTCATTATAATGGTTCCTTGCACATATTACACAACTATTAGCACTCTTAACATCTGCAGGAAATTCACACACAAGATTCTTTTTTCTACACTTTGGACAATAAATGGATAATGTTTCTTTCTCTTCTACTAATTTCTATTGAAATTTTAAAGAATCTATCTATTTACTAACAGTATTCTTAATTTCAGTTTTCATTTTATCCATTTTATTTTCCAAACTAATGATCATAGAATTTGTAGATACAAATATTCTATTTTTAGAAATTCTCTTGATTCCCTTACCAGATCTAGATTGATTTCGTGAGAACTTCCTGCACAAGTCACAAATTTGATCAAAAGCCTTTTGAGAAATATCCACTTTTCCTAACAAATTCAAATTATTTCTATAATCATTTTTAATCACTCAAATATACAAGGTTTTAATAGTACTTAGATCAAATTTATGTTTCAACCTTTAAAGGAAATATAAAAACCTCTCCAAATAATCCTCCAAGGTCTCATATTCACCTTCTTCAATAGTGAAAATATCATCCTCAATTTCTCTTATCTTGCAACATTCTTGATATTTGTTGAAAAACACCCTCTTCATTTGTTTACAAGAAGCTATAGTATTCCCTCCTAGTCACATGAACTAGTGTAAACTTGAATCCTTGAGAGTTGCAGGGAAATTTTTTAGCTTCTGGGCATCTGAAGAATAATATTAAATTCTAAAGAGCATATCAAATTAAAACAAAAAATAATCTGGATCTTCGTGAAATTTACAATGAAAATGTGGAAGAACATATGGTGGGATATTTTTCATCTCGAGTATTTCATGTGGATCCACAATCGGAAAACCAAAAGTAGTCTACTCCTCCATCAGCTAATTCTCACCAGTCCCTTCGGCATAGTCTTCATGATCTGCCATTTTCCTCCCTCTAAACAGGTCACTTCCAACAGAATCTGAAGTTTGACTATGTTTCAAGTTTTTCTTTGTAACCCAAGTAGTCTCCTTCTTCCCTCCCACTAGTTGTGAAATTCCTGCACTATTGTCTCCGGAGTCAAGGTGAATGGTACCTCCGTGGTGGGTTTGTGTCTATTTGGACTTTCTGCCTGCAATAAAAGGCCCAACGTGAGAAAAATTTTCCAATTTATCATTGTTTCCTCTGCCCTTAGTGGGCTTCAGACCCCTACCTCTCCTAGTCATACATTTTAAAAAGAAATAAACCAGAAATAACAAATAGAACTGAGAAAAAAACTTACTGGAACAAATAGAATCAAATGTTGTAGCTGAAAGAAAACAAATGCGTCTACAACACACAAATCAACTCTAAATAAATTCCTTCAATTAATAGAAGCACACTGCACTTGAAAAAATAAAGTAGACTTACCCCTACTGCGAAAAAAGAAAATACAAAGTTCTACCATAATTCTTTCAACGCCACCCTGACAATGATGCCAAAATGTTGGGTATTGTAATTTTAATTCAATTCCTTGACACTTAAATGTCAAACCAGTGCTACGTAAGCTTTGAAGCATAGCACAAGTAATGTCAAAGACTCTAGATTTAACCCTGCAGATTCTACTTCTATCCTTGCAATTAAATCATTTGAAATATGAAAGTAAAAATTACAAGAAATCCTTTTAATCCTCTACTTGTAGACATAATGACATGAATACACTCTAGAAACTGGATTCACTCATAAATAACAATCAAATACTTTACTGAAGGAAATAAATCATGCGACTCAATAACTCAAAAGATTCAGAAAGAAAATATGTTCTTTCACTTTTATTTCTTTCACTAGGAAGAAACAGTGAGTTTATTTTCTATGTTATATCAATTATGTTTCCTGTACCAAATTTACCATGTTCTTGTACTAGAACGATTCTATTCTTGCACTCAGAATGATTATGTTCCTGTACTGGAACAACTCTCTTCTCGTACTGGAATAATTATGTTCCTATACCAAAATGAATATATTTCTACACTTGACAATCTCTTACTCCTTAGTCAACAAACCAAAATGTTGTGATATTAAGCACGAAATCAAGAAGTGCAAAAAGGAAAACTTCAATTCAGTAAAGATAAAAATTCCAAATCATTACATGCTCTGTCAAATGTAAATTGCAACTCTAAAATATAAATTGTGAAATCCAATTGAAAATTTATCAATCTTAATGTGAATATCAAACTCTTGCATTCAAATAAAAGATCATCGTATAAAGATGTAATATACTTATATTCCATCTGAAACACTCAGAATTGTGTCAAAGTATGCTCCTATGTTTGTAAACGAATTCGAATTCAGACAAAAAGATTTACTTTACAGTCTCAAATATGAATAACAATAGTTATCGATTCATGTACTTTAAGAATCCAGTAACAAAGCAAGGAATGCAATTTAAATATGATAATTTACACAGGAAGATTGGAGTCTTTACACAATTACAATATATATTTTTTGATCAGAGTGTGAGGGTTCTCCCTAACAAGTAACTATTTATACGAAACCTCAACCACCTATTAAGAAAGCTAGAAATGAATAAACCCTGCAAACCTTAATCATTAACTGAAATTGATTCAAAAGGAGAATTTATCAAACCAAATGAATGCTTGTTGTTCTTTAAATAATAACGCAAAGAAATTATTTAATGAAAACATAGGAAACATACTTAACACACACACAACTATCATATCTAAGAACACTTAGACAAAAAAGGAAACATGCAAGAACTTTGTCAATCACACACACTCATCATTAAGAAGCAACCTTCTCACGACTCATTTCTTGTACCTAACACACAACACAATAAAGTTGGGAAAACGATCTGGGTTGGTTGGGCTCTATCCAACCATATTGTTTCCATTTTAAGGAAAATTCTTAGCTTATGTGAGTCAGATTACGATTACAAGAAATAGACATGAAAGATGCATAAAACAGGCATTACCTCCATTTTATTAAAAAGATAGAAATTATCTACAAATACAAATTATAGAGTGATGGATCAAGTCCCCATAGGGTTGTGGCGATACAAGTCTTTAAAATACAAACTCCAAAATTCTCATAGTATCGCTACCCTACGCTATGACAGAACTCTAACTTATACAAGATACACCGGCTCTCGACCGTATTGAATAGTTAACAGAAATACGTAGCATATGGTAACTGACCCCCATCTTTGGAAACCTTATAATGCCCCGACCACTTTACAGGAAACTGAGAATAAGTCTTCAATGTCAGTTGTGTGCCATTTCCCTTGATAGTTACAATGAACTCAGAGCTAATCTTCATCGAATTGGTCGGTCGTCCAAATTTGGTCTAGGAATCGAAGTGAGTACAAGAATGTTGTGATCCTGTACCAAACCACTTTGAATTCAATTAATTATGATATATTTTCAAGCCATAAGGTAATTTAAATAATAAGTTACATGGAAAAAATATAAACCTATTTAACCTTTTTAATCAAGATAAGCATACATATCAATTTTCCAAAAATTCATTAAAAGGAACCAAAAATGCATGTAGAAGGGTCTTGTCCGGGTTGTGAAATAGTGGTTAGGGTGAGGTAATTCGAGGTAAAAATAGGAAAATTTCAATGACCAATTAAAACTCCTCCCCAAGCTCTGGAACCTTTGTTCCATATCTTAACCTTTTTTATATTTTACTACAACAATTTTACAATCATTTGTAAGAGGGGAATTTTTCCAAAGGTAGTAGAAAAATTGAATAATAGCGGAATCATTCACCGAGATTATCCTGATTACACACTATTTAAGCTTCATGCATAATACATAAACTCTTCTACAATTGATCATAAATTTGCGGAAATAGAAGCAGTCGCATGCGCACATTAAAACATAATCAAGCACACATATAACACAGTATGTAATGGGGAAAGCTTATAGCTGAAAACCCCCAACTATCTGTATATTATAATGATAGAGAACATGTAACAATACATAGCACGAACCTCCTCACAGCTCTCAGCACTATCTCACATGCTACACACAAAATAGCTCATATATGAACAAGTCACAAGTTCAAATCTCCTCCACAAGTCTGCCTGCCTCTACTGCGCAATCCAAGATGAATAATGATGAGATCCAAGTTCGAATCCCACTGGCTTGTACTGTGCAATCCTCATTGGAAATATCAATCAATGTGTGTGCAAATCCCATGCACAACTATAGTCACAACTGATAGTAGACTCACCCTTTCACCCACCTCTAACACTGGTCTCCACTGAACTATCCATGCATTGCAGTTAACTGATGTATTCTTTAGTTGATTTATGAGTTAATAATTAGTGAATTAATTAATAATTAATTCACACCACTCATCACTAGTGTATTTATCAGTTAGACTAAATACAACTAGTTAAACTAAGTTAAACCGAACACAACTCCACCAACTGTCTCATCAACTCCACCAAACTCTGCCACATGAGTTCTAACTGAAGTCAACCATGCAATAGCTCAACTAACCCTTAGGAAAAGCGTATTTCCTTCTGTCAGCTGCATGTGCCACATCGAAGCATCAAACTGAAGTGCTCCAAGAGGATAAGATAATGTTTATAGTCTAAATATTATTAAGGGTTAATAATATTTGACTGTTCTATTTTTAGCCCGGCAGTCTAAAAATAGAAACCGCCAAATGTCTAAAAATAGAGGTCCATCTATTTTTACCAACTCGACCAATCATCCATAAATAGCATCCTGCAACTCATAGACCATGATCCATATGTCTAAAAATAGACAGTCTAAAAATAGACTTTGCGCCAAAAATAGCCTGCGGGCCCACTTAGTGAAGGCGACTTCATTTCACTAAGCTCCATCATCTTGTTGCATTTCAACACTCCCTCTCAACAAGATATGGATTATTTGCAACCCCTATCCTGCTCTATGGTATTCAAATTTGCTCCTGGTGAGCGCCTTCGTCAAGATGTTAGCATCCTGATCCTCCGTGGGAATATATGAAAGTAACATGATTCTCCGCTGAACACAATCTCTGATATGATGGTACCTGATGTCGATGTGTTTGGATCTATCATGAAATACTAGATTAGTCGAGAGTTTAATGCAACTCTGGTTATCACAATAAATCACTGTAGGCTCCAAATGCAACCCGAACAATCCAACGAGGATCTTCCTCATCCAAATAGCCTCGCATGCAGCCAAGCTTGCTGCCATGTACTCGGCCTCTGCTGAACTGAGTGCCACGGATCTTTGCTTCCTGTTGTACCAGCTTGAAATTACCCACGTCACGAAGATCCCCACCACATGGCTCTTTACGTGGATTGGGCTCCTTAATCACATCGTGAAGCCACATAGCTTCCACCTGTTCTCTGTGCATGCCGAACTTTTATATCTACGTGTGCCTCCTACTGTAGTAATGCATGCTTGCTGCCTTCCCAGGAAGAGCTTGGTAGGCTTAACCATAGCTTGTGAAAGCTGGTTAACAACATAGCATATATCGGGTTGTGTATTGACCAGATACATAAGCGACCCCACCAACTGTCGATAAACAGTGGCATCCACTACCTCCGCTGAAGTAGCATCCTCTTTCCTCCAACCTCCGGGAAGAGGAGTATCAACAGGCTTGCAGCCATGCATGTTGAACTTCTCCAGTATCTCCCGGGCATACTTACCCTGAGAAACAAATAGTCCATCACTGCGCTGCCAAATTTCCAATCCCGGGAAATAATGAAGGAGGCCCAAGTCCTTCATCTCAAACTCTCTAGCAAGATCCTCCTTGCATGAAAGTATCAACAGCTCATCACCCGTCAGAATCAAATCATCTACATAAAGTACAATGATCAGCAACTTACCCTCCACCACAATCTGGTATAGGTTAGGATTCGCCTCACTCTTGGAGAATCCAAGTCCGGTGAAATAACTGTCTATCCGTGTGTACCAAGCACGAGGTGCTTGTTTCAACCCATACAGCGCTCTCTTGAGCCTGCACACATGCGACTCGCTGCTGAAGATCTCGAAACCTTCGGGCTACTCTATGTACACCTCCTCCTCAATGACTCCGTTGAGGAACGCAGTCTTCACATCCATCTAATGAATGTGCCACCCCATCTGCGCTGAGAGAGCAAGAATCGTCCGTATGGAAGAATACCTTGTGACAGGTGCAAAGGTCTCCTCATAATCGATCCCCTCTATCTGTGAAAAGCCTCGGGAAACAAATCTTGCCTTGTACTTCTCCACACTCCCGTCAGCTGCCTGCTTCACTTTGTAGATCCATCCTGAGCCACCCTTGATTTCCATACGTATGGGACCAATCTCATGCAATTGCCCACGACAATCGAATCCATACTCTTCCACCATGGCACTCTATCCACTCAGGGTCCTCCAGCTTCTCGAAGAGATAGCTCACATCATGATACATTTGCTACAAGAACCATGTATCTGAGTGTCTTAGGTCAGAATTTTGTGTCTACGTACACGCTATGCTATAGGTGGTCCTACAACCTTCTCTGCATCTTGAGCCAGTCGCTCAGCTTCTGTAGTGCGCTTTTGCCATCTGATGGTTGGCGCTGCATGAGTGGTCTCTACCACTTCATGAAATTCCTCTTGTGGCTGATCCACATCCTGAAGCTCATCCTTAGGAACTAATAGCTCCTCATCTGCATGCAAGTGTGGCTTCCTCTCAAGCGAACACTTCATGGCTTTCTCCTCCTGAAATTTGATATCTCGTTGCACAACAGTCTTGGGACTGTCTGGAAAATACACACAATAGTTGTGGGGTGTATCAGTGTACCCCACAAATATCCCAACCTCTGCGGTCGGCTCCAGCTTCTTCCTAGCATCCTTCGTCACATGAATGTAAATAGGTGAACCAAAAATCCGCAAATGGGAAATATCAGGCCTCTTACCAGAAAACGCCTCCTCGGGTGTACTCATGCCAAGTATCTTGTGAGGACAACGGCTCTGCACATATACTTCAGTATTGCATGCCTCCACCCACAAGTGAATGGGTAGGCCCTGATCATGCAACATCGCCCGTGCAGCACCCACGATCGTTCTGTTCTTCCGCTCAGCAACCCCATTCTGCTGTGGGTTATGAGGTGCTATGAGCTCTCTCTGAATTCCTTCTGCACTGTAAAATTCCTTGAATTCGGCAGAGATGAATTCACCACCATTGTCGCTCCTAAGAGCCTTCACATGCTTCCCTGATTCCTTCTCAACCAGCGCCTTGAACTCACAGAACTTTGAGTGTGTCTCGCTCTTCTTCTGCATGAAGAAGATCTAGCACTTCCGAGAAAAATCATCAACAAAGATCACATAGTACCTGTGCTTTTCTATCAAAGCTACTGAGAAAGGTCCACACACGTCTGTGTGAATTCTCTCAAGGATCATCGTGGCGCGACTATCCTTCTCGTGAAAGGTGGCTTTCACAAATTTTCCCAAGGTACATCCCTTGCACTGATCTGACTGCGCAAGAGTACCCTTAGGAAGCCCAGTAGAAATATGCTGTAGTATCTTCAAAGCTCCATGGTGAAGGTGGCCCAATCTCCGGTGCCACAACTCGCCATCATCCCAGCTCACCACTCCTTCTGCCTTGCATGCCATTGCTGCACAGCCATCTACTTGCAATTGATAAAGGTTCTTGACTTGAACCCCTATCTTCCGGGTTTCTCCAGTTGTCTTATTGCGCAGGAAAGCCTTTCCTTCGCTGAAGACAACATCGTACCCCTTGTCTTCTAACATCGCCACAGAGATCAGATTCTTCTTCAATCCTCGAACATGCATCACTTCCTTCAATACGAAGGTTTTACCAGACTCCCTCTCAAAGGAAATGGTACCGATACCGGTCGCACTGTATCTACCATCATCGCCCATCTCGATGTGCACTCCAAGATCTTTCTCATCCAGATCTGAAAACAAATCTCGATCTCCTGTCATGTGAAAAGACGCACCACTGTCCAATAACCAAACTGAACCCATCACACTTGATACCAAGCATGCGATAAGCGAAAAATCCAGCTCAAACTACGAGGCTAAGGCCTCTCCCGCTGCAGATCCAGCAGCATGCTTATTTTTCTTCTTTTGCGGACAATTTGTGGCATAATGTCCGTGCTGGTGACAGTGAAAGCACTTCACCTTGGACATGTCCTGCTTCTTTCCTTTCGCACCGGAATGAGAAGCTTTCTTGCTCTTCCCCTTCTTTGCTTTGGCAGCCAAAGCACAATTTTCTTCATCATATGCCTTTGATGAAGATCCGTCCCTGGTACTCCGCCTTATCTCCTCTTGCACAAGATCCAACCAAAGTCGCTCCCATCCTGGCAATTTCTCCCGACCATTGACAGAATCCTGATAGGCATGCCAACTCTTCGGAAGACCAAGGAGAGCCAAGCTCACCAATTCCTCATCATCTACAGTCACCCCCACACTTCCCAACTCATCCCTGCATTGGATGAACTTCGTGAGGTACTTGGGCATACTGTCGCCTTTCTCCATATTTATGTTTCTGAGTTTATCCTTGAGCGCCAACTTCCTCTGGTCGCTCTTGCTTTGGAATAAATCTGTCAACGCTTTCCACATCAAGTATGGAGAAGCTTTTCCATGCAGGCTGGATACAATGTGATCCTTCATGCCCTCCAACAGAATCCTTCGACATTTTGCTGTCTTCTTTTGCCAAGCCTCAACTTGAGCAGCATCAGTAGGCTTTGGGACTTCAGCATCTATGAACTCCTTCAACCCATTGTCATCTAAAACTGCCTCCATCCTGTCCTTCCATGCAACATAATTTGAGCTGCCCTCAAGGGCATACTCCAATCGCAATCCGTTGAAAGACATTTTGACTTCGACACCAAGAAAACTGCTGCAAATTCGAATTCCACCAGCTCAAAACTCAACTGCTTCCAATCTGTGAGAACAAAGTATTTCTAGCACAGAGATCGACTGTAGGGGCATTTACTGGATATATCACCTTTCAGAGAAAGGATGGATCCAGAGGCTACCTGGCCCGCTTACAGACTCTGTCTACCGAAATAAATTGTAATCATTGTAATAGATCCGATGATCAATTCTCGCTCTAATACCATGTAGAAATTTGAATAATTTGCTGAATTATTCACCGAGATTATCCTGATTACACACTATTTAAGCTTCATGCATAATACATAACCTCTTCTACAATTGATCATCAATATGCAGAAATAGAAGCAGTCGCATGCGCACATTAAAACATAATCAAGCACACATATAACACGGTATGTAATGGGGAAAGCATACAGCTGAAAACCCCCAACTATCTGTATATTATAATCATAGAGAACATGTAACAATCATAGTACAATACTCCTCACAAGTACTCAGTACTATCTCCAATAGTTACACACAAACTAGCTCAGATCTGAACAAGTCACAGGTTCAAATCTCCTCCACAAGTCTGCCTGCCTCTACTGCACAATCCAAGATGAATAATGATGAGATCCAAGTTCGAATCCCACTGGCTTGTACTGTGCAATCCTCATTGGCAATCTCAATCAATGTGTGTGCAAATCTCATGCACAGCTATAGTCACAACTGATAGTAGACTCACCCTTTCACCCACCTCTAACACTGGTCTCCACTGAACTGTCCATGCATTGCAGTTAGCTGATGTATTCTTTAGTTGATTTATGAGTTAATAATTAGTGAATTAATTAATAATTAATTCACACCACTCATCACTAGTGTATTTATCAGTTAGACTAAATACAACTAGTTCAACTAAGTTAAACCGAACACAACTCCACCAACTGTCTCATCAACTCCACCAAACTCTGCCACATGAGTTCTAACTGAAGTAAACCATGCAATAGCTCAACTAACCATTAGGAAAAGCATATTTCCTTCTGTCAGCTGCATGTGCCACATCCAAGCATCAAACTGAAGTGCTCCAAGAGGATAAGATAATGTTTATAGTCTAAATATTATTAAGGGTTAATAATATTTGACTGTTCTATTTTTAGCCCGGCAGTCTAAAAATAGACTCCGCCCAAATGTCTAAAAATAGAGGTCCATCTATTTTTACCAACTCGGCCAATCATCCACAAATAGCATCCTGCAACTCATAGACCATGATCCATATGTCTAAAAATAGACATAGTCTAAAAATAGACTTTGCACCAAAAATAGCCTGCGGGCCCACTTAGTGAAGGCGACTTCTTTTCACTAAGCTCCATCATCTTGTTGCATTTTCAACAATTGTCACACAATCAAATTTTTTATTATGCCCCATGGGGAGATATGAATATAGATCTAATGAAATGTGTTTTTTATGAGTGGTTTATGGTATACAAATTTTTAATTATATTAACTACTCAACACTAAAAAACAAACTATCTGTTGCATGCACAACAAAAAATATGGATGCTCCTTCAACCCTTTATTTTTGAACAACTACATAATATTAAGGTGTCATAAAAGAGATTTAATTCAAGGTTCAATATAATTGACCCAATCTAGTTTTTGGAAGATGGCATGTTCCAAATAGCAACGTAAAGTGGCTATCCACTTTTGTCAAGCATCTGTCTACGATATCTTTCTCCTAATAAGAACTTGCAATATTTTTTGACTAGTGGAATATCTTGTGCATCCAAACTTGACCCTAAATCATGCTCTTGAAAAATTCAATGAAAATATATCTAAATGTAAATACATAAATAACATTAATTAAATTAGATAAATGAATCATGTGGAAGATCTAAAATTAATTGAAATGGAGAGGGAGAACTTGAATAACTTGCAATGACATATAATGAATTATAATCTTAACAATTAGTGTAATATTCCTAATTAGCTTTAAGCTATTTGGAAGATAAAATTTTGTTTTTATCCTTTAGATATATTAATAAGAGGATAGGGAGACCCATAAATCTCCTTAGTAGGAATAAAACCACTTCTAATGTGAATGTGGGCTATTGTAGTAGCTGAATAAAGCACTTGTGGGTGTGAATAAGGGCTTGAGCATGTGGACAGGGTCAATTTTGACCAAATCAACAGTGCTGGTATGGAGGAAGTGGACAATTAATGAGAAACAATGCAGTGTTAATGGGAGGAAGTCTCCATGAGAGTAGTGACTTTAATGAGTGGGGCCCAAGGTGAGGAAGCTCACAAAGAATATAAGGAAGGGGATGGCATCCATAGAGGGCATTATGATTATTGTTTATTTCTTGGTCTTTTATGACTTCTTGTGTGCTTCAGCTATTTAGCGGAGATTGTTGTGTTGTTTAGCACAAGGGTGTTCTCGAGCAGGAATCTGACCCTCATCTTCGAGGGACTTCGAGTGCCCACTCAGGAGAGGTATATTGAGCTCCATTTCCACTATCCGGAATCATGCCAAGCTTCAGCCATTATCCACATCATAGTCTCCTTCAGGATTGTGTCATTTTGCAGGGCAGTAGCAGTGGAGGAGAGATAGACTCAGTTTCATATGCTTGTTTCCTAGTGGAGGGACCAGCCCTTCTTCTTGGAGACTAGCAAGAAGGGTCTCAGGTCATAATTTTTTTATTTTCCCATAGGCCAAGTGGTTACCATCACCTAATATTAAGCAGTTAAATCCCCTCTACATACAGAGGTGATCCCTCTAGCCTTGGAGTGGGTCTAGCAACAAGGGAACAAGCTGGACTTTCAGACTCCTAGCTTATAGATGAAAAATGAGTTGGGATAGATGACCTTCCTTGGTCCAACACTTTCATCGTAGCTTGCAGCATTGATCTAGTGATCTTCGTATTCACACATCACGGTCCTCTAGTAATAGTGTCGGTGTACTTTCACGGAGATCAAGCGAACGGTGGCAACATATAAATACATACTTTCATTTATAGCTATTTGATTGGTCAAGGAGAATCAAACATCTTGCATAAACAAAAAATTGGAATAAAAAAACCAGTCATGTATTAATATAAGAGAAAATAATTTTACTATCTTAATGCCTTGACGTTGCAGCCTCCTTCAGTGGGTTCATTCAAGCACGTCTCAAGCATTCGTTGGGTATCAGACTTGGTGAGGCAACAGGCCTAAACTCTCTCTCGACAATGGAATCCTCTTTGCCTTATTCTTCACACCAGCTATAGTAAGGACTGTTCACCTAACTGAAACCATGTGAGAAGGAATTATTTATAGGAGAGGAGGAGGTGGTCTGGGATCCCTCATAAGGTGGAAGAGAGGTCATATTCCTTTGGGGAGTTGCACAATTGTAGGAGACAAGAAGCCAAAGGGAGGATTTCAACGTTATTTAGTCGAACAAACCATAATGACTCCGCTCACAAAGTAGTTAGGAATGGAAATTTTGCTTCTATTTTAAAAAACATTCCAAAAACAACTTGGCGTGAGTGAGACACTGAGACAGACCGCCAATGGGCGTGCGGCCTAGTGTTAATTTCTCTATGGGAGCGAGGCCATAACTGCCTACCAGCACCGAACCAGAAACACATGTATTTGAGAGTTTGCTTGAGGAAAGATCAATAGAGGAAATGTTCTCAACATGCCAAGGGATACAATGACACTTATAGTAAGGTATGACAATACACAAAAGGCACTGAAATGTTCCTCCAATGTTTGGGATGGGGATTGCAGGGATGGTGACAAAATACCGTGTAACAAATGCCCCCAAAAGCATGAAGTCCGAGAAAGATAGAGGGGTGAAATTATTTACGAGAACACACCAAAACCAAATGTTGTCATTGGAAGATCTGCAAGAACAAGTACAACTAATATCTCTAACACATGAATATGTGGTATGGGTGCAGCCATCCTTAATAGAGTACATATAATAACAATATCCTGAGGTATGGATGCAACCATCTAGTAAGAAGGATCATTAAATAGACTCAGGTATGGTCACATCCATCCAATCAGAATATTCATGCATATATTCATGATAAACTGAACATTTCCTGCAGCCTGGATTTTATCAGGAAAAACCCAGGGTCTTGCACTCCATCTCAACAAGAACAAGTACAAATTCAAGCATGTGAATAAGTGAGCTGAAGTCGAACATGCGAGAAAATTTCCTGATTACTAGCCAATGATGAAATTTGTTAAGAGGCATGGGAGAAACCACCAATAACGACAATGGCTCTCAAGGTAAAACTAGTACAAGCCGCGGAGTGTGAACAGCGAGCTGGAGTCGAACACCCATGAAATCATTCGATCAATGGACAATGAAGAGGACCTGTCGTCGAATGCAAAGAACTTTCCATTGAGGCATGCGAGTTCCAAGGTACCAGAATGGAGTCTCTAGATCAGCATCCTGGATAATGAGCTGAAGTCGGCAGGAAGTGATCTAGTCGAAGGAGGGCCATAACGTTTCCAACATAATCGACATGAGACAAAGTACAATATGGTAGTGAATCAAGACTAAATAGATGTTGAAAACTACAGAAAGAAACTTCTCTTGAACATACCAGCGACATGAAATTGGAATTTGTCAGTATTTGACATCAAGGGATCTGAGGTCATGACAACGTGGCAAAGAGAAGATGAGAGGTCAGAACAGATAATCCAGACCCATGGAGGAAAAAATGACAAAGTGGGATGTCCCAAACCTAACACGAATTGCAGACAAGTGTCATGTTCAAGAGTGACATATCGCCGACACGACTGAGAACTGGTTCCATTTTCCCCCACCATTTCTGGTGAGTACCCCAATTATTTTTGGAAACAATTTTGGAGGGGATAGCATATTCTTGTCATATAAGTTTTTCCTTCGGACAAATCCATCCTAGTACATTTTACGAGCCCTAGGAAGGAGGAACTTGGTTACGTCATGGTGTCGATTTCCGATGTCATTTATATTTTAATGAGTCTAACAAAGGAAGAAATCAACATATTTTCATATTTAGAGAGTTTGAAAAGAAGCGGAAAATAAAACTCCAACAGGTCCCTTTTTGTAGGTAGTCTCACAGACCCAAAAAGGTAGAAAACTATATTTGAGAGAACCTCTTAGTTGCGATATATTCCTTTTTCGTAAATAATCTATCCCAGCCCAAAAAACGAGTAAACGTATACTGGGCATATGAAGTTTTGTAGCCTTTAACGAGTTCAAAACGACAAGAGTCTCGACAATCTTTTCAATTTTCGAGAGTCAGAAAAGAGCTGAAAGATGACTCCAGGGGGTGAAATTTTTCGTGTTTTTACTGAGCCCGAAAAAGTAATAAAATACAACTCGTTACTTCAACCTTATCACCTTATGGACTTGTTTTTGCACAAGAAACGTATGTAAAACCTATTTTTCGATACAAAATATCAAAATAATCGAAAAATAAGCCCAAAAAACTAATTAGTGTTTTGAAAAGTCCATAAAATGACAGAAATGGTAAAAATAAATTACTTTTCACTTTTTACCTTCTTGTGAGAATTTTTACCCTTTTTCACTATGATCTTATGGAGATGCCAGCGGACAATCTAGGAGACCAATCACGAATCCGTTTCCTTCAGGTGAGGGCTCATATCCTTGCCTGCATTTTGAATTAATTTTCATTATCTATATTTCAATTTTTCACATCTATGGGGGAATTTTATTCAAACTAGGGCGCAGCAGTTTGCACAGGTTCCGGGAATGGACTAGTGCAAACCTACCTTGAATTTCAATGGGGAAGCGGAAATTGGCACGGCTATTTTTAAAAGAGTCACGCCAATCGCCACAACCTTTTTAGCCTAAAAAATCTACTAAATGGCCCATTTTAAACAAATCAATAATGAATAATTCGACTAATGAAAGCCCTTGTGATGATTTTGCAGGTGTGTGAAAGCAAAATGGTGATCGAATGGAAGCAAAGAGAATACAGGGAGGAAGATGAGCTTGCCATAGGGAACGTGAGATGCATGGATGCTTTATGAAACTACGGGCTTCTAAAATTCTTCATGGCAACGTGTCTCTGAGCTCAACCGAAGTTGCTACAGTATTTTATCAGTGTATGGGACACTGACCAGAAAAGATTCATGATCCATTATAAAGAGTTAGAGATTGAAGTGTCTGACGTATACTTCATCACGGGATTATCAAGGAGGGGAGTAGCACCAATCCTAATAGGCACCCGGCCCACGATGGAAAACATCAACATGCTCATAGACAGAGTGTGTCTAGGGGCACGAAAAAGATCAAAGAGTAGAAAAGTGGATATCCAAACCATTCCCGATTTGGCACTAAAAGTAGTGTTGCACACCATTACACAAGCTTCCGGATCTCAAGCACTGCATGAAGCCACAAAAACACAGCTCCTACTTTCCATGGATTGCATGGCCCCAACAATTTTCAGCTCGGCGAAGGCCGTAATAATCAACTTGAAACTCCAACTGATAAAATGCAATAACAGCAAGTTGAAGCAGTTCGGCTATGGGTCCATCTTGGTACCGTTCATCTTGGAATGGTTACCAATATTCCAGTGCTAGGAGGTAATAGTCCCATCAAAACTAGCCCAAGAGCCACGAATGGTTCATTGGGCAGCGTTGATGCCTCGAGCGGGAGGTGGTCAACAGATGTCGTGGAGAATAGAATTTTTTGATTGGCTCCATTGAAAACTCATTGTCATGGAATACTGACCTTACACTGGTACTGACTTCATGGGTGATCCAGATCTTCCACTACCGGAAGGAGAGGATTGGGATGAAGTGTTGGGTATGTTAGGGTCCCGTGATTTGGCATATTGTCAAGCCAAATGACAGGGTAACATCAAACCAAATTTGGAGCCCAAGGACCTAGCCTTCCTGGACTCAGAGAGGGCTCTCTCTATTTGTGCAAAGGATATATAGTTGTTTGCTTCTTATGTTTCTGATTTTAGGCTAGTTGTTAAGTGTGTTTTGGTTGTTTTAGGTTTTTGAGGGAAGAACTAATCAAAGTTTCAAATAGATAAAAATAGTGTTAGATTAACTGGGCTATGGGGTCGAAAAGGTCGAAAAAACCTCAGATGGTGGACAAGGTATATTGAAGGGCCGATTTGATCAAGGTAAAATGGATCTTTAGGTGGAATGAAGTGGGATGGACACTAAGTTTTGTGAAGGACAAAGACTTTTAAACATAAATAGTTCAACAACAGACATCTATGTGGTAGGGCTAACCATTAATTACGATAAATGTAACTTCAAACTGATAGATGCATAAAATAAGCATTCAAGCGATACATAGAGATATATGACTCTCTAACTTTAGGAAAATCGCTATCATATTTTGGGGAAAAAAAATTAAGACAAAAAAATAACTCAAGCTACGAAGAGGGAATTCCAAGACATCATATTTGAGCAATCGGGCACTTTGAACTAAGATTACAGAGTTTTAGGCAAAGGGCAAGATCGATACAAGACCTCTTTGGTTAAACTAGGACAATCAAACACTCAAAGAAAGGTTTCAGAGATGGAGCTTTGACTAGCCATGAGTAAGCAGGGCATACCATATATCATACTTAGCATGCATAAAAACCATAAATGAAACAAGCAAATAAGTTCTTCAGTGATCAAAGAGCAGTTAAGAATTCTTTGATATGACTTAAGAAAGAAGAAAAACATAGAAGTTGTAATAAAATAAGGAAACTTGAGGTGCCTCCATGGGCATGTCTCAAATCTATTCTTTACATACTTACAGCAAGCAAGAAACATGGAAACATGTATGAAAACTAAGGAAACATAACAGAGAGGGACACTATACCATTTTACCAAGTCAAGGAATCCAACAGCAGTCCTCTTTCATCATCCAAAACATTCAAGAAACTATCCAATGCAAAAGACAAGTATTTCTTCCAAGCTTTTATAACCATATATTTCTCTATATCATCAAGTTCAACCTTGTTTACAATTAAATCCTTTGGAACATATAGGCCAAAGTGAAGGAGAACCTCCTAGTGCAACTAGCAAGCTCATTGGCCCATCACAAATATCTGATTTTGTCCTTGAGGCTTTGCAAAGCCCAAGGCACAAAATATCTATAAAAATATCCTAAAAATGCTAAAAAATGAAATTAATTTGACTTTTCCCAACTGACAATGGCCAAAAAATGCTAAACGCACATTTGGAAAAGCCACTACAGAAAACTGCATTTTTCACAAAAATGCTTCGGAAATATAGTAGCAGAAAATTCCCTGTCTTGTGGACAACTTTTTAAGGACCTCCGGATGTCAAAACGAGGCCCGTGATGGCTCGTTGGAAAGCCCTAGATGTCTAGTTTCTGAAAAAAAAAAATTTCCCAAAAATTATCACTAGAAGCCTATGAAAAACTGACCCGTGTGGAAAAACCCAGAAATTAGCCTTTGCTGATATGCGAGGAAAAATGTTGAAAAAGTGACTGTTTTTCGCCTCTTTGGGGCACCAAAACATCTTCAATTGATCTAAATTTTTTTGATTAGATGCCCTAAATTTAATGCATCCAATGATACCACTTTCAACCTTTGAGGATGCTTCAAACTAAAATGGCGATGCCCATTATTTTCTGCAAAAAGCCCAAAAATGTCAAAAAAAAAAAATTGTCGAATTATGCCCAATTTTGGTGAGCATAACCCTCATGGGTTTTCAGAAGCATGCTGAGAAGCGGAGGCCAAAATTTCAAGCCTTGATATGCCTTTCTTCACTTTTTGTACCGGGCGCCTCTTTCGGGCCACTTTGAGCTTTTCTTATGTAACCTTCAATTTTCTTTGGGCAAATTGATTTAGCTTCTTATAGTGCCTGGTCATTTTCCTTTGAAGGCTTAAGTCTCTATTAGCTCTTTCCAACTTATTCTCCAAGTGTTTATTCACCCTTTCAAGCCATGCTTCTCTATTGTTTTCTATATCTTGGGTGAAGAAAGTAGTAAGAGGAAAAGATCGGAAAAGGGTTGCCTCTTCCTCTTTCTGTTTCTCCAAGGCTCTTTTGAGTCCCATAGTCCTAGGCCTCTTCCTCCTTGGCTGATCTTCTTCTTCAGTGTCATTGAATTCGCCCATAAGTTCTTCCAACTTGATTTGTGCTTTGGAGGCTTCCCTTTGGTACTTGATAGCCTGTGCCTCATAAATTGCCATGTGTACATTCATTTGCTTGTTTTGTGTCTGCAGAAAATGTATGAGGTCTTTAGACCTCTCTAGATCAGCTCTTAGGTCATGAATTTTTGCTTCTCTATTTCGCAAGAGGGACTCAAGGATTCTAGCCTTATTGTCACTGTCATCACTATTTATCTGAATTATATCAAAATCCCTTTCTTTCTCATGGCTACTTTCCTCCTTCTCTTTTCCCTTGCCTTGGGTGGCCTTCTTGGTTCTCCTCTTCTTTGGTAATTCAACAATGGATTGCTTGGGCAACTTGCCTTTGCTTCAGAGTGCTCTAGTAACACTGGGAGTTACAACTTGAGCCACTTTCTTTCTTGAAGTTCGGGGCTTTGTTACCTTTGGAAAAGAAAGCATGGCCCCTTGCCTAGGAGAGGCAGCAAGCACATGCTCTATTTGGTCTTTAACTTTACCTCTCCCCTCATCATCTTTGTCACCGTTTTCCTCCTTTTGAAGGCTGCCTTCTTTAGAATGTTCACTGCTTGGCATTTTCTTGTCATCATCCTTGCTAGCTGGAGGGCTTTCCTGTTTTTCATCAAAAGTGTCCCTTTGAGGACTGTCTTGACCCTCCTAATAAGTGCCTTGGCTGTCACCTTGTATGTCACCTTGAGGGCTGTCTTGTTCACTTTTGTCCCTGCTTTCTTCAGGACTATTAGGCTCGGTATCCTCATTGTTTTGTGCCTCATCATCATCAGGCTCACTGATGTGTAGGCTGCCAATAGTTTCCTCTTTGTGACTGTTGTGTTCTTCATCAATTTGTTCCATCTCTTCATCATTTCCTTCTTCATGCTCACTGTCTTGTTTGGATTCTTCATTTTGTCCTTCCTCATCACTTGTTTGCCCTCTTTCACTGTGTCCTTCTTGATCACTGTTTTCCCCTCTTTCACTGTGCTCTTCTTCACTTTCAATCATAGGATATTTTTGTTTCTTAGGAGTGGATTTACTGGAAGAAGGAGAAACATGATGAGTGGATGGTCAGGGAGGCGCATGGGATGAAGAAGCAGTGGCGAAATCGGGATGTGAAATGAAAGAGTCCCAAGAAACTCCCTTTTTCTCAAGTTGATGGAGGATGATGATCTTGATAAGGGAATGATGAAAAAGACAAGCTTGCTGCTGAGAGGAAGGCTTCTTTTGAACAGTAGAAGCCATCTTCTCAATGCTTCTATAGAGGAAAAAGGGTAGGTTTATCAATTGAGTTCTTGTGAAGTGCATGAGTAGCCTGATATGATAAGCATAAACCTAGGAAAACCTCCCTTCGCATGTTAAATATTTCATGATTATTTTCATGAGAAGAGCATAGCTGGTCAACAAATAGGAAAAAGGAAAAAAAAATGGGCATGCATCCCAATGTTCTGGTTTCAAGAAGGGTTTGTATTGATCTGAATCTAGGTAGGTTTTTTTAAACCATTTTTCTCCGACATATGGAATTTTGGTAGCTCTGGAGATAGCTCTAGGAGAGATCTTGAAGTCTAAACCTACTAGATGAACATGCTTCCCTTGCAGCCTTAAAGCAAACAAATGTGTCAAGGGAAGATAAATTTTCACTTCTTGAACCTTTTGAAAAAATTCCAGACATCCTACATCATGACAGTTAAAGAGCACTGAAGGAGAGGCATTCACTTCTTGAGTTGAAAAAGGCTCATACCTTTTGTGAGGACCACTCCTATTATCTGGCTTAGGAGGCATTTTGTTTCTGAGATCCTTGGCTGACTTACCCAGGCAAACTTGTTCAAGTGTTTTTTGAAACAGGCTCTTAATCAAACACTGTTACTCTTTGAAGAACTAAGTCTGTTTTTAGTTAGCCAACAAATATTTTTACACAGAATCAGATCTCCTTTATTTTGACAGTATGAACTCCTTTTCCTCAGATCACTGTTTTCTGTAGTTTAAACAAGAAAGAGGTTCCCTTGAAAAACACTGTCTCTTTTGGTAACACTGTTTTAATGGACTGATCTGAAACAGAGACTGTACCTTTTAGAAAAACATTGTGTTCTGCTTTTGAGTAAAACTACCTTTCTGTGGATGATTATTGTTTTTCTAAAATAAGGACAGCCCCCTTTGTTACCGAGTGATAAACCTTCAAAACAACCCTGACTTCCTTTTTGCAATCTCTATTTTGCGATTGTGGATATTGCACACATTCTTTGCTACTTTAAAGCACAAATAGAAATTTTACATTGGCATATTCAATCCCATCTTTAACCACTGTTTTTCTTTGAACTCACAGCAAGAAAAAACCTTCTCTAAACTAACACAAAACCTTCACTATTTCATAGCACAAGAAAAAACCTCTTTTCCTTTGAAAATGTTGATTAAAACTCTCCTTTGAAATCCAAACCTAACTAAGAAGTGAGGAATACCTTAAGAATGATTTTTTAGGTCTCTTTGATCGTTGGTGTAACGTACAAGGAAGCTCATTCAAAGCATATGGATGAGTGGGCGTTTAGCGCTAAACGCGTCGTGCACGGTGTCGGGTCGGCCTCGAGCGCTCAGTGACCATCAGCACAGGCGTGTCGTGCGAGGCTACAGGCACGTCATGCCTCAGTGTAATTTCTTCGGTCAGGCACTCACAGGCGCGCTGCGCATGTGTACAGGCGCGCCTCGCAGAGATTTGAGCCTGAAAAATTCAAAATCACCCGAAAAAATGCTTCTTTTCTTTAGTGAGGATGCCAACGAGTGTTTTTTGAATATTTAAACTTGGTGAGGGATTTTTAAAAGGCATTTTCCTCCTTGCTGAAAACGAAAAACACTCTTGTGCTTTTGCAGCCTGTTAGAGGGGTTTTATGTCTTTTTGTTTATTTACAAAGGAGACAATCCTAACAAACCTTGATGTGGTTTCAAAATCACAATGCAGACCATGTTTGTTTATGAAGTGACGAGAGGTTTTATTCTCTAACTAAAACATTTAAAAATGTAATTTCTTGTGCCCTTTAAACTCTGTCTCCCACCATTTGATAGTAAATTTTGACTGGAGGCAATGTAACTTCGTAAAACTACATAAAAACAACAGTATTTGTCCTAGTTCATATCGAATTTTTCTTTGACACTGTGATGTGTTTTATCTCCTCGAAGGTTATTTGAAACTTGGAACACTATGTCAAGTCCCTCCTTATCCTTACTGTCTCTTTGTATGCATATGCAGCAGTTATTTTCAAACTCAGCTAGCTCTACCTTTCTTTGTCCATTTAGATGAAGGTCCTTAGCCCAAGTTTCACCCTTATTACAGTTTGAAGGAGGCCTTTATAAACAGAGGAAACAGAGACTTTATAACACCAGAATACCATCCTTTTTCTTGATGTGAAATAGGTTTTCAACCTATGAACCTTTATTGCTTTATTACTATTTTTCAAACCTGTCTTTCAAATAGAGAACTTTCTCAAACAACATTTGAAAACACTACTGATGCATATTTTTCCCATCTCTTGGAAGGAGGTGACTCACAATTTCTGAAATCACTTTGACACCTTAACCCTCTAATTTTTAAATGAAGGAGGTTACACTGTGCCTTTAACCATCTACTTTTAATGAAGGAGGTTACACTGTGCTTCTAACCATATGCTCTTTTAAAGGAGGAGCTTCTCACTGTAGATAATGATATTTTATCTATTTCAAAACAATATCACCTTTATGCAGACCATGTGTCTCTGCTTGGTATCATGTCAAATAGGCAATAATTTGCTTTATGATGTATGCTCTGAGATAGGTATTCTATGTAAACTATCCCTGTGAATTTCTAGAACAGAAACCATCTGACTTGTATATGTAAAATATTTGCTTTCTAGACATAGTTGACTGACCTCCCTTGACTGTGTTTGCAGAAGCAAGTTGGATTTTCCTTTGGAGGAGATGCTGAGAACACTGCTAATCAGCATAACACCAGCCTTTTGCATTCATATGACTTGGATGCTGCTCTTTGTTCTTTAGGAAACTTTAGCTTTCAAACCACACCTATTGGTAGCCCTTTACCTGCTTTATTTCACTTGTTTTACTAAGGGCGAGCTAATTTAGCATGAAGGACCCTTTTGACTTTGTACTTTTGCTCTTTTGCACATTGATCATTATTGCAATCACACCCATGCAGAGATGTAAAAACATATGACTTTGAACTCTGAAGAGCTTCCTTGGTGTCTTAAGGATATTTTTCCTGACCTAAGCATGTTCTTTTAGACAATGAACATATTTATCTTCTTTTGTTTTGGATCTTTGTTGAACTTCTTCTAGACTGAGATAGAATGACCTCTTAGTGGTGCGACCTATGGATAGATCAAGATTTTCTTTTTCAGATTAGGCGCTAATTCAGGGCTGGCTAGTACTGAACAGAGGCTTTTGGCTCAGGATGTCTTTTGCCAAGGAAAGGATTCCCTAACACACCACTATCTAACTTAGGGGTGATCTTGACATATTATAAGTGTTTCCTTGGGTATGATTAGATTTTCAAATGACAGATGACCAGAGATAGGGTTTCATATATTTTGTCAACAGTTGGATAATGAATGGCTTGGGGAATAAGGGTAAATGGCAGCAGATAACTTTCAGCTATGGCAACTATGGAAAGGATTATTTGACTGAAACCAGATAGGTCTTGAAAAATGGGTTTTTTCTCATCATAGGCTAATCGAAAGGGGTAGGAGGACAAAAATTGTTTTGTGTTGTTTTCTAGATGACAGATTTGACAGTTTGGAGATCAGCTTCTAGAAAAATTAGCTTAAGAAACTAGTCATCATCAACAAGCGAAAAATACTGATGACTAACAGGGTAAGACTCATTTTTTATTTTGATGAGTATTTATGATTTTTTTTATTATATGTGTGTTGTGATGTTTATCCATGTTTCTGCAGATGTTGGCCCAGAAAGACCTGCAGGAATGTCTCCAATAACACGGAGAATTCCGCATGATTTTGAGGTGGCCTCTCATGGTGAGGGAAGCGAGGAAGAGTAGATCATACACAATCTGGATGGATTAACCAGTGGGATCCCAGATTATGCAAGATTTGATGATGTTCCTCGGGCATACCAGAGGCACACTACGGGGGTGTCTAGCTGTGTCCATCGCTTATTGAGGCGGCTTGTGCATGTAGTGACATGTTGCCATGAGCATCATGATAATTAGACGCCTAGTCTTTTATTTCTCACATTTTTTGAGAGACATGATGTCTCAGGATGTAACCAAAACACACATTAGGGGAATTTTGAGGTCTAAAATGGGCCTCCTAAGAAAAATGTACAACAAAAATAAACTTTATGAGAACCAATAGGATTCAAGATGATGATGTCAACCATGGGGGATGATTCACCATTTTTGGAGTAAAAAAGTAATAAGATTATAAAATAATAAAATAATAAAACTACTTTTTCAATGCGTATTTTAAACTTATCTCCCTAAGGGTTTACCCAAACTTCGAGTGGGAGTGCTCGTTGGATGAAAATTTTAATTCCTCATCCAAAGAGTACCCATGTTACATACTTTTGATGGACCCTGATACACGAAAAAAGAGAAATACATGAAACAACATGATTGTAATCACGTTTTTCATGTATTTCTCATTTTTCGTGTAGCAGAGTCCATCAAAATTATGCAACATGGGTACTCCTTGGATGGGGAATTAAAATTTTCATCCAACGAGTACTCCTGCTCAAAATTTGAGTAAAACCATAGAGAGATAAGTTCAAAATATGAGTTGAAAAAGTAGCTTTTTTTTTTCCCTCTAAAATTTGATGTATATATATATATATATATATATATATATATATATATATATATATATATATATATATATATATATATATATATATATATATATATATATATATATATATATATATATGCCTATTTTCTTGTATGAATCTTATTATGTTATAATGATGCTTTTACAAGCTACGCAAATGTCTACCTAATGCAATATTGGCTACTGCATTAGTTAATACATTCATTCGTCTAGGAATATGCTGATATGTGATGTAATCAAAATTCCTTTCTAATAAACGAACACATAAATACAACCTTAAAATTTGAGGGTTTCTAATAGAATAATGCCCATTAAGCTGAATAACAACAAGCTGAGAGTCCAAGTTAACAATTAATACATGAATGTCAAGAGAAATGGCCTCTTTTAAGAGTTCGATGATGACACTATACTCAGTGACATTGTTTGTGGTTTGTCCTAGAAAAATCCCTTGAAGGTCTATAAACTCACCATTAGGGTTATAAATCACCCAGGATGCAGAAGACAGATTCCAGGTACTGCGGGAGGCACCATCTGCGAAACCAACATAAGGAGTGGTAGACATCTGCAGAGTAAGAAACAACACAATAAGCAAGAAAAATTGCTCGCAAAGAACACCAAGCCAAAAATGTACAAAAATGAAGAACACACCTATGTACACAAGAACATGCACGAGAAAACTTATGCATAGTATTTTTTGAGATATAGCCCATTTCTGGGTTGATCCAAAGGATAACCTTCATATTCAATTAGCTCATAAGCCTCGTTCTACAAACCGTGCTTAACGATATAGTGCCCATGCCACATGGGTTCGAATTTTGTTACCCCCAACTTATCATGAGCTTGGTCATACAAGAGGATGAGGTCTCCTTCTACAAAGGAACGAGGGGAATTGACTGATCAAAATGAGCTTTGACCCTTTTTTTCTATGCTTCTATGACAAGAGCAGCAAAGTGGCGAGTTTCATCAAGCCTCTGTAAATATAGAAGATGCTCTTCTTCTTGTGAGGTGTTAGGTAGTAATTCAACAGCTATCTTGAGAGAAGGGATTTCGAATTCAATCGGAAGGGTAGCTTCCAGACCATAAACAATATGGAATGGAGTGAATTCGGTCGCATCCTTTACCGAGGTTCGGTAAGCCCAGAGAGCTAAAAACAACATGAGATGCCAATTGGACTTGTGCATCCCAATCGTACGCTGAAGCATAGTGACTAGAACTTTGTTCACGACTTCAACCTGGCCATTGGCCTGAGGGTAGTACGGAGTTGAGTTGTCGTGAAATATACCCAAATTAGAATTCAACTCAGCCATCATGTAATGGCGAAAATGAGAACCATGATCGGTTACAATGGCTTTAGGACACCAAACCTGGTAATGACATGATTGAACATAAATTGTGTGGTTGTCTTACCGTCAGCTATGAGTTTAGGCATTACTTTGGGATATTTAGTGAAGTATTCAACGGCTATGATAATATAAGAATGCCCCCCGGCTGACGAGGGTTACACGTCATAAAATGGATGCTCCACTTCGCAAAGGGACCAACGGTAATGACAGGATGGAGGTGAGCGGGTGGTGCACGCATCTTGCACTAGTAAATCTAGCAATCGTGACACTTGCGGATAGCAACAATGCAGTCTTTAAAAATGGTAGGCCAGAAATATCCAGCATGAAGAATATTTTGTGGAGTAGCATATCCAAAGATGTGACTACCACATGTGCCAGAATGGTAGTCATTGAGGACTTTTTCAGCTTCCTCGAGGGTTAAACACTGGCGGAGAACATAGTCGACTCCGATGTGGTATAGAGTATCTCCGACTATGTGATAAGGTTGCGAATGATGGCAGATGCATAAATGGGAATCCTTCATCAACTCAGATCGGAAGGTGGAATTTTGGAGATAGACGATGAAATCACCGTACCATGGATCGAGGGTGCTAATGAGAAAAAGAGTGTCGTCTGGAATGCATTCCTCAAAACCAGATGGATTAGAATCAGATGGGAGAGAACAAATAAAATTGGAAAAAACCAATGATTTCTTTGATTTGGTAGTACTGAACTCCAAATCGAACTCTTGGAGGATAACAATCCACTTTGAGTATTTTCCCCCCAGGAGTTGTCGAGTCAATATGTAGGTCATGATGTTGCAATCAGAAATCATGGTTACTGTGTGCAGTAGAATATAATGGTGAAAACGTTGGATGGCCTGAATAGAAGCAAACACCAATTTCTCGACATGTGTGTAACATGTTTCAATGTCGAGAATATTGCGGCTCAAATAATAAATGACATGCTCATCACCATCATCGTCATCTTGCACTAGAACCATGGCAATAGTGCTAAATGTCGCAACCAAATAGAGGGAGTAGTCACGATGATAATTGGGAGGACGCAAGAGATGAGCATTAATAGGCAACGTCTTCAATGCATCGAAGGATTTTTGGGCAATCTTGTCCCAGAGGAACGGGACGCCTTGTTTAAGTAATCGTGTGGATCCTCTGGCTACCTCAGCATAGTTCAGTATAAAATGGCGCAGGAAATTAGCTTTCCATTGCAGACTCTACAACTAATGTAAAGAGGAAGGGGGGATAGATTGAAAATAGCTTCAACCTTGAGAGGGTCAAGATGAATGCCATCTTTTAAAGAGACGATAAACCCGAGGCGTCTACCGGAATCAACGCAGAAGACACACTTATGCAGATTGAGCCGAATGTTATAGCATCTGCAGTGAAGAAATATTTGACGGAGATGATCGGGGTGGTCCTTATGCTTAGGATAATGAGCCGGAAGGTCATCCAAGTAAGGTTGAACAATGCACTTGATATCATGAAAAGCGTATGAAATTTCTATTTGAAATGTGGCCCTATCATTCTTAAGGCCAAAAGGGAGCTTTTTGTAGGTGAAGGTACCCCAAGGACAGATAAAGGCAGTCTTGTGTTCATCAGCCAGAAGAATATTGATCTAGTTGTACCCAGAAAATCCATCCATAAGGGAAAATATCTCACTCCCAGCACATTCATCAATGATCTGGTCAATAAAAGGAGTGGGATAGTTATCCTTTGGGAAAGCGCGATTGATATCATGGTAATCCACGCAAACACAAATAGTACCCTGCTTCTTATCCACATGAACAATATTAGAATCCCATTCTATCAAGGGAATTGAATAAATGAACCCAGCTTTGAGAGTTTTTTCAACTTCTCCATTAATGGTGGTTTCCTTTCTAGGGTGCACGGGATGAAGACGTTGGTGAAAAGGCTTCACGCCATGACAAGTAAGAATATCATGCACAATTATACTCGCATCTATGCCGGGAATTTTTTTCGTAAGACCAAGCGAAAACGTCTTGAAACTCGCGGAAGAGACTAGTATAGACCTCGATCTCATTAGGAGAACAGGTCACCCCAATGTGGGCGTTCTTGACAACCCTCAGTTACGTCAATAGGCATCATTTGCGTAATGTTTCCTAGGTTACCTTCCACAAAGACTTCATGTGTCAGGATGGGTGTTTGAAGCGGATGGGAAGGAGCTTGGGAAGTGAACTTCTCAAGACAAGTAGACATGGCCCCAAGGCTAGGCGTAAAATAGGAACGATGATGA
Source organism: Pinus albicaulis (assembly GCA_034641835.2). Taxonomy (NCBI): domain Eukaryota; kingdom Viridiplantae; phylum Streptophyta; class Pinopsida; order Pinales; family Pinaceae; genus Pinus; species Pinus albicaulis. The sequence goes on along the minus strand of CM076583.1, from coordinate 644,628,927 downwards.
CTATCGTCCCAAGGAGGATCCTCGAGAGACATAGTTTCCACGATAACCGCATTAGTGGGAAATATCTCATTTAAGAGATCGGGTGAATTTGAAGTGCCGAACCAAGGGCATTGAGAATACGTGTCAATAGACACACTCAAAGAAGTATGATCATCGGGAGGAGGAGCCAAAGCCGAAATAAGTTCACAATAATCAATTTTTATTTCGCTTAACGACATCGCATCACTAAACGAATCAATCTGTTCAGGTGAAGGGATGATCTATGGATCAAAAGACCTGGAGATCATGTTGACCTGAGCAGTGTTGGGTGGAGGAAGAGAAAAAAGACCCATAAGGGCAGGATCTTTGAAAATACCTGGTCCTATGCTCTCATAAGGCGTAGGAATACGATCTACATATGGAACGTTTCTCTTAGAAGACGTAGAAGTGAAAAAGGAAAAATAATCAACAATGATGATATTTCCTTCGTGTGGGAATCAAAGAACACAAAAGAGAGTGGATGGAATGCATAGCATCATGTGAGTCCAACTGCAACCGAGGAGAAGATTATAATTGAGTTTGGTGTCAGTGAATTCAACCTCAACGTTAAATATTTTCCCTTCTAACGTAATATTTAAGTTAGCGAGAACACTAAGAGGGTGAGATTCCCTTCCATCAAAAGCTTCTAAAGCGTTTGTATATTGATTGAGGGCTGGAGAACCAAGGGCTTTCCAGCATGCAGAATACATGATGCACGTAGATGCACCCTCGTCCACGACCAGTCGATGGATAGTCTTTCCATTAATCCCAACTTGAATGATCAGTGCAAGCTGGTGAGGGAGACGTGGGACAAAATTTTCCAAATCGAAGGTGATAAGGCTAGAATCGGCAGGGTCAATCCCTCTGATGGCAGATAACAAAGCCCTCTCTTGTGACGAAAAACTCTGAAGTACTTCCAGCATAGACATAGCAGATGGTGCCTAAGCCAAATATTCAATAATATTGTAATGCTGAGCGGCACAAGCATTGGGATTGTAGGAAGACTTTCGAATTACACCTTTATAAGGTGGCCAAAAAATAGGCTCAGTACAGGGCTTTTCGATGTGAAGATGCAAAATCAAGCGGGGGAAGAGGACCATCAGCGATTTCCTTCGCGGTTGTCTGACCGGGTTTGGTATAATATTTTGATCGGGTAGCGATAGAGACAGGTGCAAGACCGTTCATCATGAAAACCTGAGAGCCAAATGGGGTGGAGGACTAAGGTTGCTCCACCATTTGTGTTTGTTGTGATGGGAATGGTTATTTAATAATAGCTGGAGTGTCTTGAGTGCCTTTGAGTAGTCGACTCACCTCAGCCTGTCGTGGATAGTCCTTGGTGTAATGCTCTTTGCCAAAAATCAAACAAGGGTACTTCAGTTTGCATTTGGAACCATCATCATCATTAAGTTTCGAAGAATCCTATTTCGAGGTATTGGATTTGGTCTTACCTTTACCCTTATTCTTACCCTTGGAAGTTTTATCAGTCGGATTAGACTGGACGACATTCACTTCTGCGGTTTTACCAGAATTTGGAGGTGGCAGAGAAGAAAAATTAGTGGAAGGAGTAGATTTTTACTTCGCAGTATTTGGAGAATGATTTTGAGAAGTCTGGGACATAAAACCAATGATACCATCGACAGATGGTGTCATCAGTGCGTTGGTAGTTCCATGTCGCAAAGCATTGGGAAAGAGTTCATACAATGTGCTGGACTGAGAGTACACAATATCAAGGTATTGGACACGCGCAATAGCTGGTTCTTTGGTAACACATGCCCCCATATCAATTTCCTTAGCAATCAGACCGATAAAATAGGTAGTGAACTAATTAGTTAGAAGTTTACCAGGAATTGCAAACTTGATCAAATGACGACGCTGTTAGCCACCCATAAATTCTGATATACCAAATGGTGGCTAAGTTTGTTTTCAAGCCTTCAAGAGATTTATTTTCCCCTGAAAATCCATCATCTTTGAAGTCTTATGATGATTCTTTGTCCCTTTGGATTAATATCCACTGCTGTTTCTACAAGGGCATGCCCAAAACCCCACCAGATTTATGAAAGAAACTGTTTTCCAAAGGCCTCTGAAATTGCCCATTTTGACTCATTTCCCCTCATTTTCATAAAGCCTCCTTTTCCTCTTTAAGACCCCCATTTCCTCCTGAAAAGCCTTCAAAATCCCTTTGAACCTCTAAAAATCCCTTTTTTACAGGTTTAAACAAACGTTTCCCCTTTACCAAAAGCCAAGAAAATCCCTAAAAATCCCCATTTTTTGGCCTAAAAACTCATTTCTGCACTAAGGCCTTAAGCCTCTTTCGAATAGCCCCCTTAACCACTTCCCCCATATGCCCCGTGCCCAGAACCTAGCACTTAAGGCTTGTGGCACTAATCGCAATCTGAACATTCATACAGGCGCGTTTCTTTGTTAAACCAAAACCTCCGATGCGATAGTGTTACTGTTCTATCCACCGCGCTGCGATCCGAGCCATTGATCTATATAGATTCGACGGCCTAGCGCTAATCGCATCATGCCAGCCCATACGTCCCCTCCTTTTGTCTTCCCTAATCGCGATCCTCCGATCTAATCGTGGTCGTTGTTCTCTCGAGATCCGACGCCCCCGATCTCATCGCTCCAGTCTTCCTCCCCGCCGATTCAATCTCTGTTGTCGATCTTGACCCGGATCGAATGGCTGGCGCTCAATCACACCATCGCCAAACAGAATTTTACAATGTGTCAACCCCCCTGCCTCCCCCGATTGCGATCCGCCGATCCAATCGTGACCGTCCATTTAACCCAGATCCAATGACTCACGTTTAATCGCCCTTCGCCATGACCGGGTCCCACTACCTAAGGTCCATTTCATATGTTTTCCATTGCATTTTCCCATTTCCTTTGTATTCGCCCAAACATTAAAATTTTATGTTTTAACACTAAAATCCTTTTCCCACGACTAATTCATGTCTAAACCTCAGTTTCATGGTGTTGCACCACGTAACCCTTCTCTGTCGCGCACGTTTCTTCTGCAATCGCTCCTCCACCTCTGCCAAAACCTTTCTGAAGCAGTTTTAAGCCCCGCGCAGGATTTCATAACATGTTTCTCATGTTTTGCAGGTTTAAAAGCATTTTTATTTATTTATTGAAGATCAGGGTTATTGACCCCGACATGAATCCTCTAGCGCCCTTTTTAGCCTGTGTATTCACACAAATAGGTCTGCAGAAGTTTAAAATGTATCAGGAAAAGGTTAAAGGGTTGAAAGGCATAATATTGAAAGATTAACACAGCCTTTGAAGACATCAGTGCTAAAATCAGTTCGAGCGATCATCGAAGTCAAAGCATAAACAGAGCTAATGCAGGTTTAAGTACAAAGGAGACAGAGCAGCTAGTGATGCAGAACGATGACTGACATAGACCTGACCTTTACCCATGCACACAAGTCTGCCAAGCAGTTATTGCACCAGGGAAGCCACTAAAAATTGTCAGAGGCAGTTATTTAGAAGTATGGGAGTCCTCATAGCCCATTCCTCACTTAACTCACATCGAGAAGATAATAGTACCTCTCCGAATGATTTTCTTCTCAAGGACACCCTGTGGGTGATTTCTGTCATATCAAAATGGCCTCAAACAAGCCACAAAGTTATTGATCCTATCTAGAATTCAATGAAATGTTTAAGGCATAGAATGGAGCATTCGAAATACCTCCTCCTATCACTGATGATCATTAAAACTTTCCTCACCTACTTTTCTCATTTTCTCTATAAAGACTCTTCGAAGTCTCATTGTAAAAGGTTGGCATTTTGTGATTTCTAAGGTAATACATATTGCTACTTTGAAGAAATTTTGGCATTCTGAAAGAGTGTGAATATCTGTGTTTTTCTGTTGATGAAGGAGGCAGGACCATCGGATCCCTGAGCCTAGTTTGGTGAAGTACTTCTTATAGTCAATGTTATTTCCTGTGTTTCCACTTTGTTCCATCATGCTTTGCCTACAGTAGGATAAAAAGTTTAGACAGAGAAATGTATCTTAGAAGCACCTCTGAACTATTTATCCTTCACTGTTTATATGTTTTCTGCTACTGAATGTGACAGGGCAGTCTGATAGCTCTCTTTATATTCAGTTTGTTTTACTTCAGAAATGGTTAATTCGGTTGTGTTAAAGACTGTTTAGGCATTCCCTCTTTCTTTACCACTGAATACTATATCTGGAGTCTACCTTTGATTATTAATGTTGGCAGTTTGACAGTGAGGTTTTGTCTCAATCATACCCTCTGTTCCTTATTGTTATCACTGTGTTGAAGGCCCCTATAATTGTAGTCCTAGATGTCTAAGGCGTTCCCTCTTCTTTGAATGCAATTGTATGTTTTTGTTGGTTAAACTCTCAAAGGTGAACTTGTAGGAGGAAATAGGGTGTTCCTCGAATCCTATAATTCATTTAGAATTTAATCTGCATTTCTCCTTTCTTTGAGTTTTTATATTGATTAAGTCCAAAGCAGTGAGCTTATTGGAGGAAATAGGACATTCCCCGAATCCTTTAAGTCTTTGTGAAAGGGTTTAGTTTTTTGTTCACTCTTAGTCCTTAATGTCCATCCCATTTCACCTATATTATTCAACGGATCCTCAACCAAGTTAGATTTTCCCTTTGGTTTCCCTTCCTTCTTAGTCAGAACTATTTGGACTTCACATGACTCCATTGCCCAATGGCTTGTAGATTCCCATGCTCTATCTATACCACATGAAACATATTTGTCCAACCAAACAAAAACAAACAACCTTGAACCTCATAACTAGCCTAAAATCAATTTCTAAACCTTTCAAGACACATATTTATAAACATATTGAGAGATCCCTCTCTGAGACTAGGAGGGATAGATCCTAGAGCTCTAAAGTTTGGTTTGTATGTTGCCTTGTCTTTTGGTAAGCCAATCTATCAAAACACAGGACCCCAACAGATGCCACCTCCACTCATGAATATTATTGGAGATATGAGTAGCTCAATCCTGTTTCAAGGATGTGAGGAGGTGCGTCCCAGTTTCATAGCGAACTAGTAACTGAAAGTGCGTGAGAAATACCATAGCAAGAGAGTTGAAATCTTGAAAAATACCAAGAGAAATTTCAATGTACCACTTCGCAGCAGCACCAGTGAGAGTCCTTTGGAAAAGATGCAGCTGAATTGAATTGTCAACCCAAGAGTTAGAGGAGCAACAAAGATGGTAAGTCATCACATGTGCTTGGGGGTCTTCTCCGGACTTGCCATCAAATTTGGGACAATCACCAGGGATTTTATTTGGAACCAGAGGCCAATATGGATTATGTAGGATAGGATCATTCGTCAACTTCGACACATTTGATAGTTCCAGCGTAGCGAGAAAAGACAATTGCGGATTGAAAGGCATTATCGACCTTTGATAAAGACCAGTATTGGGATTCCAACCAGGTTGGGAGAAATTCTAACCCCATATGTTCTGTGTCGAAGGATATTTTCCATAGGGGTTATAAGCCTGAAAACTCTACCCATACATTGGTTGAGGACCAGGATATTGATTCTAAGTGAACCACTGAGGTCCTGTCTGAGAAACATATGGATTTTGTTGCGGAATGTAAGCAGTGCCTTGAGGTGCATTATATACCACCTAAGATTGACCTTGAGGAATATAAGTGGTGCCCTGAGGCTACGTGGGTTGCCCCTGGGATACAGGTTGAGCCGGATGTTGCGGTTGAATAGGTTGCCCCTGGATTACAGGTTGGCCTGGCTGTTGGTGTTGGATAGGTTATCCCTGTAGTGCAGGTTGGCCCGGATGCTGAGAGCCACCGGGTTACCATTGTGGAAGAGATTGGCCTGATGGACGGGATGAGCCAGGTTCCCCTTGAAGAACAGGTCGAACCGGCTGAGCAGTAGAGGGTTGACCTTGTTTTACAAAATTTGGGCCTTGCTGAACATAAGGCTGGTGTTGTTGCATAAAATTTTGTCCCTGAAATGGATAGGTTTTCCCCTAGGGAACATAAGATGCTCCCTGTTGAAAAGAAAGTTGACCAGGAGGACCATAGGGTTGTCCCTGAAAGGGTTGTCCTTGTGGACCTTATGGTTGTCCCTGTGGACCGTAGGTTGTCCTTGTTGGACCAAATTTTGTCCCTGAAAGGGTTGTCCTTGTGGACCATAGGGTTGTCCTGATAGGTACATGAACTGGTTGGGGTCAATCACAGGCAAATAGACAGGATTTTCGTACTCATCATAATGATGCAGAGGATTAATAGGAGCTTAGGGCTACTAATAACCCTAAGGAACTTAATTCTGCTGCTGAATGGCCAACATGTATTGATCGTACATCAAACCTTCAGGGATTGGATTAGAAAATACGGGCACACTACTAGTAGGTTGGATTCCCGAAATGTGAGGTTGTGATCCACTCACGGCGAGCCCAATGGGTATCGTGGAAGCGATAGGAGTCATCCCACAAACAACGGAATATGGCGGTACTGACAGAATCATGCTAACATATGGGTGGGATGAAGCCACACAGATAGTGGGCTAAGTTGGGACAGACGTAACGACCATCGACGTCATGGGAGTCGAGGGTGAAGCACTCGATACTATTACAAAAAATCCTTCCGAGGGAGTCGATGTACCTACCCATATGGGGTTTTGATACAATGATGTAGCACCAAAAATAATCTGACTCAACGAACGATAACCGGGTGGGAGAGAGGAAGGATGACCTGAGACATAAGGAAAATTCTCCAGAGGGAACTGATATTCTCCTGTAGAAACATAAATATCTTCACTATTGATGGGACTCAAAGCATCCATGTTGGATGAAGCCATGTTATCGGCGAAAAGGTGATGAGCAGTGGAAAGTAAAGTGTGTCTTAATGGTGATTCAAGTGGTTCCGAGGCAATCGGTTCTGAGGTAAGAGGAGGAAATTCTCCTTCGTTTCTGAAACTAGCCCAAACGTCCAGAGGTTGCCAATTGATATCAAATGGCTCCTCAAGAGGAGATCACGTAGCAAGAGGTAATATACTTGGAACAATAGTATGGCAGTAATCGATAAGCCTAGTAGGTTGAGGTGCCCTTGAAGAAACTTCAGGAGAAGGATCTCCATTAGGAGGTAATGAAGGGGACAACGAAACTGGTGGTTCCACCACCGTGACTTTGTCTCAAAAATAGGAGAGAACCAAGATAACCAATTCAAGGCTTCAAGAACAAACACTAAGGAATTACTTAATAACAAGCCAAAAAAAATATATCTTTAATGGGCGTGTGATCATAGGAAATTCATTTATGACATCGAAACAAAACTCTTCCTTTTCATATTTTAAGAGTCAAGAGAAAGGCAAAAGGTAACTCTAGTCACTTTCAGGTTGAACGAGCACGAAAGGACAAGTCTCGATGATCTTTTCAATTTTAGAGATTCATGAGTCATGAAAAGACCAAAATTACTACTCAAGAAATCTAACCAAGAGGGTGTACCAAGCTTTCGTGAACTGCAATATACACCTTGGTGATCAAATGAAAGAGAAATGACCAAGGGCTTAACGTACGTTCAGGTATTCTCCCTGAATGTTGTGTTCGATGTATCACGGTTATAGGGAGGCAGACTCAGCTTCCTATGGATAAAGGATTGCAACCTATGAGGGTCTCCCTTTATATACTCGATGGTACGGGGAGCACAAGTCTGTACTAGTGCTATCTACTGCTATCTGGAAAATGACAGCTACTAGGTTTAATGACGTTGGAACACGACACTAGCCTAGACCTCTAAATGTGAGCATTAGGTTTCAATGCTTCCTTAGGTTGATTGAGTTCATTTTAAAGTTGATGTTGAATTAATGTTGCAGTTTCAAGGCCTTACCGAATGTAATCTTGAATCCTTAATGTACAACTATATGCAAAATAAAATCATTGCAATTCGATGAATTGCTAGTGAAGAGAGGGATAGTAGTTCATAACGAAGCAGCAATCAATCGAATTCAAGAAGAAATTTTCCTAATGCATCTAAGACAACCCAAGAAGAAAATGAAAATCTCTTTCCTTGTTCACTAAAATATACTAATGCAAAAGACCATTTTTCATTTTCAAACTAAGATAAAGAATGAAAATTTTGTCCTTTTAGGTGATTGAGAAGCAAAATGCACTACTACACTAAAAGACAAAATAGTTACTAGTTTTGAGAAATTTGAACGAAACAATCTAAAACAAAGAGATCAATTCAACACGGACATCAAACACACTCAAGACAGAGATGGATTCCTTCAAGAAAAAAGAGGGCTTTCAAACCGATTCAGTGACCAATGTAATCTATGCTCAGGGTGACAGATGGAGAGTTAAATGAACACCAAGGTGATCATTCAACGACACAACGACACGCAGAACTGACAGAAAATCTTAGACAATTAGTAAATAAGTGGAAAAGATAAAAGACCAGACAGACTCAAACTCAAATCAGAAGGTTCAGTGAGGAGGTAGCCAAACAAGATACAGAAGACACCTGGAAACCCTAAGGTGACAAACTCACTGATCAGATGAGGGGAAAGCAGCTGAGAAGAACGAGACAAGAAAGTCAAATAAATTCCAGTGGACTAATTGAAAGAGGAAAATCCAACCCAGAGGCAAGACACACTGACAAAACTCAATTAAAAGGCCAAAATCCTAACCTATAGGATTTAGTGCGTCTATCAAGTTGTAATGCGCGCTAAACAAAGGATGGTGCGCCTGAGAAAAAGGCAACAAGCACTAATCGGTGCGACAATTCAAGAAACATCAATGTCGAGCCAGAAAAATATGGAAATGATAAAAATCCACTAAGAAAAGGTCAGACTTGACGCTCTGAGACTAAGTATGACTGCTGGAAACAGTAAGACAAGCAGAACAAAGAAGAAAAATGGTAATACGACCAAAGTCAAACATACAAGCAAAACACTAGACGAACAAAGAGAGACGAAAAACACACTACTCCCCAGTATGGTCACCAACTTTTTGAATAGGTAAATCCCCTCTGCAAATAGAGGTGATCCCTCTAGCCCTAGAGTGGGTCTAGCAACAAGGGAACAAGCTGGACTTTCTAACTCCTAGCTTATAAATGAAAAATTAGTTGGGATAGATGACCTATGTTGGTCCAACACTTTTGTCATAGCTTGCAATAGTGATCTACTGATCTTCATATTCAAGTGTCATGGTCCTTTAGTAATAGTGTCGGCATACTTGCACAGAGATCAAGCGAATGGCCCACAACATACAAATACATACTTTCATTTATAGCTATTTGATTGGTCAAGGAGAATCAAACATCTTACATAAACACAAAATTGGAACCAAAAAACCAGTCATGTATTAATATAAGAGAAAATAAGTTTGCAACCTTAATGCCTTAACATTGCAGCCTCCTTCGACGGGTTCATTCAAGCAAGTCTCAAACATTCATCAGGAATTGGACTTGGTGAGGCAATGGGCCTAAACTCTCTCTCGACAATGGAATCCTCTCTGCCTTATTCTTCACACCAGCTATAGTAAGGACTGTTCAACTAGTTGAAACCATGTGAGAAGGAAGTATTTATAGGAGAGGAGGAGGTGGTTTGGGATCCATCATAAGGTGGAAGAGAGGTCCTATCCCTTTGGGGAGTTGCACAATTGTCAAAAACAAGAAGCCAAAGGGAGGATTTCGATGTTATTCAGTCGAACAAACCATGATGACTGTGCTCATGAAGTAGTTAGGAATGAAAACTTCACTTATATTTAAAAAAACATTCCAAAAACAGCTCAGTGTGGGTGAGACACTGAGACGGAGCGCCAATGTGTGCAGGGCCCAGTGTTAATTTCTCTATGGGCGTGAGGCCATAACTGCCTACCAGCGCCGACCCAGAAACACATGTTTTTGAGAGTCTACTTGAGGAAATATCAATAGAGGAAATTTTCTCAACATGCCAAGGGATAAAATGACACTTATAGTAAGGTATGAAAATATAAAGAAGTCACTGAAATGGTCCTCCAATGTTCAGGATGGGGATTGTAGGGACAGTGCCAAAATATTGTGTAACAACTACAACGCGGTTTCCTTTAGGAACTACATTATTTTGATGAGCAGTTGCAGAGGAGGGGTTAGGACCCCATTTGGTGAGTTATATTTTCAGTGAGGAGAGAAAAAATTTATCTCAAGAGACCCATTGGAGGAGTTTTCATCCATATATACATCATATCAGCCAACTCCTATCAGCTATACAATAGAAGTGATTATTCAACACTAGGGCTACACTTCATCTTTTGTATTTTGGTTATTTCTGGAAACCCTTTCTGGGTTGTCTTGGAGATGTTCTTGGGAGCTTAGTTCTCTATTCCTAAAAAATTTTGAACCATGTATTCATAGATCGATATATTTACAATTCCCAATTGCAGCTACACTCACTGGGAATCCGCTGTATTGGTTCTCCAGCATTTTGAGTAGCAGCAACATTTCATGTTTTAGCATATTTTTCTATTGAAGGCTTATGTTTATGGCTTGAGTGACTTTTTCCTTAGATACTGTACTTATTTGATGTTGATATTCATAATAATATGGCTCTTTACTTGTCTCATATCTTAATGAATTGATATTCACTATCAATTCCAGTTTTATGTTCCATATTACTGCTTTTCCTATTTTGGGATATTATAGTGGCATCAGAGCATAATCTTGGCTCAGCCTGTCTATTTCAACCATTATGTCATCAGAAGAAGGAGAGCCTCTCACAAAAAGGGAGAAGAGGTATCTCAATAAAAACCGGAGATATGATTATACAGACAACAAATAATACAACGGCAAGACTCCCATATCAGGAGAGGATTATGAGAAGGAGTCTCCCAAGCTTCTTCTTCAAACCATGCAGGATATTTTCTGAGAAATCAAGGAAATGAGGATGGAGCGACACTAGGAAACCCCTAAGGGATTTCTACATGGAGAAGGCTCCAGAATTTCATATCACTGGTATGATCAACCAGTGAGACAGCCAGTTTCCCAACACTCCACTATGCATACATTCTTAGCAGTGCAAAATGGAGGGCACTAAGAACAAGAAACTCTTGAAGATTATTTCTTGGAGTATGAGTCTCAATCTCAGAGATTCAAAGATAATCTAATATTTCAGGAGTTTTGTCAGATCAAGGACAACAGGAGACCTCGGCATAACAATAGAAGTGGAGGATTCACACAAAACAATTATCTACAACTGACCATGGGTAGATTCTTTTTGCATGATTTTGATGGATCATCCATGTGCACAGAAAAGTCTTGGGTGGAGAAGCTAGACATCTATTTCCAGTTGAATCAAGTCCGGAGATGGAAGCCATCAAAATAGCAACGCTGCACCTTGAGGGTGAGGCACATGATTGGTGGTTTCATGGTCTTTCTACATTGGGGCATGCCAATGTGACTACATATTCAGAGTTCACCTGGAGGTCAGTAGAGAGGTTTGATAGAAGAGATCCGAAGGCACCTTTTATTGAGCTAGCCAAACTCAATCAGTAAGGTAATCCAAAGACCTATATTTCTAAATTTCTAAAAATTTCTGTCTTGGTTCTTGATTTATCTATAGCTAGGAGGGTTTATATGTTCATTGATGGGCTAGCAGAGCCTCTACATGGGTTGGTTAAATCTAATAAACCAACTACTCTTCAAGATGCTATTTGTTACACCAATTTTTGGTCATCTAACCTATTACTATTAGATGGACCAAAGTACACCATGTAAGACCAATTTTACCCTAAGTAAAATTGCTTTCACTATGAAAAATAACTTAGTAATCCATAATTTATTAAGTTGTTTATGGTCTAAACAGGAAACCCCATGAGGAAATATTGAATAAATCCATATTTTTTTCATTTTCCTCAAGGAATAATTGGTTAAACAGCAATTTAATTAATATTCTTGGTCATATTTAACCCAAAATAGGAAAATTGATTAGATAAATCACTTTTTATCTTATTATTTTCTAGGAATAATTATTTAAACCTGATTTAAATAATATTCCTTGTTAAATTTGACCAAATAATTTATAAATAATTGATTAAATCACTATTTATTTAATTATTACTCAACCACATCCTTAAAATAATAAATAAATCATTTATTTATTTATTATTTACAAATAAAGGGATTTGACCAAATTCAAATTCTTTTTCCCCCCAAAAAATATAATAAAATATTCCATAAAAGTTGGATCTAGATTTGGTTAATAATATTTTAATTATGCACCAATATCTAGACTAACTCAATATTTTGTTATAAATATAAGGCTTTTCCCATTCATTCACTACCTTTTGTTGCCTAAAGATCACTCTAGATCTATACTTTTGGTTTGGCTTTGATCCTCCATCATTGTCATATTTTGCTACCATTTTTCTTGTGAGCTCCCTTTGAGTTCCATTTTTTGTCTAGGTTTTCTACACCATCAAGAGAGAGAGATATTAGATCTGAAGTGATGAGGAAATACAAGAACCCATCCCATTGAGGTGGACTGGTAACATCTTTCAATGTTCCCTTCCCAAGTGTCATAAATACAAAAAAAAATTAAAAATATACCTGTCTTGTCTATTGGATGCATGGAGAAACTCTTACTTTTATTTACTGCTTAATGTCTTTTACTGCATAGATCTAGACTTTGTAGCATTTATCTTGGTCAAGTAACTGCAGATCTAAAGAAATTGGCAGCCATATTTGATGTTAGGGTTGTTTGTTATGCATATCTAAAGTGAGCTTTTTTTGTACGCTTGCGATTAGAATTCATCCTAACAACTGGAAACTTCACAAGGGTTTATGATTACGACCACTGTCGTTTTTCAGATCCCTGCCTGACCAACTGCTTCAAACCCTAGGGTTTCTCTTTAGCTTCTTTTTTTTCTTTTCTTGATGTTGTTTTAAACCTTTTAAACCTTAAAACAGTAAAAATTATAACTTCTGTGTGTTTCTAGGCCTATTGCGCAGGTGACAGGTATTTGCCGCAGCTAAGAAGACACTTTTTCTGAAACCTTCTCCCGAGAGTAATGGAAGTGCAGGTCGCACTTTTTGGGCCAAAACCCGTGACCTCAACCTTTAGGGCGTAGATAACTGCCTAAGACCTGTGACCTCTACTGAAAACAGGTCATAAACTGTGACCTATACATTTTGCGTGAATTTTTCTGAGATTTCTCTGGGTTTGTCTCGGCTACTGTAAGGGTTGCTTGACCTCCATCTCCACCTATTTTGGACCTATACTTGCTCTATTTTACTCGTCGAAGTGGGAACCTAGCCCCCTAGGGCTTCAGTACGCTTCCACCTTTGTAGGAGGAGTTTAGTTGAAGTAGGTCATCTGAGATTTCAGTGTGTTCAGCCATTTTTTTGGATCTGATCCTGTACCTTCATATCCATTTCAGATTGGTTATTTATCCATCCAAAACACCTCTTTTTAGTGTTTTTTTTGTCCTCCTCTAGGGTCCCCTTTTTTTCCCTTCGGGTTGTAGCCTTTTGCCACCTCATTTGCAGCACTTTTCCCTGTGGTTTTTTGTTGTTTTTTGCACCTATTTCTAGCAAATCTGACCTTTAGATCATTGTCCCTCCCGACTTTATATCCATTGGCTATTTTGGTGTGTTTTGACTAGATTTTTTCCCACCCATAGACTAGTTGTTGGGAAGCCCGCCTCCTTGGGTTTAGATTGATGCATCTTTAGTTGTTTATTTTCTGTTATATTCAATTTACTTTACTTTTATTTGAAATGATATTTACAGTTATACAACACACTTTTCTTTTTTTCTCTACACACGTCTGGGTTTAAGAAATAAAATTAACACACTTTAACACACACACACCCTAAGTGAAGAGCACCTTGTTTACATCGCCAGGAAAATACCATAACATTGTAATCATTTGATCCCGTTGTTATAGGTCAATTTGGGCACCATTCCTAATGACCTGGTTAACTAGGAATCATCTCCAGGACAGATGATCAAGGGTCTATCATTCCCTATCATCTCAGTTGCTATATGCCATAAGACATGAAACAGCATGAATCAAACACGACTTTCATCAAGCAAGGATTTTCCATGGTTTGATGCTTATTATTAAACATGTGGGAGCTCACCAACACAGGCTCTAAAGGGCCTAAGTGTGTTGCATATGTAGGTAACCCCATTCAAGGCTTCTCTGCAAAGCACTTCCTGACATTCAAAGGTGAGTTGGTCACATTGGGAGTGAAATTCTCATTGTTCCGGAATCTCCACTTGGCCAGTGTCTTCTAGAAGGGTTCACATGTGTCAAGCTTTGGATCCAAGTGTCCATTTGACATCTACATGAATGGAAACATTTCTTGCCTATTTTTGGAATGTTATTGATTACAAAACAACCTACAATTCATCTATAAATTGAACACAGATCTAAGTGTTTGGGAGGAAGAATTTGAGTAGGGAAATGCTGGAGAATTTTCAATAGAGAGTTTGATTTGTGGAGTTGTTGCTGGAGAGACTTATGTTGTGATGAGACTTGGGAAATCTGCTGGAAGGTCACTACAAATCAGTCACTAGGTTGTAACCTCTCCTTCTATCATCAATAAAGAGTACTTCTTGTTTTTCGCTACATGCATCTATGTTTACTTTGATTTTCCATATTGAAAAATCTTGGTTGATGAATGTAGCTTATGCTTAGCTGATTTAGCTAAATAGCTTGAATAGATATCTATATTATTGCATCTTCTGTTGTTCCAGTGTTCTTTCTTGCAAGAAGCATTCAGCTATTTGAAACCTCTTGAATTTGAAGCTGTAGTGGAAGCGACAGAAAGGAGCCATTTGGAAGCGACTAAAACAAGTAAGCATCCAATCCTCTCTGTGTATCTGTTTTGAGTTAGGAAAAAGGGTAGTACAGTCTTTAACCTATTGTTCTAGACTAGACACTGGTCTAGGGAAGTGTATTTTATCCGTAGATTACAATTCTGGACCAAAAAAATGGCGACTTTGCTGGGGAGAATTTCTCTTGTTTCTATGTGTTTTAGTCTCTAATCTGCTTTCTAAATCCACCCAGTAGCTGTTTCACATAAATATTAGACTTTTTCAGAGCTTAATTTGAAAAGTTAGTGAGCCAAACAATAGTTTTTTCTTTGTTTATTGCACCCAACGCACCCTTGGTCAGGGCACAGTGCTTTGTAGAGCACTGTCTCCCTTCTTAGCGTACATTGCAGAGCATTGTCTCCCTTTGGACGCTGAGTTGGCTCCTGAAAGGGACCAAATCCCCTTGAATCTGACTTTGTATTTTGCTTCAATTCTGTTTGCTGATTTGTTCTGAAAAGTTTGATGCTCTATTGACCAGTAACTCTATATATTTCTTCTCCTTTGATTGAAAAATTGTTCAATGTTGTTTTAAAAAAAATTTCAGTTTCATTGACAAGTTTATTTCAAAGTAATTTTTATGGTCTCATTAAGAATCATTTTCTTTCGAAATAGGAAATTGTCGTAAAATCTTCATTTCCTTGATAGGAGAAATTGTTGTTGAAGTCCTCATTTTTCCTTCAAAAGAGAAATTGTTGTTTGTATTCTTCGTTTCTCGAAAGTAAAAAGCATTTCGATTATTGATATAGTGCACCTAGTTTCTTTTCTGCATTCATAACATTAAGGAAACTGAAAAGAAAAACTTGCATTTGCATGTAGGATTGTGTGTTTTTTGCAAAAGGAACATTAGGAAATCTGCTTTTAGTTTGAGATTCATTGATTTTTTTTGTTCATTGATTTGTTTGCTCTCAAATTATTTGCTCTCTTCCCTTAGTAGCTAGGTCTTTCATTGAAAAAGATGAAATTGAAAGTTTGTTTATCATTCTTAGCTGCATTTTAGGAATTTTATATAAATCATCGTGGTGAACCTGAAAGGAAAACTGTTAAGCAATATCAACATAAAATAAATCTAAATTTACTTAACAATGCTTTGGAACATTAACGATAAAATTTAGAGGTCTAGGCTAGAGACGTGTTCCAGCGTCGTAAAACATAGCAGTTGTCGTTAACTTATCTACGATACATTCCGAGAGTGATACCTCACTCCACGTACGTAAGTATATCGTAGCTCATCCACGTACTTTCGGGTATATCGGGCGGTGTTACAGTACATTAAGTATAAATGGGTGCTCTCACTGTGCGGTTTTGCATCAGACAGCGCTAATACGGACTTGGGCCTCCACGTACCTTCGGGTATATTTGGGAGGACAAATTTTAGGTGCTATCCATCCATAGTGAACCGACTCGGCCACCTTGAAATTGTGATACACTGAACAAAGCATTCGGGGAGATTACCTGCCCATACTTCTTGGTTCGCCAAGAGGTATTCTGCAGTTCACAGTTTCCTGGTAAACCCTTTTGCCTAGCATTACCCTCTTTTTGTTTATTTGTTTTTGGATAAAATAAATCAATAATCGTGGAAAAAAACAATCCTACCCCCTGTCGTTCACGTAGATTAGCTTTAAAACCACCTTTACCACTGAAAGTTATTTTTGGTAGGCGAAGGTGCTCACGATCTGTCGAATCAAGTACAATTTGTACCTCTGGTGAAACATCATCTTTTAATCCAGAGTTAGCTCAAATTTTTTCCACACATCTCGGTTCGTCTACTGTTGTCGAAATGGAATCTTCACAGCTACCCGTGGTCGCAATCCATTCAATCGTTGAGACCATACCTCCTGGACCCGAAGTTGTTCAATCACAAATCGATCCAGATCCTGTCTCTTATTTGCCAAAAAATTTGAATCCTGAATAGCCGGAATTTGTTCCTACTTTGGTCACTCCAAAAATATCTGTAGCCATTGAAACTCCTATTTCGCATAGTCAACCATATGAAATATATTTTGGGCCTGACGGTGAAGTTCTTCCTCCTAGTTTAATTGCAATTGAAGAAATTCCTCAACCTGATACACCTTTAAGTCAAACCCACTTTGGGGGAGACCTTTACCTTTACCATTCATTTCCTCAATCGTTTCCATATGCTTTTGTTGATCCTATTTCCATTCAATCACCCGTCGATTTTTGAGGGTATACATTTGGTCAAACAACCATGTCTAAACCGACATCTTCGGTTGGATCTGCTGTTCCAATTATGTTAGCGCCTACCCTCGTTACTCTGTCGATGTTCGCAACCTCACCAGAGTCATATTTTCATGGTGACCCTTCAGTCCCAACAGGCTACAAATCACTATTTGGCACTTTCTCTGGTGCACCTTCACGTTCATGGTCTTTGCCAATGTCATCATCTTGTGTTTTAATTGGTAGTCCTATAGTTAGTACTGAAAGACTTGAATCATTACATCCATCATCAGGTAAATATCAAGTCAGTCCTTATGGGTCAATTCCTTTAAGTACCATATCAACTGGACTCCCAGCATTTGAAGAACAATATTTTTCGTCTTATTATCCTCCTTATGTTGGGGGGGCAACCTATGGTCACCCAATACGACAGTACTCAGTCACATTTTGGTCAAACTAATGTTGATATGAATGTTTGTCAATGGTAGCACACTCTTCCTATCCAACCACAAACAGTTGTCCAATCGTATCAACCAATTCACCCTGTTACACCCACTTCAATACCACTTGTTAATACATCTAGACCCCTGTTACAGAATCAAAATCTTGTACATCAACCTTATCAGACGAGTTCTTCAACTCCATATCAAAATCCTATGGTTAATTTACAACAACCTGTATCAGGGATAATTTATTCACAAGTTGTTCCACCATTTTATGGGATGTCACAAACATAATATGGTTATACATATCAACCAAATCAAACTTATACAAATTTGGGTCATAATCTTGGTGGATAGACCCCTTGGTAGCCACAAGCACAAATTCCGCAAACTTCATTTCAACAAGTAACATATCCAATTTTTGGTCAACAGCACTCTCAACTGTTTGCCATGCAAAACAACCCCTATCTGGGTTACCAGCATCAAATCCCATATGCTGGTGCTCAAAGACCTGTTTCCCAAGCAATTCCATCTTATCCTGGCGAGCTCAACCTGACCTTAATAGACAATTTCCTTTCGTTGCAACCTTGGAATTACCATATTTAAACTGGTTAACTAATGATCCTATCAATTATGCTCCTTGGTGGCCAGTGATACCACATAAATTACCCTCTGACATTCCTAAATTCAATGGAAACCCTGGACCATCAACTCATGTTATGACTTATCATTTATGGTGTTCATCAAATTCCCTAAATGATGATTCTGTTCGATTACGTCTTTTCCAGCGAACGCTCACAGGTCCGACAGCTAAATGGTACATTGAATTACCTAGAGCTTCTTTCGAAAATTTCACTGCCTTGGCTACTGTCTTTTTGACCCATTTCCAGTTACCGATCAGATACGAAACTGGAACGGAACTCTTGACCAACTTCAAACAGAGTAATGCTACTCACATTTTAGATCATATTCATGAGTGGCGTCACCGTCGATGAATGGTTAAGACATTTTTTCCTGATCAACTCCTTGCTGAATGGTTCATCAAATCCTTGTTACCATCTATAACAGAGGATGTCGCTAAAGGTGGCATCGTCACAGAAGAGAAATTTATCACTCGTGCCCAGTATTTAGACTTGATTTATACTCAGTCTGGCATGCTCTATGAGAAAATCCCAAATGCGTCGCGATCTAATTTCAATGTTCCTCCTCAAATAAAGGACTCTCATGCCAAAGACAGCTTGATAGGCACTGTAAACACATACAACACTATTGCATCTAATCCTTCTCCTACTTCTGAAATCAATGTTGTCTCATTTGACAAAGGAAAAAGTGATAAGCAACCAGGAAGTAAGAAAAAGGGGAAATCAAAGAAAAAGAAAACTTCTAACCTGCAGGAACGATCATCTGATAAAACATTAGGACCACGGAAACCATGTTATCCATGCATAATCTGTAATGAGGAACACTTTGTTAGGGATTTTCCTCATAGTGCTGAAGTCTCCAAAATCATCAAGACTTCAAATGCATCAGCTGTGTTAACAGACCCATTTCAAAATCCAGACACAAATTTGGTTGCTACGGATCCAGCTCCTAGTTCCCAAGTGTTAATGTTATCCACTACAAAACCTTCACAAGATATTTTAGTTTCGACGCGGAATAAAGATTATGGTAGTCTCGCCACTGATCAACCTACTACCTCGACAACGAATCCATCTAATGAATCAGTACCACCTCCTGTTATTCCTGAATTGATGATTAAGCCACCAAAGGGAGTAATTCATAAATCGACATATAATCCTCGAGCAAGAGCTGCACAAAATTATAATATAGTTGAATATTTGGCTCAATCCCCTTCAGCTATGTCTTCTCTTGAGGTATTACAAAATTTTCCCTCCCAAAAACATGCTTTATTGTCAGCCATTGGTGGAATTGATCCAACTGATTCTAATCTTGTTGTCTTTAATCATACGGGCTATGTGTCACAGCTACCAGCAGAATTGGCATTCTCCATCCAAGTGAATGTTCTTAATCACCTTGTTCATCGCACTATTATTGATGAGGGAGCATCTATGTGCATTATTTCTCTAAAATGTTGGAAGTCACTTCGGCTCACCGCGACTATCGCAATCATCAACGTCGTTGAAGGATTTTGATGGAAGAACATATAAACCTTGTGGTATTATTAATAACCTGCAAGTTGAATTAGGGGGAAAAATAGTAAGTATTGATGTTGAGGTTGTTGACAGACCCCTTGACTATAATATTTTACTCGGAAGACCATGGGTATATGCGATGACTGCAATTGTTTCTACATATTTTAGAATGGTTTCCTTTCCTCATAAAGGTACTATTACAGTCATTAATCAATTATCCTTTTTTGCCTCCGCTTCGTAGGTAACTAGAAGCATTCCATATACTCACTTACCCCAACTAGAAATCCAGAACATTTGTGTAGGACTCTTAAAGGATTCCACTTTTATGGGAACCTTTGCATTACCGCCGCCCACGACGTTGGTAAAATTGCAAGCATAGAGACCTGCTACATGATCTCTTCCACTCCCTCTGGCTTAAGGAAGAGTACAGGTGATTCTGATATTTCTACGTTGGATGATGTTTTACCGCTCAGCCCCATTGAGCTACAATAGCAATCCATCTATTTGGCTTGGGCGGAAAATCTGAAATCAGCGTCGCCGAGTGTTTAGGTTGATTGTTCATTAGATTTTGGCACTCCATCTAATCCATTTTCCTCAAAAATTTTGACAAATGATAATATTTTGGAAGCTATGATGGCAGAAGGAGAACCATGGGAAGATTATCATCATCATTCCCATCTTCTAGATTATGAATAAAATAATCTTAGTGAACTATATCACCCATCCATTCAAAATTTATTTTCAAATTCTTTTCCGATTAATGCAATTGAATCTGAGCGAAATTTATCAAATATTGAAGAAACGATTTCTATCGATATTTCGACTAAACTTGGCATTGTAGAAAATATTCATGTCGGTGCATCTTGTTCTCCATCAGAACTTGATTCATATCACTCTCTTTTTCATGAATTTCATGACGTATTTGCTTGGTCTTACGAGAAAATTCTAGGCAAAGATACTAGTATAGTTGAACACACTATTAATATGTATCCTGATGTCAAACCGGTGCGTCAATGGCTTCGTCCTGTTCATCCGAAGAAAGCCGCTGCCATCAAAGAAAAAGTTGAAAAGCTTTTGTGTACTGGTTTCATTTACCCTGTTCCGCTAACTGAGTGGGTTTCCAATATCATTCCTTCTATAAAAAAACAAGGAACCATTAGAGTGTGCGTCGATTATTGGGATGTTAATCAGGCTTGTCCAAAAGACAACTATCCTACACCCTTTATCGACCAGATTATTGACGATTGTGTTGGATGTGAAATATTTTCTTTCATGGATGGATTTTTCGGCTACAATCAAATCAATATCTACCCAGATGACCAACATAAGACAGCATTCATCTATCCTTGGGGCACATTCGCATATAGGAAACTTCCGTTTGGTTTAAAGAACGTTGGGGCAACTTTTCAGAGAGCAATGGATTATGATTTCAACGAAATTAAGCACATTTTTCAACCATATCTAGATGATTTACCAGTGCATTCACGAAAATGGACTGATCACCTGATGCATTTGAGAGCCATTTTCTTACGATCTCGACACTACAAGATACGCCTCAATCTGCACAAATGTGTTTTTTGTGTTGGTTCTGGTCGATTGCTCGGATTCGTAGTCTCAAAAGAAGGAATTTGAATAGTTCCGCTGAAGGTATAGGCCATTCTTGATTTGCCTTCACCATCAAACCTACTTCAGATACATAAACTTCAAGGAAAGGCTAACTTCCTGAGAAGGTTCATTTCAAACTACGCTGAAATGGCTAAAGGATTTACTTGATTATTGAAAAAGGGGGTTCCCTTCCATTGGGACCAAGTTGCGCAAGCTTCTTTTGATGCTGTCAAGGACCATCTTGTCCGAGCGTCATTAATGTATCCTCCAAATTATCAAAATGATTATTTCCTATATATCGTCGCGGCTGAAACGACCATCGCTATGGTTTTGGTCCAAGTAGAAGATAGAATTGAACATCCGATCTATTATTTGATTCGTAATCTCAATGATACGGAAGTTAAGTACTCGTACGTGGAAAATCTTGCCTTGGTAGTTGTTCAAGCTGTCCAAATATTTCGCCACTATATCTTGCTCTGAAAAACAACAATAGTTTCGGATTGCAACCCCATGACTTACATCTTATCACGTCAATTGCTGGGGGGGAAATATTCAAAATGGATCGTCATTTTGCAGGAATTTGATTTGGAATTCGTCAAATCCAAGTCAAATAATTCTTTAGTTTTGGCTGAGCTTCTCTGTGACCTTCCCTATGATAGTACTGAAACTACGTCAAAACCATCTATTCCAGACCAGTCTCTATTTCTGATCGGATCATCTGATCCCTGGTATGGAGATTTCATCATTTATCTCCAAACCCAAACTTTTCGACCTAATACCTCTCGATCTGATCATCGACGTATTCGATACCAAGCCAAATATTATCTAATCGTAGGTGATACACTTTATCATCGTGGTGTCAATACCATTTTAAGGAGGTGCCTCACTCATGAGGAGGCCGAAAAAGTATTAAATGATTGCGATGTCGGGGCTTGTTGTCGACATTTATCTAGTTATGCTACCACGCAGAAGATACTCCGCGCCGGTTAATTTTGGCCTACTAATTTTCGAGATTGTATCCTTGCAGTCAAAATTTGTCATGCATGCCAGATTATGACCGTAAAATCAGCAAACCGCCAACGCCAATTCATCCTGTTGTCTCTGCTGGACCATTTACAAAATGGGGTATCGATTTCATGACCTGTAACCCTCCGTCCAGGGGGCATGGTTATATTATTGTCGCGGTCGACTATTTTACCAAATGGGCCGAAGCGATGCCTACATTCAACAACATAGGACAAACAACTGCATTGTTTTTCTTCAATCACGTCATTGCACGGTTTGGGGTCCCACAGGCTATAGTTACGGATCATGGGAAACATTTTTGCAACCATATGATGTCTAAATTGACAACCAAGTTAGGATTGTCGCACGATAATTCTACTCCTTATTATCCACAATCAAATGGACAAGTTGAGGCTATTAACAAAATTCTTAAACAAATGCTTCAATGAATGATAGGAGTCTGTAAAAGGAACTGGCACTTGATCCTATACTCTACCTTGTGGGCATATCGAACCTCAGTGAGAAACGCAACTAGATTTATTCATTTTCAATTGGTGTATGGTCTGGAAGTTATCTTTCCAATCTAATGCAAAATATCATCATTAAAACTCGCGATAGACTTGTTAGAAGAAGAAGCGTGTCTCCTTAACCTCATCCATCTAGATGAAATGTGTCTTGAAGCCCAATTGGCCAACGAAGCGCATAAGAGACATATAAAGATGCAATACGACAAAAATGTCCAGCCTCGCATCTACTCAGAGGGCGACTTGGTCCTTGTTTACGACCAAGAAGCTGATGAAATAGGTACAGGGAAATTCGAGCCATTATGGCATGGCCCCTATATTGTGAAAAGAGTTCTTGCTAAGGGTGCCTACGAGCTAGTTGATTAAAATGGAATTCCATTGGCACAGCCTAGAAACGGGTTGTATTTGAAACGTTACTATGCTTAATCATGAACGTAGTAATTTTTTGTATTATACTTTTTATATGTTGTTGATTTGCATTCACTATCTTAATTTGTCTTTTAGAGTTTTCTTGACGTTAGTAATCCGCTTTACATTTCATCGCAGATGACTGAATCTTCGGAACCATTTTTTGGATATGATGATGGTGCTAGTCATAGTATGCAGAATCTATCCTCTGTAGCACCTGGTTTAAGAAATAAAATTAACACACTTTAACACACACACCCTAAGTGAAGAGCACCTGGTTTACACCACCAGGAAAATACTATAACATTGTAATCATTTAATCCCGCACCTCTCTGCCCTTGTTTCGACATTGTAATCATTCGATCCTGAACCTCCTTACCCTTGTTGGTATCTCTTCCTTTTGTGACCCGTGTTTATTCTTCCATCATTGCGCCCCGAAGGCACTTATCCCAGAGACTTATTGGCCTTCATCCTCAGTTTCTGTTAGGAAGACTTACTCATCCACGTAGGATTTAAATTAGTCATCCACCGAGTCCCCATTCTGACACTGCTTCTGGTTAATTGGGTTCCCCTTCTATTTCTATCCCCAGTTCTCCCCCTGTCACCTTCACCATGTCTGGTTCAGGACCTAATGATGGTGGGAGCCCCGACCCTAATGTTTGGAATACTACTAGTGGGACCACAACAGGAAATATCCCAGCTGCACCCTTGCTCCCTTGTATGGCAAGTCTCAGTCTTCTTGATTTTAACTAGTTGATCAATGACCCCATACACCATGATCCTGGTTGGCCTGCTATGCCAACCAAGCTCCCTTCTGACATCCCCAAGTTTTAAGGTCTTGCCGGAGAAGATCCTACAAACCATGTTCGATCTTTCCACATGTGGTGTTCATCTAACTCCATCACTGATGACTCTATCCGTCTTCGATTGTTCCAGCGTATGCTTATTGGAGAAGCTTCTAACTAGTATAGTGATCAGGCCTCCTCCTCTCATACTAATTTTGCGACTCTTGCCTAGGATTTTTTGTCTTACTTCCAGCTTCTCCTTCATTATGACACTGGTACCGAACTTTTGACCTCTTTTTGTCAATCGTCTACGACCTGCCTATCTGATCATGTCCACGAATGGCAAAGAAGAAAGAGCCTATGTCAAGCCCCTACCTTCGAAGACCGTGTCTACATGGACTGGTTTCTCAGATCCCCTTTTTAATTCTATCGATAAAGATTTCACATCTCATTTTCCTCAGGCCAAAGAAGCTACTCTCCAGATGCGTTGAAATATGACCTGATCTATGAACAGTCTGGTTATGTTTATACCGTCTTACCTAATCTCCCTAGACCCGGTGGTACCAATGCACCAGGGGAATCCCATGTCACTGACAGTATCGTTGGAGCCCTTTCCTCATCCGTACACTCATCCTCCTATGGGTTATGGTTTCCCTTAGTGAGGGGCCAACTCCTCCAACACGTTTCCCCCTCCCGGTAGCATGTATCCAGAATACGGCATGCCTCCTCCTTTTGCCCAACCTGTTTACCACAATGTTGCCCAACCTCCTTATTATCTATATCCACGGCCCGGTGCTCCAACTCCTCTAGAATTAGCACCCCCACCTCCCTTACCTTCTCAAACCCCGCAACAGCAGCCAACACACCCCCCAGGGGTAGGTGTATGCACAGCAGGGCACGACTAATCCTTCTACTTCCAAAAAGAAGAGGAAAGGCACCCAAAATCAATCTTCCCCCAGTAATCTAGGACCTAATCCCTAAGGGAATGTACCTAACACTGCTAACCAGCAACAGGGCACTCAGCCCAAGTAGGATAGGCATGTTCACACGAATAAGCCTTGTTCTTTTTGCAGTGTCTATGGTCACTACACCCACGATTGTCCTCTTTTACCTCAAATTTGTCATATGTGGGAAACTCAAATAACATCGCAAGGACAGCAAGCCTCCCCTTTAGTTCCTCCCAATGTTGCACCTATCCAACCAATTGTGTTTACCAATCCTTTCCCCCAGCAAAGATTCGTAGCTACCCAACCCCCTGAAGGTCAAGCGGCCACTCAACCTCGTCCATATGGTACCTCTGATTACCAGATTCTCATGATGAACTCTAACCAACCCATTACCGTTGACCTCAACCTTCAGACTCAATCCCATCAGTACAACAAGCCTCCCGCTATGTCTGCCCTCGAGCCCCCTTCTTCAGGTTCCACAGAGCCTCTTTCGATAACCAATAGTCCTTTACATATCCCTCAGCCTAATTCAGAGGCTCATACCAATATCCCCAAGAGACCATTACGTCGAAATTATACTTCTGGAAAAGTTGCCCATTTGTATAGTATAGTATATGATTTGGCGCAATCCCATGTTACCATCTCAACGCTGGAACTCCCCCAGTCGTTCCCTTCAAAATGAAAATTTATACTAACTGTTATGGGTGTTGTGGATCCTTCATATGATCGTTTGATCATCTTCGATGTTGACCGGTTGGAACATCCCCCCCCATCCTGCTTCCGTCGCCTTCCAAATCTTCATCAAGATCTGGAATGCCAATTTCTCCCGTTGTATCATTGATGAGGGGGCATCCACCTATTTGATGTCCGCTTCGGTTTGGAAGCAACTCAAATCTCTTGAGTTGGCCCCTTCCACTATCACCCTTTGAGCGTGGGATGGCCACTCTTCCCAGCCCATTGGTCTACTCCGCAATTGTCCTATTAATATTGCAGGAAAGATTGTTTGTGTTGACGTAGAAGTCATTGATTCCCCCTTAGATTACAACATTCTATTAGGTCATATCTACACTTATGCGATGTCTACTATCCCATGTGTGGTTCACCGTAAGATGTGCTTTCCTCATAATGGAAAGATAATCACCATCGACCAGTTGACATATTGCGAACCGAAGTCTCAGCCTCCCTTGAGTCCATCATCTCTTCGGTGAAAAATAAATAAATAGTCAAACTTTTGACCAACGTCTCACCCCGAGTCTACAAAGACTCCACTTTGCTTGGTTCTTTCCCTGGTCTTCCTCCTCCTGTCTCTGATCCTAGCTCGTCAAACGTTTGCATGATGCAATCGTCCCAATCTAACCTCAAGTGACCTGCTTTGACTAGTCAGTAGCCCCACCCTCCACAACCTAATCCTAGCACCTCGACTCATCCTTCAGGACCCCCTCCTCAAGGCCCCTCATCTGCAGCTGGTATCCATGAGCCTCTCTACCCTCCTGGCATGGTTCCTCCTGGATTTAACCATATCATAGTTTTCCCACCTGGCCATTACACCTCTGGTCAGATACTGTTCCTACCTCCCCCTCCTAGAGTATTTTCGATACCTGTTATGGCTACCTTGTCCCTTCCTAACTTGACCTTGGGGATCCCAGTCTGGTACATTGATATCCCAACCACTATCCCGCCTAGTAAGCCTAAACCTTATCTTTCTTTAACCTCGGTTCAACCAATCCCCATGACCCCTCCCCTTGCTTCCATGCCTCAGCCACCTCAATAGGAACCCACTCCTGTTGTGACAGCTTCGGGAGAGAAGGGAAAAGCACGCAAGAATGCACCTAAAGACAAGGCTACCCTGACAAACCATGCTCCTCCTCAGCGTCCAAAGCGTACACCTCATTGTGCTTTATGTGATTTTGTCAGTCATACCACCCATAATTATTCTGAATTTCCTCGTCTAAAGCCCATGGTTAATGTCGTGTTCTCTAATTCTACGGTCCCGGAAACCTCTGTTCCTTCCTTGACTGCAACCAAGAACCCCAAGACGATTCACACCAACTACCCTTGTGCTTTATGTGATCTCCATGGCCATTATACCCACCTATGTCCCCGACTCGAGGACTTCTGCACCTCTCTAGCGGTGGTTCGCAAATTCAAGGCAAAGCGCAACAAGTCCACCACTCCCTTATTTGCGCATTTTGCTTCAGCAGAACTAGAGGACACATCCACTCCTATTCCCATTCCCCCTCCAGATGTCAAAATAACAGAGTCTTCAGCCATTGTCCACTACCTGTCGTCATCTATGAGATCCATGGTGGAAGATCCCCCTGGGACTTCCCCTTTTGTTTCGCCTGACCTCCCTTCAGCGATCACCTTCGGTTCAACATCGATGGATCCTTCATCTACCTTTTCTTCAGTCACCCTCTGTGATGATGCGCATGTGAATCTTTTTTCTCATGATGATGAGTCAGGTAGCTTCACCGTGTCAGGTCGTTTTTCTTCCACCATTCACCCCATATTCTATTACGATGACAACATTATGGAATCATTTACCACCGCTAACTTTAGCTATTCCCCCTTACATCGAACCCATGCATTCAATCCACATACACTCTATGGCTATTACATTGACACTCAATGTTTGGGTACAAGGGCAACCATATTTGAGGGTCCAGGAGAAAAAAATTCTCCACAACCTCCTAGTGCATCTAGTTGTGTCAAATTTAGTACCAATATTCTTCCCCGTTTAGAAGAACCTCTAGAGTCCCATATCACTTCAAAACACTCTAGGGATGATACCCCTTATCATTCCTTCATCTTACATCAGCAACCCAGTCCCCTAGACATTGTTGTTGACCAACCTGTGGGTTTTCTAAGAGAGCATCAATTCATTATCTCCAAATCCTCTCTTTGGGATAGTGACACAATGTATGCCAACCCAGAAAATTAAGTCCATTTGCTTCATATATGCAGTACCAAAAGAAATTGATTATCCTCCATTCCCTTTCTCGAACTGCATAATCATAACGAAAAAAATGGCGCACCACATCATAAAAATGTGTTTAGATTCACATTCTATAAATACATTTTGGCATGACCATAACATGCTTTGGGGCACCTGTGCCCCTCAACCATAAAAATCCCAGCTCTCAACCAAAAATAGCAATAAAACCCCATTTCTCTGATAGGTCTCACTTTTCAGGTCATTTCCTGGGACAAGTCATAGTTTTCTGCCAGTACCTACTACCCAGGTCGCAGAACAGACGCCAAAAAGTGTGACCTCGCCTGTTCATGAGTTCTGGGTGTCTAAACTGAAATTTTGATCCCCTTAATTGAAAGAGTATGGTTAGGCTTCTTACCTACAACTAACGGATCTCGATGCCAATAGTTGGTTTGTCTGCTACGATCGCCGCAAGATTTAGGGCCCTTTCTCCTATCTACATTCACCACAGCTACACTTGCAAATGACTGAATTTGGAGGGAAATGCCTTATTA
Source organism: Pinus albicaulis (assembly GCA_034641835.2). Lineage (NCBI taxonomy): Eukaryota > Viridiplantae > Streptophyta > Pinopsida > Pinales > Pinaceae > Pinus > Pinus albicaulis. The sequence goes on along the minus strand of CM076583.1, from coordinate 644,600,564 downwards.
AAAGAGAAATCCCAGATTTTTCTTTCGCCCACTGCAGCCAAAATGCGGCTCAGTTTGACAAACCATCTGTACCGTTGGAAATCTCTCCTCGAGCTCCAAAATGGGTATCTGTTATTTTTTGTGATTTGATACTTCACCTGAACACATTTTTTCTGAGAAGGGTCACTTCACCACTAATCAAAATCGAATTTCTTCACTTGCAACACTTGTACTTGAGGCACTACTTTGCCTTCATACTTATCCATGCTCGTGTCAATTTTCTTCATGATTACCCACCTTGTACTCATGTTTTTATGGTCCCCACTGGGCCTATTCTGTGTGGCAGCATCATCGAGTCGCCCTTGTTTAGAGCATCCGAGTTGAGTCATCATCGCATTCATGGAGTCTATCCCGAGTCCCTTTGTATCCCATCATAGTCCTCCATCCTTCATTTCTCTGTCCCTCTCTCGTGTTGCACACTTTGTCCTTCAGTCATATTGTCCCCTATCCCCTAACAAGGGAAGTCGTCAACCCGCTACTCAGTACACCCATTCCACCATCATCCCTGGTGCCAGTCTATCAATCGCTTTACTATTATCTCTCATGCCTTAGTTGAGGATCCCTTATTGCCTCACATATGGTGGACCTCCTTCTGTTGACATCGGCTCATTCATTCCAGAAGATAGGTCTAGAGGGTGGTGTACCTTGGTTCCAGTTTCCACCCTTGTTCGGTGCCTCGGATCAGGAAAAGGGACTCTTTATTTCCCTTTGAATTTATTTTTTCTCAGCTCCATCTCCTTACAGCATGATCGAGATCTCTATACTTGATGGTTCAGTGATGCAGCAGATTTTATCGGTGATTCCCGGGTGTGTGTGTGAGATGTTTTAGACCTCATGTGGGGGTGGCCCTTTAGGTAGCTCCCTGTTATAGGTAAATTTGGGCATCATTCCCAATGACCTGGTTAACTGACATCATCTCCAAGGCCAATGAATAGGGTCTATCATCCCCTATCATTTCAGAGGCTACATGCCCTAAGACAAAGAACAAGATAAATCATTCAAGACTTTCATCTACAAAGGTTTCCAAGATTTGAAGTTTATAATATATCATATGAGAGCTCATCAATGCTGCCTCTAAAGGGACTAAGTGCATTGCATATGTAGATATCCCCATACAAGGCTGCTCTGCAAAGCACTTCCCGACACTCATAGATGCATTGGTCACATTGGGAGCAAAATTATCATTGTTCCGGAATCTCCACTTTGTCAGTGCCTTCTAGAAGAGTTCACATGTTTCAAAATTTGAATCCATGTGTCCATTTGACATCTACAAGATTGGAAACATGTCTTGCCTATTATTGGAAAGTCATTGATTGTAAAATTACCTTCAGCTCCTCTATAAATTGAGCACAAATCTTAGAGTTTGAGGAGGAAGAATTCAGTAGAGAAATGCTGGTGGAATTTCAATTGAGGAATTGATTTGAGTGACATATTGCTAGAGATATCTGCATGTGATGAGGCTAGGATTCAGCTGGATATGGTGACACTAAATCAGTCACTGGGTTGTAATCTCCCCTTCTACCATTAATAAATATTAATGCTTACTTTTCCCTATATGCATCTGTATAAGCTTTGATTTTTCATATCATGATTTCGTATTTGATGTATATGGTTTATGCTTTATTGATTTAGCTAAATAACTTGAATAGACATCTGTATTATTGCTATCTCTTGTTGTTTAGTGTTCATTCTTGCAGGAAATATTTTGCTCAACCGACTAGAATTTGAAGCTACAACAAAAGAGACAAAAGGAGACTTTGGAAGCACTTGGACTCCAAGTAAACTTCTTGTTTCATTCTGCGTGTCTGTTTATATTTAGGAAAGATAGTCGTAAAGTCTTTGACCTGTTGTTGTAGATAACAACCTTTCTAGGGAAGAATGATTTATCTGTAATTCATAATTCCGCATAAAAAATTGGCGACTCTACTGGGGAATTTACTCTTTATCCTATGTGTTTTAGCCTATGATTTTCTCTGTTTATTCACCCAGTAGATTTTACTCACAAAGATTAGGCCTTTTGAAATCCAAATTTTCATTAGAAGTGTGTTAAACAAATGTGTTTTTCATTGTACACTGTGCCCAATGCACTCTTGAACAGGAAACAGTGCTTTGCATAGCATTGTCTCCCTTTCAAGCCTGCGTTGCAAAGCATTGTCTCTCTTTAAAGACTGCGTTGCCTCCTGAAACCATCCAAATTCCATTGAATTTGTCATTGAAATTTGTTTCAGTTTGCTCTTAGTTGTGTTTTTAAAATCTTGAGCCTCATATTGACCAGTGATCTTATCTACCTCTTCCTCCTTTGAAATAAAAATTTGTTCAATGTTTGTTTAAAGCGTTTTTCTTTATCATTGATGAATTGATTTCAAAGTATTTTCATTGTCGCATTAGATCCATTTTCTTTTGAAAAAGGAAATTTTCGTAAATTCTTCGTTTCCTGATATGAGAAATTGTTGCTAAATTCCCCATTTTTCCTTCAAAAGAGAAATTGTTGTTCTATTCCTCATTTCTCAAAAGTAAAAGGCATTTGTTTTTGTTGATTTAGTGCACTTAGTTTCTTTTCTACATTCATAACACTAAAGGAACTAAAAATAAAAATCTTCATTTGCATGTATTGGTTTGTGTGTTTTGCAAAAGCAACAATTAGGAAATCTCCATTTAGTTAGTGCTCATTTATTTGTTTTCTCTCAAATTGATTTCTCTTTCTCTCTAGTAGCTAGGATTTTCATTGAAAAACTAAAAGTGAAAGAATGCTTATCATTCTTAGTTTTCATTTTAGGAATTTCCAATACATCATCATGGTGAACCTTTGAAAGGCAAATTGATAAACAAGATCAACTTAAAATTTGTCTCAATTTACCTAACAAAGCATTGGAACCATAACGATAACATTTAGAAGGTCTAGGCTAGAGACATGTTCCGGTGTCGTAAAACATAGTAGTTGTCGTTAACTTGTCTATGATACATTCTGACTATGATACCTCAATCCACGTATGTAAGTATATCATAGCTTGTCCACGTAATTTCGGGTATATCGGGCAGTGTTACAATACGAAAAGTATAAAGGGGTGCTCTCACTGTGTGGTTTCGCATCAGACAGCGCTAATACGGACTTGGGCCTCCACGTGCCTTCGGGTATATTTGGGAGAAAAAAATTTAGGTGTTATCCATCCATAGTGAACCAAGACGGCCACCTTGTAAATTGTGATACACCGAACATAGCATTCAGGGAGATTTCCTGCCCGTACTTCTTGGTTTGCTAGGAGGTATTCTGCAGTTCACAGTTTCTTGGTAAACCATTTTGCCTAGCATTACCCTTTTATTTTGTTTATTTGTTTTTGGTTAAAATAAATAAGTAATCATGGAAGAGAAAAATCCTTTGCCTGGTCATTCACGTAGACTAGCATTAAAACCACCTTTACCACCAGAAGCTACTTCTGGTAGGCGAAGGCGATCACACTCTGTCGAATCAAGTACAATTCGTACCTCTGGTGAAACATCATCTTCCCATAAACCAGAGTTAGCTCAAGTTTCTTCTACACATCCCAGTTCGTCTACTGTTGCCGAAATGGAGTCTTCACAGCTACCCATGGTCACAATCCATCCAATCAGTGAGACAATACCTCTTGGACCCAATGTTGTTCAACTAGAAATTGATCCAGATCATGTCTCTTATTTTCCAGAACATCTGAATCATGAAGACGAACAACTGGAAGTTGTTCCTGCCTTGGTCATTCCACAAATTTCTGTAGCTATTGAGTCTCCCATATCACACAGTCAACCACTTGAAATTTAATTTGGGCCTAACGGTGAAATACTTCCACCTGGTTTAATTGCGATTGAAGAAATCCCACAAGACGAGACACCTTTAACTCCAACCCATTTTGGGGAGGACCTTTACCTGTACGAGTATTTTCCTCAATCGTTACCATATTCTTTTGTTGATCTTGTTTCACTTCGAGTTCCCGTAGATTCTATAGGGTATACATTGGGTCATTTTACCATGGTTGAGGTAACATCCCAGACTGAACCATCTATTTCAGTTGTGACAACATCTATTGTTGCTTCATCTTCGATGTTTTGTCCATTGACTTCACCCATGTCATCATCTGGAATCCTATATGTTTCCTCCCTTATGAGTATTGAATGGATTGCTCCTTTATTCACATCTTCAATGCAATATCAAGCTGATCCCATCAGTTATTCTCCTTGGTGGCCAATGATTTCACATAAATTACCCTCGGAAATTACAAAATTCAATGGAAACCCTGGAGAAGACCAATCAACGCATGTTATAACTTATCATTTGTGGTGCTCATAAAACTCCTTAAATGATGACTCTGTTAGACTACGTCTTTTCCAGCACACACTCACTAGTCCAACTGCACAATGAGGATGGTTCTTTTATTGTATTAACCTCGTTAAAAAATTAAACAGGTTATGAGGATGGTTATTTTACTGTTTCAACCTCGTTAAAAAATGAAACAGATTATGAGGATAGTTATTTTTTCTTGTGTCAACCTCTTTAAAAAATGAAACAAGTACCTGTGAGGATGGTTCTTTTCGTCTGTCAACCTCGTTAAAAAATGAAACAAATTATGAGGATGGCTCTTTTACTATGTCAACCTCGTTAAAAAATGAAATAGATTTTGAGGATAGTTCTTTTTCTTATGTCAACCTCGTTAAAAAATGAAATAGGCTATGAGAATAGTTCTTTTACTATGTCAACCTCATGAAAAAATGAAACAGGTCATGAGCATAGTTCTTTTCCTGTGTCAAGCTCGTTCAAAATTAAAACAAATCCTCCCCTATAATGAACCTTCATTCCATCCAGATATCAATAACTAGTATTCTACTTAGGTGAATGAAATGAAGCTTGGGGTGCATCTGCTTTTGCAGGGGGCATTCAACATGTTCTCTTGCAGGGGCCATTCAAAGCATTCTTACCAATTGCATGCAATCGACCGCTGAAGTTCGGGGGCAAAATCAGGTTCAGAGCTCCAAAATGCAAATGGTAACTATGGAATGGTAATAATGACTATTAAAACTCTTTTTATTTAGTCATTTAATTATTTTCAATGAATATTTATTGCTGTGACTATGGTTTTATTGTATATTTATCATGAAACAGGTATTTTTAATCCATTTGATGTTGTTTTGAGCAGGTTTTACAACTGATGAACAGATTAGTCATGTAGAATTATTTTAAGAATGTTTTGACCCTGGAGTCTTCTTTCAGCGCTTTTCAGACTCCGATAATGTGAAAATATTGTTGAACACTTGTCTTTTCGAGCTTGTAAAAGTAAATGAATTGATATCTACTCAGTATAAGTTTAAAACTTTTCCGGACTGAGATAGATTATTTACGAGAAAGGAATACCTTGGTCAAACATGACTAAAGAGGTTCTCTCAGATATTATTTTACACTTTTTCGAATCTATGCGACAACTTTACGAAAAAGTACTTATCGAGTTTTCTTTCGTCCTCTTTTTCAAACTCTCTAAATATGAAAAAGGACTGAGCTCTCACTGTCGTTAGACTCGTTAAAACATAAAATAGCGACGGGCTTTTCGATCATGGCAAGAATTGAGTTTCATTCATCGCTAGACTCGATAAATTATTAAATAGTGATACATTATTCACCCGAAGGGTTGAATTATAGATCAAGAAAATGTTATCCTCCTCAAGCTTGTTAAAAAATAAAGAGGTATTGGTCGACAAATGACCGAGGAAAATTTGGGATAAGTGAGCAGAATTCTTTATGGTAGCAGGTCGCACTCGAATATGACTCTTCACTCCATCACTGTGACTGCTTGGGTTGGGTAATCTTCTTGAAGATTCATTCATACCTATGGTTCATCATACCTTCACTTTAGTTTTGGGTCAATGCTACCAACTCATCTCAGTGTCACCGATATGTTCAAGAGAAGTCATCCAGTGAATACTCATCCTTCTGCAATACTCATAAACCTTCATTATCATGACCGTCATCCCTGAAAATTTCTATATCAAGTCATACCTTTGTCTTTGAAATCAGTTACTCACGTTTTGCAATAAGGTGACTTCCTATCGATGACAAATAAATATCCAAGAAGTTCACTTAGAAACATTATATTCTAGTACCATGAGGCTTGTTACAACATCGACAAGATCCTTGCTTCCAAACTTTTGACCGAAAGATTTTTTTTGGCGTTCGACATCAAATCATCTATTCACGCCTTACGAAATGCACTGTAGTACCTTGAGAGCCATTGACGTCAATGGTGGTTCTCTCATGTTTGTTAACAGCTCACATCATTGGTTGGTAATCAAATGATGTATTTCCATGTTTGACTACAAATTATATATTCGTATGGCTCGACTTGTACCCGAATGATCGAGTGAACGAGATAAAAATACCTCGGATCTAGTTTCAGCCATCCAGGCTACGATTTCAGGATTGTTCTACACATCATCCATAAGGTGACCTTACATACAAATCATCATCCGAACATGGGCTTATATCTGTAGGCATGTTTGTATTTGGCAACATTCCAATGTAGACGACTTTCTGAATTATAAACATGTTATTATATTGTTTATGTGCTGAACATGGGAATGCCTACCCTCAATAATTATGATCAAGAGGATATATCATGATGTAATGTATTGTAATATTGATTCAGGTTGCCACTCCACTTCATCTCCACCCCATCAAAGTGTAAAGCATCTCAATCAAAATATTGTTATTATTATTCTGATTTCATGTTTTAGCGGGAAATTGTTATAGGTAAATTTGGGCATCATTCCCAATGACCTGGTTAACTGACATCATCTCCAAGACCAATGAATAGGGTCTATCATCCCCTATCATTTCAGTTGCTACATGCCCTAAGACAAAGAACAAGACAAATCCCTAGAGAAACTAGAGATTTTGGGTTTGATCCCCAGTGGAGTCGCCAATTTGTTATGCAGAATTATGAATTACAGATAAATCATTCTTCACTAGACAAGTGCTTATCTAGAACAACATGTCAAGGAATTTTCAACTATCTTTCATAACTGTAAATAGACACACAAAATGAAATGATAATCTTACTTGGATTCCAAGCGCTTCCAAAGTCTCCTTCTGTCGCTTTTGTTGTAGCTTCAAATTCCAGCCGACTATGCAAAATAGTTCCTGCAAGAATGAACACTAAACAATAATAGATAGCAATAATACAGATGTCTATTCAAGTTATTTAACTAAATCAATAAAGCATAAACCATATACATCAAATAAGAAATCATGATATGGAAAATCAAAGCTTATACAGATGCATATAAGGAAAAATAAGCAGTAATCTTTATTAATGATAGAAGGGGAGGTTACAACCCAGTGATTTATTTAGTGTCACCATCTCTAGCAGCATCCAAGCCTCATCACAATGCAGATATCTCTATAAATATTTCACTCAAATAAACTCCTCAATTTAAATTCCACCAGCAATTCTCTACTCAAATTCTTCCTTCACAAACACTAAGATCTTTTCTCAATTTATAGAGGAGCTAAAGGTAGTTTTACAATCAATGACTTTCCAATAATAGGCAAGACATGTTCCCAATCTTGTATATGTCAAATGGACACATGCATTCAAATTTTGACACATGTGAACTCTTCTAGAAGGCATTAACCAAGTGGAGATTATGGAACAATGATAATTTCACTCCCAATGTAACCAATGCACCTATGAGTGTCAGGAAGTGATTTACAGAGCAACCTTGCATGGGGCTACTTGGATATGCAACGCACTTACTCCCTTTAGAGGCAGAATTGATGAGCTCTCATATGATATATTATAAACTTCAAGTCTGGGAAACCTTTATAGATGAAAGTCTTGAATGATTTGTCTTGTTCTTGTCTGGGAAACCTTTATAGATGAAAGTCTTGAACAATGAGAATTTCACTCCCAATGTGGCCAACGCACCTATGAGTGTCGGGAAGTGCTTGGAAATGCTATAGGGTAATATGCTTGGGTGGTTATTACTAAATATCCCTCTCGGGGATTTTTGGTGCCCGAGGCAGACAGTCATATTAGTTGTAAAGTTCACAAAGAAGTTGCATACATGTTCATGCTAATATCTATAATCAACAAAGTAAGATGGAGAGATTACCTCTTTATCGATAGCAGATCCTATGGAGAACAACAAGCAATGAAGTAGAGATCCTTATTCACCGGCTCCAAATCCATATCCTGCAATCAATCAAAGCACTCGTGTAATCTCTACAATAGTATAGTTTGTTATTGATTAAAATAGCATATAAGAAAAATGAAACAATACATATTTAAGCCATTCATATCATGCTACATAGACGATTGAAAAACAATTGTGACACAGATGCATCGAATGGAAAAAACAGATACAGTTCTATTGATTTATAAAAAAGGAGGATTACAACCATTGGTTGCACCAAGCCCTCCTTAGTCTCCCAATTCCTCCCCTTCTTTCTTTATTTCTGAGTGTGATGATGCTCAAGGCAGAAAGCTCTCAATGAACTTCATTGATCTTCAAACCTCACACTACAACAATGAAATTTTTCTCTACATATATTCAATCCTTCGACCTTAGACCAAGAGCCCACAACTCCATTTTATAGAAGATGGAGAGGGCATACATTGCCAACCTATTCAACCAGTTTGTAATGGGAAAGATCAATATGTTTCCATGTTCTTCTATGCTTTTTCCTCCTTAGGAGTCCAGTTGTATTTAGCAAGGCCTAATAAAAGGTTTGTGCCTTTTAGTTTCTATTTTTCACTAGTCCTTTATGAGTAAAAGCTGGAAGTTCCAGTCAATTTTCCGCAATATCTTTTCCCTTTTCACGCTCAGAAATTGATAACGTTGCCCCTTGGGCAAGACATAGCATTACCCTAGGTACTAACACTCCCTTTACATGTATCAAGTGTGTTATAATGTTGTCTAGCTGCTTCTAGGGTGGGTTACCTTGGCAGAAATGGGTCTTGCCTAGGTCACTTTCTTCCTTCCATGTTACCTTCTCCTCTGAGCTAATGAGGAGGTCATTTTTCCTGTAACAGATGCCCCCTAAAGTGTGAGGTCAGAGACAAAGACGATGGCCGAAATACTTTATAACAAGTGTAGTAGAATAAGAGGAATTGGAGGAGTAGGGAAAACCTGAAACAACAACATATGTCAGAAAATATAGTATCTGTCTTGAGTCAGGAATTCCCATGCTCAGTATCTAATCAACATGATTTCTCTAGAACATAGATATGAACAGAATGTCCACCGATAAGCATAATGTAAAAGTGTCTGTCATAACAGGATCAAACTGAAAAGTTGTCTCCAAAAAAACAATATCGCAACTTGTGGGAGGAAACACAGCTGTAATGGTGTAACCCTCGGCCCAAGGTCTTGGTCGCCGCTTCACTAAACTGCATATTTCCATACATGTGAATGAATGATTCGTATTTAAACATGCAGGAAATCGTCTGATTACCAGTAAATAACAAAAAATTTTAATAGACGTGAGGGCGGCCACCGATAATGATGATGGTCCCCAAGATGCATAGTACAATCTATCAAGTGTGAATAAAAGGATTTGATGTCAAACACTCATAGAATCATTCGATCGGGAGCCAATAATGAGAACCCCAAACCAAACACAAGATGACCTGCCACTGATGTCTGCAAGTATCCAGGTACTGACGTGTTTCTAGATCAACTTCCTAGATAAGATGTCGAAGTCGATAGGAAGAGATCTGTCAAAGGGTAGGCACTGAGGTGTCCTACATTAGTTGACACAAAAAGGGAAAAGATGATTTTGTACTGATGGAAATAATCAAGAGAAAATGGGAATAACTGACGACAAATAAGTTCTGGCATATGATGACTTTGGCTGATACAAGGAGCAGTAGATAGTGGGATCCTCTTGAACAATAGAAGGCACTCTAACAAGGTACTAGGCAGTGTAGGCTTAATGAACGCCAAAGAGTGTTAGGATTCACCAATGCAGGAAAACTGGGAGATGAAGGCTAAACTCATAGATGGTAGTGTTCGGCTAAATGCGAAAGAGTTTTCTGGGAATTGCCATGTTCAAGATTTTGTGCTGCCAAATTTACCTTTAGAAAATGTAACAGAAGAAGTATCCATGATGTCCAAATTTTTTCCCCATCTGATTAAGTTTAACGAGTCCAGATGGGTAAATTCGGTGGTTTTTTCATATTTAGAGAGTTTTAAAAACACCGTAAAATACAACTCCAGGGGGCACCTTTGTCATGTTTGATAACCGGGCACGACGAAGGGAGAATAGTAAGCCCGAAATAGTTCATTTTCCATTATTTATTCCATTGAATCAAGAACAGTGAGAAAGCTATGTTCAATGTAAATCTACCTCAGTTAGTTATGAGTACGAGGAGATGGAGTACACTCAATGTTCTTTGTGAAATATTAACGAGTCCAACAAGGAAAAACTCGATGCTTTCCGTGAAATTTTAATGAGCCACACGGAAAAAAAACTCGGTTACTTTTTTTGTTTAAAGAGCTTTGAAAAAGATGAAAAGAATGGCTCATATGTCTCTGTCATGGTAGTTTAACGAGCCCGACAAAGGCAACTCGAGGTTTTTTCAGTTTTACGAGCTAGAAAAAGTCCCTAAAAAGAAAGCTCAAAATCGGGTCTAACATGGTCAAATCTGCATATAAACATTTAAAACCCATCAGAGCATCGGTAACATATAAAAACCAATAGTCACGATGAAATGTAGCATGAATTTACCTCTTTGCATTAGACTAGCTAAGTGAGTCTGGCCTCCAAAATGGACATAAGAAGGCCACAAACCTTCATTTTCACTCTGTTGAGTGATATGATAGAGCTCTGGAGAAAAAAAGTGGTGAAACTTTAGCTGTCGATTGTGGACGATCCGGGTGATGGTTTTCCATTCCACGAGATCCAGGTAAAAGATTGAACCTTTCTCTATCATTTCATTATGTTTTTAAGTCTTTTTTCTAGTTAAAACTGTCAATTTTAGCAGGCCCTAAAAAATTTAAGCAGCTAACACGGGTGATGAGTGTTTTGCCCACGTTAAACGCTCTTCCCGTGAAGAAACAACGCGTTAGCATGCACTGTTGGGCACTATATCCCGCGTTAGCCGGAAAATCTGTTTTAGGAACTCATTTTTTCCCATTCTATAGTGTTCCGTACAAAAAATAATCTACGGAAATGGTTGCTTATGCAGGTATAAAGCTATTTACCATGAGTATTTGGCGCGAGAGGGAGCATGAGTGGGAAGAACGTGAAATGGTTACCAATGCAGCTACCTTGCTAGTTCTCCGTAGATGCAGATTGCTAAAGTATGCTTGTTTAGAGCTGATGAGGGGACAAGAGGACCTTCTGAGATGTATAATCCAGCAGTGGGATGACCGCCAACATGTATTTCATATCGAGGGTAATGAACTCTTGATTGAGAAAGACGATATATATTTTTTGAGTGGCCTATCATGTCGAGGGCTAAGGCCCAATCTGACAAGATCCAGGGCTAATCCCCACACCACTGCCGATTTGATCTATATGCACTGAATAAACAATACTGTGGTAGTGAGTAACCGGGTGCCTATTGCACGGGTGGCATCGAGACCATTGAGGTCTCTACTGTGGATGATAGTTCGCTTGGCTGCTGCCAAGAGTCAGCACGTGGCCACCAAGGCGCAGGTGTTGTTAGCACTGGATTGTATGTAGCCACAGGTATTTGACTAGTGTGAAGGGGTTGTCCGTCGAGTTCGTGCAGAGTTGACAACATGTAAGACTCGAACCCAAAGAGAGTTTGGGTATGGTACACTGATCATCTCATTCATACTAGAGCGAGTGCCAGCCATGAGGCCAAGAATGGTCACGGATTATTTGGGCCCATGAGAGAAAAGACAAGCTCGCTGGGCAGCTTTGATTCCATAGACTGGAGAGGATCCAATCCGTCATTGTTTTGATGAGGGATTCTTCAAGTGGCTTGAAGACTAGATCATCATGATTGAATATTATCCCTACGCAGGGATGAACTATACAGGAGATCTAGAGTTGGTATTGCCCTCGAGCACTCAATGGCGCCTAGATGGTAAGAAAGAGCGTGATCAGTGTAGTGTTGAAGTATTTTTTAGTATCTTTATGCAATTTTTTTTTTTTTTAATGAGTGAAAATGTATGTTTGACATGAAGCTTTGTTGCTTGACACAGATGTCTCACCTGTCCGTCCTGTCAGAGCCCCTCGCTATGCAAGGCGAGGAATGCAACTACCTGGGGCTGGTGTAGCAGCAAAGGTTGCAGAAGCCACCGAAGAGGAAGATGACACACAGATTTTGTAGGAGCTTACTAGAAACCTCGAGGGTTTAAGTATGGGTGTGTCGCCTCTTCCCATGAGAGAGATCCTGGTCCGTCTACAGCGGCATACAGTGGGTGTGCCGGAGAGATACTTGGTGCCTCTGAGGAGGATAGCCAGAGCAGTTGTCTGCTATTTTGAGCAGTAGGCTCAGTAGGAGGAGTAGATAGATGTGTAAATGTCATAGCGAGGCTTTAGCAAAGCCAATTTTTTTGTAAAACACCCGATTTTGGGGAAGTTTTTTGATGTAATATAAACTGGACACGACATATATATATACATATTTTGGTGATTTTGATCTCATGTGTTTTTTAATTTTTATGTATTTTCTAAAGTAAAAAATATATACTCATGTATCACTCTTTCTATAACAAGTGTGATAAATGCCAATCTAACACATAATTTGCCAATGAATCAGCTAATGCATTAAATTCTCTAGGAATGTGCTCAAACACAATGGTTTGAAAGTGACGTTCTAAAATTTGTACCCTTAAGAAATAACGTAACAAGACAGGATGATGGACGTGATAATGATTGTTTAACTGCATAACTATGAGTTGGGAATCTAACCTGACCACTAGATTGGAGATGTCACGAGATGCAGCCTCCGTGAGGAGTTGGATCACCGACATATAATCAACAATTTTGTTGGTGGAATTTCCCAGGGATATTCCCTCGGAACCAAGGAGTTCTGAATTAGGTGTGTAGAGGACCCAAGTAGCTAATGCAATGTGCCTAGTATGATGACTAACACCGTCTGCATATCCGACGTATGATAAGGATGACGAAGGCATCTATGTAAAAAAGTAAAAGAGTGTGTATGAGAAAAAACTCAAAAACCCAAAATATCCAGAGACATCAAAACAAAGGCAAAACTCATATACATAAAATTACAAAGCATATGCCTAGAGGAGAACTAGGTAAAATACTTCTTCAGATAAAGCTCGTTGCAGGGCTCCACGAGTGGAATTCCATTACAGTCTTGAAGTTCATAAGCTCCTTTTGAGAGGACTTTGGTGGCTTTGTAAGGACCAAGCCATAATGGTTGAAGTGTTCCTGCCCCCAAGAGGTCATGTCTCTGATCGTAGAGTAGAACAATATCACCCTCTTGGAAAGAATGAGGCTTGACAGATTTGTCATATTGAGCTTTAACTCGACGCTCATGAGCTTCGAGTGCCAGTGTGGAATCTCGACGAGTTTCTTCCAAGTGATCGAGCGATAGCAAGTGCTATTCTGTGGCGGTGGTGCCGAGTAGGAGTTCAACGACAAGCTTGAGTGATGGAATCTCACACTCGATTGGAAGTACTACCTCTAGGCCGAATGCGAGTTGGAATGGTGTGAATCCTGTGGCAGTTTTTCCTGACGTATGGTATGCATTGAGACCCAACAATGCCCATAACACGAAATATAACTTTTGATGCCATGTGGTTTTATGATTGTTGACTAACCTACAAATCATGGTTTTGAGGACGCCATTTACGACTTCGACTTGACCATTCGCTTGGGGATAGTAGGATGAAGACTGATCTTGTCAAAATCCTAGCATGGAAGTTAATTCCATCATCATATGGTTCTGAAAATGTGAACCATGATTTGAGACAATCGAAAGGGTTACACTGAAATGATAGATGACCTGATTGAACAGGAATAGAGTGGCAGTTTCTCCATCGATCCTAAAAGTGGGAATGGCTTCTGCCTATTTCATGAAGTAGTCAACTACCATGATAATGTAGTTGTGTCCGTCGACCAAAGTGGGGTTGCATGTAATGAATTATATTCCCCATTTAGCGAAAGGACCAATGGAGACAACCGGGTGGAGAGGGGCGGGGTGAGCACCCATTTTCTTCGTGAAAATTTGACACGGATGACACTTATGGACTACTGTGATGTAGGCTTTAAAAAAAGTGGGACAATAATAGCATACATGTAAGATTTTCTGGGCAGTAGCTATGCCAGAAATATGACCACCGCAAGCCCCCGCATGGCAGTCATTTAAAATGCGTTCTGTTTCGTCAAAAGTGAGACAACGCCGAAGAATAGTATCGACACCATGATGATATATAGTATCGTTTAGTATGAGGTAGTGTTTCGCTTGGTGGTGAATACGACGGTGTTCGTCGGACATGAGAGTTAGGCGGAAGCATTGAGTTTGGAGGTAGAACAAAATGTCTCCATACCAAGTATCAGAAGAATCGACTAAGTAGACGGATTCATCAAGAAATGGATCGTGAGCTACATATCCTGGGTCGATTCTAGGAAGGTCCGACAGTAATTCGGCAAAGACTAGAGATTTATTTTCTTTGGCAGTAGTGAATACCAAGTCAAATTTTTGGAGGATCACTATCCATTTGGAATATTTTCCTCCAATAACTTGGCGAGACAAAATGTGTCGCATGGGATTCTCCAAAGCAATAACGGTATTCTGACGTAGTAATATATAGTGTCAGAGTCGAGTGACAGCGAAGACCACCGTGAGAGAGAGTTTCTCCACTTGTGAATATCGTAGTTCGGGTCTGATAAGACCTTTTGACAAATAATATATCACATGTTCACTATTTTCATCTTGAACTTGAACCAGCACCATGCCCAGTGAGGATGGTGAGGCTGCCAGGTAGAGGAGAAAGTCGCGTGAATAATTGGCGGCACTAAGAAGTTGGGAAGAAACGAGTGCTCATTTCAAGGCATCAAACGAAATTTGAGCTTGGTCATCCCACAAATATAGTGTTCCCTTCTTTAATAAGCGCATAAAGCCTTTCGTTGTCTTGGCATAGTTTACTATGAAATGACATAAAAATTTTGCCTTCCCTTGCAAACGTTGGAGTTACAGAATGGATTGAGGTGCGGGTAATTCAACGATTGCCTTAACCTTATCGGGATCAACCCTAATCCAGTGCTTGGAGACAATAAAACCTAGAAGGCATCTAGACTTGACAAAAAATGCACTTATGTGGATCTAGACGTATATTGTAGAACCTACGTCAAGCGAAGATTTGTTTTAGATGTGCGAGGTGATGGGATCGCTTCTTGGAATGAGCTGGAAGGTCATCCAATTAAGCTTGTATAATATGCCTAATGTCATGAAAGGCGTAGTCCATAGCCCTTTGAAAAGTTACTCCTGCATTCTTTAGACCGAATGGGAGTTTACAATATGCAAATGTGCCCCAAGGACAGATGAAGGCGGTTTTATGCTGGTCATATTTTTTAATTGCAATATGGTTATATCTCGAGAAACCATCCATAAAGGAAAAATACTCACATCCGGCGCAATCATCAAGGATCTGATCTATGAACGGCATAGGATAATTGTATTTTGGACAAGCGGTGTTCAAATCGTGATAATCAACAAAAACTCGGATGGTGCCTTGTTTTTTTTCTACAGGGACCAGATTAGAAACCCATTATGTCAAAGGAATGGGATAGATAAAACCAACGTTCAGAAGGTTTTCGACTTCAGTCTTAATGGTGGCTGCTTTGCACGGGTGAACAGGTTGGATTCTCTGCCAAATAGGTTTGGAATTGTCATAAACTTTGATTTCATGCTCGACGATAGATGGATATATGCAGGGCATTTCGTCGTAAGACCAAGCAAACACATCACGGAATTCCTTAAAAATGGATGTGAAGCGTGCAATTTCCTCAGAATTGCAATCTTCTCCAATTTGAATATTTTCCACGATACCCGTTTTGACCGAGATATCTATGAGCAAGGTCTTAGAAATGTTGCCCAATTTCCCTTCCGAATTGATAGTTTGAATAGTCTTGTAAATGAATGAGATGATCTCAGGTGGGTCAAAAGCTGGGATTTGAGTAGTTATCACATCTGAATCGGACATTGAAGCATGATGGTGGAACTCTCCCCAAGTTCGTTCTTCTAGAGACATCATCTCTCGAATAGATTTGTCCGTAGGTAGGACTTCATCGAGGAGATACTTAGAAATAACTGTGATGGGCGGGAGGTTTGTACCATTGGTCGAAACCATAGTTGTGGACATTCAGATGTAATCTGGATGGCTTGATAAGCCAACTCGGTTGGTGAGAGCGGCATTTGATCTTCGTAGGAATCAATTTATGAAGGGGCCAGTAGGATCCATGGGTCGATAGAGCTATCTAAAGTGGTAGATATCATTGCAACCATATGTGGAACCTCAGGCGGCAGGAGAGGAAAGCAACCCATCAGGTAAGATGCCTTCAGAAGACCGATACCAGTACTGACGTACGAGTCACGAACGCCTCCTATTAGGGGTACAGTGCTACTTGGTAACGTGGCATAATCAGGGTGCAAGAGGATAACTAATCTACTGTGACTATTTTCCCATCCAATGGAAAGAGGATGAGTCGAAAGACCAAAGAAACAATGGTAGTCATTACGTATGACCAACTGCGACCCAGCAATAGATTATAGTCGAGATGACGATCTACGACTTCTATGTCCACCATTATCATTTTCCCACTAAGGGAAATGGGAAAGCTAGCAAGATAACCTTTTTGGAGGAAAGTTTGGCCATCGAAAGCTTTAAAGTAATTTGACAGCGGAGACAAAGTGGGAGAACCCAAAGCGAGCCAGCAAGTAGTTGACATAACACAGGTCGAAGCACCATCATCTATGACAGTATGATGGATTGGTCTCCCTTTTGACACAACTTGTATCTGGAATGCAAGTTGGTGTGAGAGGCAAGGTTTATATTTCTCCATGTCAAAGATAGCTAGCGTAGAACCCTGGGGGTCAATCCCACCAATGGAGGAAAGCAAGGCTTTCCTTTGTGCTGGGAAAGTTTGCAATACTTCGAGAGCAGACATAGCTGATGGTGCCTGCGCAAAATTTTCTACAATATTGTAGTTTTGGGTGGCACGTGCAGAGGCATTATGAGTCGTGTTTCGAAGTGTCACTTTGGGGGGATGAATCGCGGGGTCAGCAACGGGCCATTCAATATTCAAATCATTAGGTGGCGTTGGATTTGAACTGGTACCGGATTCCTGAGTATAAATGATAGGATTTTCATAAATTTTGGCTCGTGTTTTGAGTTCAACACTTTCTACGCCATAAATTGTGGATGATCCTTCACCGAAAGGATGTGTACCACCATTGCTCCTTTGTGGGGGTTGTGGTGGACTTGCAATCATGTGTTGTTGTTGCTGCTGTGGATTAGGGAAGGGATTATGAAGGACGACAGATGTCCTCCCACAGTCCTTGTTTGTGATAAAATTTGTGCATTTCTGCAGCCGAGGACATTTGTATGTCAAGTGGTCCTCTGCACAGATTCTGTAAGGAAATTTCATGGGTTTCTCTTTCCCTTTGTCGTTTTTAGCAGCATTTTTCTGATTGGGATTATTCTGATGATCCGACTGCTCTTCCGAAGAAGAGGTATTTTTCTTGTTCTTCTTGTTTTTGCCACTAGGTTTTTGTGAAATTTGCACAGAATTTACCTCAGTGGTAGGAAGAGTAGTCGATTGGTTAGGGGTGGTGGTAGCCGAAGATGGCTGGGAGGTTTGCCCACTAGGTTGTTTTAAGGCTATACCGTAGATTGCACCAACGAGACCGTCAGCATGTGCTCCATATTTCTGAATAGTGGGAGGATTCAGATTACCAGGGGCATAGGGGAGTAAATCATATAGCGTGCCAGATTGTCTATAAATCAAATCTAAATGTTGTGCACGATGAATGGATTGATCTTCCGTGACCACACCGGACAGAAAAATGTCCTTAGCTAGGTTTGGTAAAAGTGACTTACAAAACCAATTAGATAAGAGATGATCCGGGATTGGCATTTTGACTAACCTCCTCCTATGTCTCCATCCATGAATGTGATTGGAGATGTGGGTGGCGATGTCTTGGCGTAGCGAGGTTAAGAGTTCCGTGCCGGTTTCGTATCTAATAGGTAGTTGGAAGTTTTTAAGAAATTTCGTAGCTAAGGCGCCAAAAGTGTTGACGGCTCTGCGTGGTAGCTCAATGTACCATTTGGCAGCATTTCCTATGAGAGTGCAGGGGAAAATTCGAAGCTAGATACTATCATCCACCATGGAGTTAGAGACAAACCATAGATGAAAGGTGGTGATGTGCATAGTCGAATCGTCCCCTTGTTTCCTGTCGAATTTAGGGATGTCAGAGGGAATCTTGTGTGGTACTGGAGGCCAAAGTGCATTGTGATTGATGGGATCATTGGTCAGTTTGTAGATGTTGGGGATGTCTAGAGCTGCCAAAAATGGCAATTGCATGTTTTCCCCCGGGTCTAACCAAGGAAGAATAGACTGACTATTCGGACCATAGGGTCTACCCATCAATGTGTTACCAATAGGATAAGTAGGACTTTGTTGATAAAAGTTCCTCGTGGGTGGGGCTTTAGGAATGTATGGCTGCTGTTCGTATGGTATATTGTACTGGGGGGCTAACAGTTGGTTTCCCCCATTGTAAATGTTTCTCCCTTGTCCAAATGGATTTTGGGGTTGATTTGCCCATATGGACGTAACAGAGCTAGCCGGAGGCATGCTGCTATTTGCATAGTTAAGCAATGACATAGATCCTATACTGAAATTTTGACCACTTTAGGGAACAGTGTTAACAGTGGGTTGTCCCATTTGTCCAGATAATTGCAGGGGTACCAAAGTGCCCCCACTCATCTGTGTTGGTGACACTGCCCCCTGGCATGATACCCAAGGGGTTTGAACTTAGCAAAGGGTTCCAACTGAAACGGTTTCTTAAAGGAACCGAAGTAGCCCCGCTCGTGGGAGCAGGTACCGTGGGTCCTGGCATAGTCACCGTAGGAGTAGGTCCTGAAGGATTTGGATACCCACTAACAGTTGTGGTGACCGCAGTGCTGGGACCAGGCATAGGCTGGTTACTGGGGCTACCTATTAGTGGTGTAGAACTGACTACCAATGGGGAAGATGGTGGCGAATCTGGGTTGGTTTCCATTGGCATCGACCCCATGGGTGCTGGTTGTGAAATGGATGTTGGTGCAGCCGCAGACATATCTTGGCTTGGTGTAATCTAAACTAACACTGGCACTGACGGATCAGTGAGTGGAGGATTGCAAGGAGGTATGACTCCTTCCATGAAAGGATCCTCTGAAAATTCCATGTGATATGGTGCTATGTGAAAATCAGGGGTTGTTACTGGAGACTGCTCTTTCGAAGAAGGCACGGGTTCATCGAGACTCTACTCCTCCTCCAGTGTCAATGGACGAAGACCTCACTATCATCGAGACAGACGACGAGGGTCGAAAGACACCACAGTGACTTGTTTATTTTTATCAAATTTTAATTATTTGTGATGTATTATAAAGTCTCAGTGATAGTAACCATACACCTAAAAAAGAAAAAAGAAAAAAGGACTTTCTAAAATCAATCAACAAGAAGCCAGAACAGAGTGGCCCCATCTGAGTACTACCATTTTCTGGAGATGAAACCCAGTATCACAATAGCATATAGAGAGGGTTAGTTGTAAACACAGTTACGGTTACTCTAGAGCTTCGCTCGAACCTCAGACAATACATGTAAGCACTCTCGTGAAGACGAATACCCTCCCAAAGACCGAAGACAAAGTAGGTCCATCTCTTTTAAGTACCAGGACAGCCCGTCCCAGTCACCTCATGTAAGTCCCTAAAAATTTTGGCCACTAAAGATACCTCAAATCATAGACATCATCAGGGGGGTCACGGTCATAGACAGCACGCTATATGGGCAAAACACCTATATCCCTGATCTAGTTTCGACATCCCTAAAGGGAACCCTAATATATAGCATGCCCACTGAATGCACTCAAAGGTGGGCTACCTTCTCATGCACCCTTGTGTTGTCTCGTGCTTAACTCTGGTGGTAGTGGAGTGGTCCTTATAATATGAGTGCAGTAGGATTTCACTTATTAATGACTCTAGTCTCAAGTTTTGAGATCTTGGGTGATTTTCTCACTTCTCCTACCCCAAGATAATAGCCTGAACTATTGTTGGTGTGAGCTTAGAAAAATTTTATATGATTAATTTTATTATCGCTTGATTCTTAGTGTACTTGATTATTAGTCTTGCAGAGGGGGAGTGGACATATGAAATGTGATGAGACTCTTGACTCAAAAAACCATGCAAAAAATATGCTCTAAATATTCAATTTCAATGAAGAATTTTTCTACAAGGAGAGATTTCTTTCAACATCCATGCACCAAACATTCAAATAGCACAGTTCAACTTTAAAGATTCAAACATCTATCTATCCTCTCTTAACAGCATTTTAACCAAAAAATTTTAGAAATAATGCAGCTAGGTTCAGAAAACTAAAAAGAAAATTTCTTCTTTCAAAAAGCAGATGTGATTGACATTTAACTTTTCAAAATAAGAACAAAAGACTAAAATTCTAGCTGGTAAACAAGCACAGGGATCCAACAAGAGAATTTATTCTAATGGCCAATGACTCCACATCCAAAGGGGAAACACAACAGAGGTGTAAACAGCAGTTTTGGATGGGTAACGCAGGTAAGCAGAGGCTATAGAACGTTAGTATTGAGACTAACACACCGTATCTGAGCAAAGACCACGTTATAACACTCTGAAACACTTACAGAGGAAGCGTTAGTCAGGTTAAAGTTGCACAGATGGCTAAGCAGGGTTTGATCTGAACTCTATGAGCTTTTGAGATGTTCACTGAGCATATAAGCTGGTCGGAAGGATATGTGAACAAAAGGAAAAATGGAAAGTCATAGGAATAATCCGGAAACTTGGGGTTTACTCCTTAGCAGAGTCGCCAATTATGCTATAGGGTAATATGCTTGGGTGGTGATTACTAAATATCCCTCTCAGGGCTTTCCGGTGCCCGAGGCAGACAGTCATATTAGCTGTAAAGTTCACAAAGAAGCTGCATACATGTTCATGCTAATACCTATAATCAACAAAGTAAGATGGAGAGATTACCTCTTTATCGATAGCAGATCCTATGGAGAACAACGTGCAGCGAAGTAGAGATCCTTCTTCACCAGATCCAAATATCGATCCTGCAATCAATCAAAGCACCCGTGTAATCTCTACAATAGTATAGTTTGTTATTAATTAAACTAGCATATAAGAAACATGAAACAATACAGATCTAAGCCACTCATATCATGCTACATAGATGATTGAAAAACAATTGTGACGTTGATGCATCGAATGGACAAAACAGATACAGTTCTATTGATTTATAAAAAAGCAGGATTACAACCGTTGGTTGCACCAAGCCCTCCTCAGTCTCCCAATTCCTCTCCTTCTTTCTCTATTTCCGAGTGTGATGATGCTCAAGGCAGAAAGCTCTCAATGAACTTCACCGATCTTCGAACCTCACACTACAAAAATGAAATTTTGCTCTACATATATTCAATCCTTCGACCTTAAACCAAGATCCCACAGCTCCATATTATAGAAGATGGAGAGGGAAAACATTGCCAACCTATTGAACCAGTATGTAATGGGAAATATCAAGATTTTTCCATGTTCTTCTATGCTTTTGCCTCCTTAGGAGTCCAGTTGTATTTGGCAAGGCCTAATAAAATGTTTGTGCCTTTTAGTTTCTATTTTGCACTGGTCCTTTCTGAGTAAAAGTTGGAACTGCCAGTCACTTTTCTGCAAGATATTTTCCCTTTTCACTCTCAAACACGGATAATGCTACCCCTTGGGCAAGACATAGTTTTACCCTAGGTACTAACGCTCCCTTTACATGTATCAAGTGCATTATAACGCTTTCTAGCTACTTCTGGGGTGTGTTACCTTGGCATAAATGTGTCTTGTCTAGGTCATTTTCTTCCTTCCATGTTATCTTCTCCTCTGAGCTGATGAGGAGGTCATTTGTCCTGTAACGGGAAAAGCAGCCCTGCACGGGGCTACCTGCATATGCAACACACTTAGTCTCTTTAGAGGCAGCTTTTATGAACTCTCATATGATATATTATAAACTTCAAATCTTGGAAACCTTTACAGATGAAATTCTTGAATGATTTATCTTGTTCTTTGTCTTAGGGCATGTAGCAACTGAAATTATAGTAGATGATAGACCCTATTCGTTGGTCCTGGAGATGATGTCAGTTAACCAAGTCATTGGGAATGATGCCAAAATTGACCTATAACAATTTGTTATGCGGAATTATGAATTACGGATAAATCATTCTTCCCTAGACAGGTGCTTATCTAGAAAAATAGGTCAAATACTTTACGACTTTCTTTCCTAACTGTAAACAGACACACATAATGAAATAAGAAGCTTACTTGGAGTCCAAGCGCTTCCAAAGTCTCCTTCTATCGCTTTTGTTGTAGCTTCAAATTCCAGCCGGTTGTGAAAAATATTTCTTGCAAGAATGAACACTAAACAACAAGATATAGCAATAATACAGATTTCTATTCAATTTATTTAGCTAACTCAATAAAGCATAAACCATATACATCAAATAAGAAATCATGATATGGAAAATCAAAGATTATACAGATGCATATAGGGAAAAATAAGCAGTGATATTTATTAATGATAGAAGGGGATGTTACAACCCAATGATTGGTTTAGTGTAACCATCTCCAGCAGCATCCCAACCTCATCACAATGCAGATATCTCCAGCAATATGTCACTCAAATCAACTCCTCAATTGAAATTCCACCAGCATTTCTCTACTCAAATTCTTCCTTCTCAAACACTAAGATCTGTGCTCAATTTATAGAGGAGATGAAGGTAGTTTTACAATCAATTACTTTCCAATAATAGGCAAGACATGTTCCCAATCTTGTAGATGTCAAATGGACACATGGATTCGAATTTTGACACATGTGAACTCTTCTAGAAGGCACTGGCCAATTGGAGATTCCAGAACAATGAGAATTTCGCTCCCAATGTGACCTACGCACCTATGAGTGTTGGGAAGTGCTTTGCAAAGGAACCTTGCATGGGGCTACCTGCATATGCAATGCACTTAGTCCCTTTAGAGGCAGCGTTGATGAGCTCTCATATGATATATTATAAACTTCAAACCTTGGAAACCTTTGTAGATGAAATTATTGAATAATTTTTCTTGTTATTTGTCATAGGGCATGTAGCAGCTAAAATTATAGGGGATGATAGACCCTACTCATTGATCCTAGAGATGATGTTAGTTAATTAGGTCATTGGGAATGATGCCCAAATTGACCTATAACAATTTCCCCCTAAAGCATGAAGTCAGAATAATAATAAAAATATTTTGATTGAGATGCTTTACACTGTGATGGGATGGAGATGAAGCGGAGTGGAGACCTGCATCGATCTTACAATACATTACATCATGATATATCCTCTTGATCATAATTGCTAAGGGTAGGAATTCCCATGTTCAGCACATAAAAAATATAATAACATGTACATAATTCAGAAAGTCGTCTACATTCGAATGTTGCCCAATACAGACATGCCTACAGATATAGGCCCATGTTCGGATGACGATCTGTATGTAAGGTCATCGTACATATGATGTGTACAAAAATCCTGAAATCGCAGCCCGGATGGCTGAAAATAGATCCGGGGTCTTCTTATCTCGTTCACTCTATCATTCGGGTACAATTCTAGCCATGTGAATATATGATTTGTAGTTGAACATGGAAAGACATCGTTTGATTACCAGCCAATGATGTGAGTTGTTAACAAACGCGAGAGAACCACCATTGATGTCAATGGCTCTCAAGGTATTACAGTACATTTCATAAAGCATGAATAGATGATTTGATTTCGAACGCTAAACAAAATTTTTCAGTCAAAAGTTCGGAAGCGAGGATCTTGTCGATGTTGTAACAAGCCTCATGGTACTGGAATATAATGCTTCCAAGTGAACTTCTTGGATAATGATTTTTCATCGATAGGAAGTCACCTTATTGTGAAACGGGAGTTACTGATTTCGTAGACAAAGGTATGACTTGATATGGAAATTTTCAAGGATGACAGTCATGAGAATGAAGGTTTATGTGTATTGCAGAAGGATGAGTATTCACTAGATGAATTTTCTTGAACAAATGGGCGACACTAAGATGAGTAGGCAGCATTGACCCAAAACTGAAGTGAAGGTATGATGAACCATAGGTATGAATGAACCATCAAGAAGATTACCTAACCCAAACAGTCACGGTGATGGAGTGAAGTGTCATGTTCAAGAGTGACCTGCTACTGTAAATAATTCTGCTTACTTTTCCTAAATTTTCCCTGGTCATTTTTCGACCAATACCTCTTTATTTTTTAACAAGCTTGAGGAGGATAACATTTTCTTGATCTATAATTCAACCCTTCAGGTGAATAAAGTATCGCTATTTAATAATTTAACAAGTCTAGCAATGAATGAAACTCAATTCTTGCCATGATCGACAAGCCCGTCACTATTTTATGTTTTAACGGGCCTAATGATAGTGAGAGCCCGGTCCTTTTTCATATTTATAGATTTTGAAAAAGAGGATGAAAGAAAACTCCATAAGTACTTTTCCGTAAATAATTATCTCAGTCCGGAAAAGGGTTAAAATTATACTGAGTAGATATCGATTCATTTACTTCTACGAGCTCTAAAATACAAGTGCTCGGCAATGTTTTCACATTATCAGAGTCTGAAAAGAGTTGAAAGAAGACTCTAAGGGTTCCTTTTTCGCTGTTATCGAAGCTCGAAAAAGAGATAAAAGTGTGCTTCAAATCCTTTTTCATTTTTAACAAAGCTCGAAAAATAAGGAGAAAAAGTATGCTTTGTGGTCAAATCATTCTTGAAATAAATCTGCACGACCAATCTGTTCATCAGTTGTAAAACTTGATCAGAACAACATCAAATGGATTAAAAATACATGTTTCATGATAAAAATACAATAAAACCATAGTTGCAGCAATAAATATTCATTGCAAACAATTAAATGACTAAATAAAAAGAGTTTTACTATTCATTTTTACCATTCCATAGTTACCATTTGCATTTTGAAGCTCTAAACCTAATTTTGCCCCCGAACTTCAGCGATCGATTGCATGCAATTGGTAAGAATGTTTTGAATGGCCCTTGCAAGAGCACATGTCAAATGCCCCCTAAGCTTCATTTCATTCACCTAAGTAGAATACTAGTTACTGATAGCTGGATGGAATGAAGGTTCATTATAGGGGAGGATTTCTTTCATTTTTTAATGAGCTTGACACAGGAAAAGAACTATGCTCATGACCTATTTCATTTATTAATGAGGTTGACATAGTAAAAGAACTATCCTCATAGCCTGTTTCATTTTTTAATGAGGTTGACACAAGAAAAAAGAACTATCCTCAAAATCTGTTTCATTTTTTAACGAGGTTGACACAGTAAAAGAACCATCCTCATAATTTGTTTCATATTTTAACGAGGTTGACACAGGAAAATAACCATCATGATAGGTACTTGTTTCATTTTTTAACAAGGTTGACACAAGAAAAAAGAACTATCGTCATAATTTGTTTCATTTTTTAACGAGGTTGACATAGGAAAATAACCATCCTCATAACCTGTTTCATTTTTTAATGAGGTTGACACAAGAAAAGAAACATCCTAACTGTGTAGGTTGACTAGTGAGTGTGTGCTGGAAAAGACGTAGTCTAACGAAGTCATCATTGAAGGAGTTTGATGAGCACCACAAATGATAAGTTATAACATGCATTAACGGGTCTACTCTAGGGTTTCCATTGAATTTTGGAATTCCCGAGGGTGATTTCTATGAAATCACTGGCCACCAAGGAGAATAAATTATGGGATCAGCTTGATATTGCACTGAATATGTGAATAAAGGATCAAGCCATTCAGTACTCATAAGGGAGGAACTAGATAGGATTCCAGATGATGACATGGATGAAGTCAATGGAAGAAACATCGAAGATGAAGCAACAGTAGATGTTGTTGCAACTAAAATAGATGGTTCAGTCTGGGATGTTATCTCAGCCATGGTCAAATGACCCAATGTATACCCTATAGAATCAATGGGAACTCGAAGTGAAACAGGATCAACAAAAGTAGATGGTAAAAATTAAGGAAAAGACTCGTACAGGTAAAGGTCCTCCCCAAAATTGGTTGGAGTTAAAGGTGTCTCGTCTTATGGGATTTCTTCAATCGCAATTAAACCAGGTGGAAGCATTTAACAGTCAGGCCCAAAGTAAATTTCAGGTGGTTGATTGTGTGATATGGGAGACTCAATAGCTACAAAAATTTGTGGAATGACCAAGGCAAGAACAACTTCCGATTGTTCGACTTCAGGATTCAGATGTTCTGGAAAATAAGAGACTTGATCTGGATCAATTTATGGTTGAACAATGTTGGATCCAGGAGGTATGGTTTCACTGATTGGATGGATCGTGACCACGGGTAGCTGTGAATACTATGTTTCGACAATAGTAGACAAACTGGTATGTGTAGAAACAACTTGAGCTAACTCTAGTTTATGGGAAGATGATGTTTCACCAGAGGTACAAATTGTACTTGATTCGGCAGAGCGTGATCGCCTTCGCCTACCAGAAGTAAATTCTGGTGGTAAAGGTGGTTTTAATGCTAGTCTACGTGAACAATGGGGGAAAGGATTTTGTTCTTCCACGATTACTGATTTATTTTAACCAAAAACAAATAAACAAAATAAAAGGGTAATTCTAGGAAAAAGGGTTTACCAAGAAACTGTGAACTACAGAATACCTCTTGGTGAACCAATAAGTATAGGCAGGCAATCTCCCCGAATGTTGTGTTCGGTGTATCACAATTTACAAGGCGGACAACTCAGTTCACTATGGATGGATAGCACCTAAAATTTGTCCTCCCAACTATACCCGAAGGTACATGGAGGCCCAAGTCTGTATTAGCGTTGTCTGATGCGAAACCGCACAGTGAGAGCACCCCTTTATACTTTCATACTGTAACACCACCCGATATACTCGAAAGTACATGGACGAGCTATGATATACTTACATACGTGGAGTGAGGTATCACACTCAGAATTTATCACAGACAAGTTAACAACAACTGCTATGTTTTACGACGCTAGAACACGTCTCTAGCCTAGACCTTCTAAATGTTATCGTTATGCTTCCAATGCTTTGTTAGGTAAATTGAGATAAATTTTAAGTTGATCTTGTTTATCAATTTTCATTTCAAAGGTTCACCGCGATGATGTATTGGAAATTCTTAAAATTCAAACTAAGAATGATAAGAAATCTTTCACTTTTAGTTTTTCAATGAAAATCCTAGCTACTAGAGAGAAAGAGCAATCAATTTGAGAGCAAACAAATCAATGAGCACAAACTAAATTCAGATTTCCTAATTGTTCCTTTTGCAAAACACACAAACAACTACATGCAAATGCATGTTTTCCTTTTCAGTTCCTTTAATGTTATGAATGCAGAAAAGAAACTAAGTGCACTAAATCAATAAAAACAAATGCCTTTTAATTTTGAGAAATGAGGAATATAAACAACAATTTATCTTTTGAAGGAAAAATGAGGAATTTAACAACAATTTCCCCTATTAGGAAATGAAGAATTTATGACAATTTCCTTTTTCAAAAGAAAATGGATCTAATGCGACAATGAAAATACTTTGAAATCAATTCATCAATGATAAAGAAAAACGCTTTAAACAAACATTGAACAAATTTTTCTTTCAAAGGAGGAAGAGGTAGATAATATCACTGGTCAATATGATGCTCAGGCTTTTAAAAACACAGCAAAGAAAAAACTGAAAAAAATTGCAATGACAAATTCAATGGAATTTGGATGGTTTCAGGAGGCATTGCAGTCTCTAAAGAGAGACAATGCTTTGCAACGCAGGCCTGGAAGGGAGACAGTGATATGCAAAGCATTGTGTCCTATCCAAGAGTGCATTGGGCGCTATGTACAATGAAAAACACAGCTGTCTAACACACTTCTAATGAAAATTTGGATTTCAAAAATTCTAATCTTTGTGAGTAACAACTACTGGGTGAATAAACAGATAAAATCAAAGGCTAAAACACCTAGGATAAAGAGTAAATTCCAGGGGTTCATGCTTTAGGGGAAAATTGTTATAGGTCAATTTGGGCATCATTCCCAATGACCTTGTTAACTACGCATCATCTCCAGGACCAATGAATAATTTCTATCATCCCCTTATATTTCAGTTGCTATATTCCCTAAGTGGAGAAAATCTTGACCCCAAAGTCGAACAACCGGAAGTTGTTCCTGAATTGGTCATCCAAAAATCTATTGTAGCCATTGAGTCTCCCATATCACACAATCAACCACCTGAAATATAATTCGGGCCTGATGGAGAAGTTTTTCCACTTGGTTTGATTTCGATTGAAGAAATATCAAAAGACAAGACACCTTTAACTCCAACGCATTTTCGGTAGGAGCTTTACATGTACGAGTCTTTTCCTCAATCACCTTCCTCTGCTTTTGTTGATCCTGTTTCACTTTGAGTTCCCATAGATTCTATAGGGTATACATTGGGTCATTTTACCATGGCTGAGATAACATCCCAGACTGAACCATCTATTTCAGCTGCGACAACATCTATTGTTGCTTCATCTTCAATGTTTTGTCCATTTACTTCACCCATGTCATCATCTGGAATCTTATATGGTTCCTCCCTTATGAGTACTGAATGGCTTAATCCTTTATTCACATATTCAGTGCAATATCAAGCTGATCCCATCA
This sequence comes from Pinus albicaulis, assembly GCA_034641835.2. Lineage (NCBI taxonomy): Eukaryota > Viridiplantae > Streptophyta > Pinopsida > Pinales > Pinaceae > Pinus > Pinus albicaulis. The sequence goes on along the minus strand of CM076583.1, from coordinate 644,571,561 downwards.
GTTATTCTGCTTGGTGGCTAGTGATTTCACAGAAATTACCCTCGGAAATTCCAAAATTCAGTGGAAACCATGGAGAAGACCCGTCAATGCATGTTATAACTTATCATTTGTGGTGCTCATAAAACTCCTTAAATGATGACTCCATTAGACTATGTATTTTCCAACACACACTCACTAGTCTAACTGCACAATGAGGATGGTTCTTTTACTATGTCAACCTCATTAAAAAATGAAACAGGTTATGAGGATGGTTCTTTTCCTGTGTCGACCTCGTTAAAAAATGAAACAGATTATGAGGATAGTTCTTTTTTCTTATGTCAACCTCATTAAAAAATGAAACAAGTACCTATGAGGATGGTTCTTTTGCTATGTCAACCTCATTAAAAAATGAAATAGATTATGAGGATGGTTCTTTTACTGTGTCAACCTCGTTAAAAAATGAAACAGGTCATGAGCATAGTTCTTTTCCTGTGTCAAGCTCATTAAAAAAAGAAACAAATCCTCCCCTATAACGAACCTTCATTCCATCCAGCTATCAGTAACTAGTATTATACTTAGGTGAATGAAATGAAGCTTGGGGGGCATCTGCTCTTGCATGGGGCATTTGACATGTGCTCTTGTAGGGGCCATTCAAAACATTCTTACCAATTGCACGCAATCAACCACTGAAGTTCGGGGGAAAAATCAGGTTCAGAGCTCCAAAATGCAAATGGTAACTATGGAATGGTAAAAATGAATAGTAAAACTTTTTTTATTTAGTCATTTAATTGTTTTCAATGAATATTTATTGTTGTGACTATGGTTTTATTGTATTTTTATCATGAAACAAGTATTTTCAATCCATTTGATGTTGTTCTAAGCAGGTTTTACAACTGATGAACATATTTGTCATGCGGATTTATTTCAAGAATTATTTTACCCCAAAGCATACTTTTTCTCCTTATTTTTCAAGCTTTGTTAAAAATGAAAGAGGATTTGAAGCACACTTTTATCTCTTTTTCAAGCTTCAATAACACCGAAAAAGGAACCCCTGGAGTCTTCTTTCAGCTCTTTTCAGACTCTGATAATGTGAAAAGATTGTCGAGCACTTGTCTTTTCGAGCTCGTAAAAGTAAATGAATTGATGTCTACTCAGTATAAGTTTAACCCTTTTCTAGGCTGAGATAGATTATTTACGAAAAAGGAATACCTTGGTCGAACATGACTAAAGAGGTTCTCTCAAATATTATTTTACACTTTTTCGAATCTAAGAGACAACTTTACGAAAAATTACTTATGGAGTTTTCTTTCTTCCTCTTTTTCAAACTCTTTAAATATGAAAAAGGACCGAGATTTCATTGTCGTTAAGCTTGTTAAAACATAAAATAGCAACAGGCTTGTCGATCATGGCAAGAATCAAGTTTCATTCATCGCTAGACTCGTTAAATTATTAAATAGCGATACATTATTCGCTCGAAGGGTTGAATTATAGATCAAGAAAATTTTATCCTCCTCAAGCTTGTTAAAAAATAAAGAGGTACTGGTCAACAAATGACTAGGGAAAATTTGGGAAATGTGAGCATAATTCTTTACGGTAGCAGGTTGCTCTTGAACATGACACTTCACTCTATCACCGTGACTGTTTGGGTTCGGTAATCTTCTTGACGGTTCATTCATACTTATGGTTCATCATACCTTCACTTAAGTTTTAGGTCAATGCTGCAAACTCATCTCAGTGTCGCCGATATGTTCAAGAGAAGTCATCTAATGAATACTCATCCTTCTACAATACTCATAAACCTTCATCCCTAAAAATTGATATATCAAGTCATACCTTTATCTCTAAAATCAATAACTCCCATTTCGCAATAAGGTGACTTCCTATCGAAGAAAAATCATTATCCAGGAATTTCACTTAGAAACATTATATTCTAGTACCATGAGTCTTGTTACAGCATCGACAAGATCCTACCTTTTGGACTTTTGACCGAAATAATTTTTTTGGTGTTCGACATCAAATCATCTACTCACGCCTTACGAAATGTACTGCAGTACCTTGAGAGCCATTGGCATCACTGGTGGTTCTCTCATGTTTTTTAACATCTCACATCATTGGCTGGTAATCAAATGATGTCTTTCCATGTTTGACTACAAATCATATATTTGCATGGCTAGACTTGTACCCGAATGATCGAGTGAACGAGATAAGAAGACCCTGGATCTAGTTTCAGCCATCTAGGCTGCAATTTCAGGATTGTTATACACATCATCTGTACGGTGACCTTACATACAAATCATCATCCGAACATGGGCCTAAATCTGTAGGCATGTTGTATTGGGCAACATTCCAATGTAGACATATTTCTGAATTATGTACATGTTATTAGATTGTTTATGTGTTGAACATGGAAATGCCAACCCTCAGCAATTATGATCAAGAGGATATATCATGATGTAATGTATTGTAAGATTTATGCAGTTCCCCACTCTGCTTCATCTCCATCCCATCACAGTGTAAATCATCTCAATCAAAATATTATTATTATTATTCTGACTTCATGCTTTAGGGGGAAATTTTTATAGGTCAATTTGGGCATCATTCCAAATGACCTGTTTAACTGGGCATCATCTCCAGGACCAATCAATAGGGCCTATCATCCCCTATCATTTTATTTGCTATATGCCCTAATACAAAGAACAAGACAAATCATTCAAGACTTTCATCTATAACGGTTTCCCAGACTTGAAGTTTATAATAAATCATATGAGAGCTCATCAATTCTACCTCTAAAGGGAGTAAGTGTGTTGCATATGCAGGTAGCCCCATGCAAGGCTGCTCTGTAAATCACTTCCTGACACTCATAGGTGTGTTGGTTACATTGGGAGTGAAATTATCATTGTTCCATAATCTCCACTTGGTTAATGCCTTCTAGAAGAGTTCACATGTGTCAAACTTCGAATCCATGTTTCCATTTGACATCTACAAGATTGGGAACATGTCTTGCCTATTATTGGAAATTCATTGATTGTAAAACTACCTTCAAATCCTCTATAAATTAAGCACAGATCTTAGTGTTTTAGGAGGAATAATTTGAGTAGAGAAATGCTGGTGGAATTTCAATTGAGGAGTTTATTTGAATGATATATTGTTGGAGATATCTGCATTGTGATGAGGCTAGGATGCTGCTGGAGATGATGACACTAAATCAATCACTGGGTTGTAACCTCCCCATCTATCATTAATAAATATTACTGCTTATTTTTCCCTATATGAATCTGTATAAGCTTTGATTTTCCATGTCATGATTTCTGATTTGATGTATATGGTTTATGCTTTATGCTATCTCTTACTATTTAGTGTTCATTCTTGCAGGAAATATTTTGCACAGTCGGCTGGAATTTGAAGCTACAACAAAAGTGATAGAAGGAGACTTTGGAAGCTTTTGGACTCCAAGTAAGCTTCTTGTTTCATTCTGTGTGTCTGTTTATAGTTAGGAAAGATAGTCGTAAAGTATTTGACCTGTTGTTCTAGATAAGCACCTATCTAAGGAAGAATGATTTATCCATAATTTATAATTCTGCATAACAAATTGGTGACTCCGCTGGGGAATTATGTATTAATCACTGTCGTTAAGCTCGTTCAAACATAAAATAGCGACGGGATTCTCGATCATGGCAAGGATCGAGTTTCATTCATCGCTAGACTCACTAAATTATTAAATAGAGATACATTATTCACCTAAAGGGTTGAATTATAGATCAATAAAATGTTATCCTCCTCAAGCTTGTTAAAAAATAAAGAGGTACTGGTCGACAAATGACCGGGGAAAATTTGGGAAAAGTGAGCAGAATTCTTTACGGTAGCAGGTCACTCTTGAACATGACACTTCACTCCATCACCGTGACTGTTTGGGTTGGGTAATCTTCTTGACAGTTCATTCATACCTATGGTTCATCATACCTTCACTTCAGTTTTGGGTCAATTCTGCCAACTCATCTCAGTGTCATCGATATGTTCAATAGAATTCATCCAGTGAATATTCATCCTTCTGCAATACTCATAAACCTTCATTCTCATGACTGTCATCCCTGAAAATTGCTATATCAAGTCATACCTTTGTCTCTGAAATCAGTAACTCCTGTTTCGCAATAAGGTGACTTCTTGTTGATGACAAATCATTATCCAGGAAGTTCACTTAGAAACATTATATTCCAGTACCATGAGGCTTGTTACAGCATCAACAATATCCTCGCTTCCGGACTTATGACCGAAAGATTTTGTTTGGCGTTCGACATGAAATCATGTATTCACACCTTACGAAATGTATTGCAGTACCTTGAGAGCCATTGGCATCAATGGTGGTTCTCTCGTGTTTGTTAACAGCTCACATCATTAGTTGGTAATCAATCGATGTCTTTCCATGTTCGACTACAATTCATATATTCGCATGGCTAGACTTGTACCTGAATGATCAAGTGAACAAGATAAGAAGACCCCGGATCTAGTTTCAGCCATCTTGGCTGCGATTTCGGGATTTTTTTACACATCATCTGTACGGTGACCTTACATACAGATCATCATCCGAACATGGGCCTATATCTGTAGGCATGTCTGTATTGGGCAACATTCCAATGCAGATGACTTTCTGAATTATGTACATGTTATTAGATTATTTATGTGTTGAACATGGGAATGCCTACCCTCAGCAATTATGATCAAGAGGATATATCATGATGTAATGTATTGTAAGATTGATGCAGCTCGTCACTCCACTTCATCTCCAGCCCATCACAGTGTAAAGCATCTCAATCAAAATATTGTTATTATTATTCTGATTTCATGCTTTAGGGGGCAATTGTTATAGGTCAATTTGGGCATCATTCCCAATGACCTGGTTAACTGAAATCATCTCCAGGACAAATGAATAGGGTCTATCATCCCCTATAATTTCAGTTGCTACAAGCCCTAAGACAAAGAACAAGACAAATCATTCAAGACTTTCATCTACAAAGGTTTCCAAGATTTGAAGTTTATAATATATCATATGAGATCTCATCAACACTACCTCTAAAGGGACTAAATGTGTTACATATGCAGGTAGCCCCATGCAAGACTACTCTGCAAAGCACTTCCCGACACTCATAGGTGTGTTGGTCACATTGCGAGTGAAATTCTCATTGTTATGGAATTCTCATTGTGTCAAAATTCAAATCCATGTGTCAATTTGACATCTAAAAGATGGGGAACATGTCTTGCCTATTATTAGAAATTCAATGATTATAAAACTACCTTCAACTCCTCTATAAATTGAGCACAAATCTTAGTGTTTGAGGAGGAAGAATTTGAGTAGAGAAATGCTGGTGGAATTTCAATTCGGAGGAATTGATTTGAGTGACATATTGCTTGAGATATATGCATTGTGATGAGGTTGGGATGTTGCTGGAGATGGTGACACTAAATCAATCACTGGGTTGTAACCTCCCCTTTTATCATTAATAAATATTACTGCTTATTTTTCCCTATATGCATCTGTATAAGATTTGATTTTCCATATCATGATTTCTTATTTGATGTATATGGTTTATGATTTATTGATTTAGCTAAATAAATTGAATATACATCTGTATTATTGCTATCTCTTGTTGTTTAGTGTTCAGTCTTGCAGGAAAAAAAAAATTCACAGCCGGCTGGAATTTGAAGCTACAACAAAAGCAACAGAAGCAGACTTTGGAAGCGCTTGGACTCTAAGTAAGCTTCTTGTTTCATTTTGTGTGTCTGTTTATAGTTAGGAAAGATAGTCATAAAGGCTTTGACCTGTTGTTCTATATAAGCACCTGTCTAGGGAAGAATGATTTATCTGTAATTCATAATTCTGCATAACACCCCCCACATACCCAGATGAATTCTCTATTACAGCCTTGATGCAACTCCATAGATTTGATGGTTCCAGCCTTAGCCACTTGCAACGCCTTTTAGTTTGCATGTATTATTCAGATTTTCAGAGCCCTCTCCTGTTTAAAAGGGCCTCTTTGGTTGTACTTATATATCATGTAGTCATATATTATTGTATAAGCCCTGGCTGTTATCCCAGACATAGTATGTATGTGGGATCCATTATCATGTTGGTTATCGGGCTCATTTTTATGCCATCATGTACTCTATAGTTCAATCCCTTGTTTACTGGACGCATTATTCTTTGTACTTTGCCTCGGCGGGCATAGGTATGCCTCCCCCACCTCTTGTAGAATAGGTACTCACTCATAAAAAGACTTTTCACACCTATAAGTCTCACCTCCTCAGGGTCTTGTCCTCTAGCGCTTTAGTCTACCTTATATTTCTCTCTCTTTGACTTACCCTTCAGTGTCTGGTGATTGAGTTCTTACAACGTACTTCGGTCATACGATTATATCCTAACGCTTGCACGCTGGGGGGAAATCTGTTACACCAATTTTTGGTCATCTAACCTGTTACTATTAGATGGATCAAATTACACCATGTAAGACCAATTTTACCCTAAGTAAAATTGCTTTCACTATGAAAAATAACTTAGTAATCCATAATTTATTAAGTTGTTTATGGTCTAAACAGGAAACCCCATGAGGAAATATTGAATAAATCCATATTTGTTTGATTTTCCTCAAGGAATAATTGGTTAAACAGCAGTTTAATTAATATTCCTGGTCATATTTAACCCAAAACAGGAAATTAATTAGATAAAACACTATTTATCTTATTATTTTCTAGGAATAATTATTTAAACTTTATTTAAATAATATTCCTTGTTAAATTTGACCAAATCATTTATAAATAATTGAATAAATCACTATTTATTTAATTATTACTCAACCACATCCTTAAAATAATAAATAAATCATTTATTTATTTATTATTTACAAATAAATGGATTTGACCAAATTCAAATTATTTTTCCTTCCAACAAATATAATAAAATATTCCATAAAAGTTGGATCTAGATCTGGTTAATAATATTTTAATTATGCACCAATATCTAGACTAACTCAATATTTTTTTATAAATAGGTGGTTTTTTCCATTCATTCACTACCTTTTGTTGCCTAAAGATCACTCTGGATCTATACTTTTGGTCTGACTTTGATCCTCCATCATTGTCATATTTTTCTACCATTTTTCTTGTGAGCTCCCTTTGAGTCCCATTTTTTTTAATGGGTTTTCTACACCATCAAGAGTGAGAGATCTTAGATCTGCAGTGCTAAGGACATAAAATAACCCATCCCATTGAGGGGGACTGGTAACATCTTTCTATGTTCCCTTCCCAGGTGTTATAAATACAAAAATATTTAAAAATATTTATGTCTTGTCTATTGGATACATGGAGCAACTCTTGCTTTTATTTACTGCTTAATGCCTTTTACTGCATATATCTAGATTTTGTAGCATTTATCTTGGTCAACTAACTGCAAATCTAAAGAAATTGGCAGCCATCTTTGATGTTAGGGTTTTTTGTTATGCACAGCTAAAGTGAGCTTTTTCGTACGCTTGCGATTAGAATTCATCCTAACACTATTGAAAGGGAAAGATATTTACAAGATGCTTTGCCAATGGCAAAGGCTCCATTTCAGCCAAGACCGCCCTTCTAGCAAAAAGGTAAATATGTGAAGTTCCTCCCTTCAAAGGAGAACCAAAACAAAGGACCTCTTAGTGATAATGTCTGAAGAGACTTTAGAAGAAGGAAGCTTCGCTTCACATGCCAAGAACCATGGGCACCAAGGCATCGATGTGCAGCAGGGAAGGCACACTATATAGAGGTGTTCTCTAATAGTGAGGAGGAGGAAGAAGAGGAACCTAAAGGAGGCAACATTTTTGGGGTAGAAGGAGAGGATCCACCACCACCAAGAGGTGGGAATGGGGCATTTTCTCTAGTTGGACGGGCCCTTGCATCTTTGTGGGGGGTACCCAAGTACCTGACTTTGAGAGTCTGAGGTACCATTCAGGATCAGAGATTATTAGTGTTGATTGATCATGGAGCTACCCACAACTTTATTGATTCTCATTTAGTGTAGAGGAGAGAAATATCTACTAATGATTTTGAGGGGTTTTCAGTTTTGGTTCCAGGGGCTAGAACCATGCAGTGCATGAAGTATGTTCCAGCATTATCTGTCACCATGGGAACATACATCTTGACCTATCACTTCTTTTTGGTTTATATTCCTGACACCAATGTGATATTGGGTGTGCAGTGGTTGGTTACTTTGGGGAAGGTCACCACAGATTGTGAGGCCTTGCAGATGGAGTGGGTAGATAAGAAGAGTGGTAAGCATCAAATTATTAGGGGCATGCACACTTATCCCTCTCAAGTAGTTTATGCACATAATATAGAGCATGATTTTCGCAGTGGGGGAAAGGACCAAACACTCCATTCAGTTATGCAGTTGACTCTAACCCATGATGTATTATTATTTGGAGGCATTTCGCCAGGAAGGCCCCTGGACTAGGAGTTGGTTAGAGATTTCTCACAACAAGCTACACCACTCATATATCCATATGAGGTGAGAAACTTGGGAGGACTTAGCACAACGCAAAAAGCCTTTCGTAGACTTAGGGAGGATGGATACATTATCCCAGTATCAGTATTACCAACTCTCACCAAGCCACTTGTACTTAGAGGAGATGTTTCAGGGATGGATGATGGCACCATCATGGTGCAAGGAGGCTACTCCATGGTTGTGGAGAACCTGAAGTTACTCCCACATAGGGAGGAATCTTCCATATATGTTAGAGGGTTGTGGGCACTCATGCATACTGTTGGCACTGGAATCAGCACTTGGACTGCAGCAAGCGCCTAACTAGACACATCTTAAACTATAAAGAAATTTAATGATTTGTTTTGTGAGATTGGTAGGTGGTACAAACTTTGATTCACTGAAAAGATAATTCGGTCAAATCCATAGCTCTACTAAAGACGTTATTGTAACTTGATGTGGTAGCAAGGTGCAATTTTGTAGTCTATGATGAGAGGAAAATCAATAGGTCTGTAAAACAAAAATCTACTGATTTAGTAGAAATTGACAAAAGTAGCAGTTTGACAATATTCCATTGAGAGAAAGCTATTTCCAGTCTGACAAGGTTCTCACTGAAATATCATGAAGAATAACTATCATGAGTGATGCTCTTCCACTATTATAAAATATATTTTATCAGGAATGCTCATTGTGTGAGACTAACAAAAGCTGATAAAACACATAACATGCTTAAGAGACTAATAGAAACACATAACAGTATGAGGATTTGAAAACTGGAACTGGAAGAAAGGAGATATGGAAACATAGATAAAGTAAACAATACACATAGAAAATTGGTAATAAGTCCTCAGTAGTGTCATTCCATTTCATTCACAAAAAATATTACAGTTCATATAAGTCAAAATTCAATAACCACCAACCAACCCTGACTTCATATCAGTTTGGCATATATATACAAAATATGATATTGTCATCTTCCACAGAAAAAGGTAAATATGTTTCAAAAGTCATTACAACCTCGTGCAAGAAGTAAGGTTTATCCCTTAATATTAATTACAAAGTGCTATATTAAAAGCATCATTAAGGCACCATGAGGGTTGTCACTCCGAAATGGTTGTGTGAGGTGGCAGCCTATTCGAAGACCACTCTTTTGTTTTAGTGCAACCAATCTTCAGTAAAAAGTGCAAAAACAGTGGGAATGACATGTGGTTCTCTCCTTTTAAATGTGCAAAACATAAACATGATATTTCAGAGAAAGTTGGATATAAGACACCTGGAAACATTGAGCGGAAACTGAATAACCTCTCCACTTTATCTATTTAATGTCACCATAACGATTCAAAACAAAAGTAGCCCATTTCCATCACATGCATATATTTCAAAGTAATTGCTACTTTCACAGAAAAGGTAGCAATAACCGGAAAACATGGAACATTTATCCAATATTTTCCTCCAAGTCAGCCTTGTTTTTCATTCATCAAAGGTCCAAAATAGAGGAAAATATTCTTATGGCTTCTGCTTTAGTCACCCTTTTATCAGACATCTTTTTCTATGCTTGGCTCTTTCATTGAGCTCTCTTCTTCTTTTGAAATTTGTCTTCTGGGCTTTCTTCAATGTTGATAATTTCATCCATCAGTTTAGGATTCACAATCAACTTGCTGTTTAGCCTGAGTTTGTTTCTTGGTCTAGTATGAGGTCTTTTGACGTAGGGATCAGGAATGAATTTGGACCTCTTTCCTCCATGCATAAATTTACTAGACTCTGCCTCTTCATCTTCTGAATCTATGTAATCAGGATCACTTATGTCTTCAAATGAGGAATAGGAATTTATCTCAATTTTCTTCCTCTTCTTGATTGAAGAACACATAGAGGATACTAATTTAGCCAAGGTAGGCTTTGCTTCTATGGTAGGCTCTGTCATTTTTTGTTTGCCTTTCTTGAGAGAAACCAAAAATTGTGAGAGGGTGGACTTAGTGAGAGATGTGCCACTATTTGGCTGCACTTGATGATATGACTCAAAAATATGGCTTTAACTTTTCATACTAGGGTTAACTTCCACTGGTGAGAAAATAGTCTTAGGTGCAAGAATACCAGGGTTGACTTCCACTGGTTCTTCTACCATGAAAAGTTTCTTCTTAGGCTGGCTTCGTGAAGAGGAGGAAATTTTTTTTTTATTCTTTGATATAGGCTTCTTAGGAGAAGATGGTGAACTATGTGAAATAGGGGAAAATTTGGTTTTCTCATGGATATCCTTCTTCTTTGGCCTCCCTAGCTTTCTTCTGGAATTAATACTTCCAAACCCTTTCTCTCTTAAAAATCTATCCCAAGTAATCTTATTCTTTCTGAGATGATATACAACTAAGATTTTAATCAACCCTCTGTGATACAAGTAATGCAAGGAATATTTTGGACTTTTCTGTAGTTTGAGGGACATTTTAAGCAGAGATTTATACAAAAAATAGGGTAGATTCAGATGTTTTTCTCTTGAGATGCGGGTCAGGAATCTCAACTGATAACGATGAACAGAAGAAAACCTCACTTCGCATGTGATGTATTTCTGAACTAAGGTAATGGCAAGCTGCCACTCGGCCTTGAAACAAGAAATATGAGCAGTTGAATTCCATTTCATATGATAATATTTGGGCTTAAGGTAGGAACTTACTTCTTCAAGCGGTGCTTTTCTTTTAAACCAACGTTCACCGGTTGCAGAAGTCTGGGTTTCATGGGCTATGATAGCCTCGGAAATGTTGAATGTTTTTCTGCCTAACCTGACCCTTTCGCCATCGAAAGAATCGGCGAAAGCTTGAGCTAGTGCCACGTTCTCCCCAGAAAACTTCTAGAGGAATTTATACCAACCTATAGATTTGAATTGTGATTTTTCCTATGTGTCCACAAATATTGTGTTAGTAGGCTCTGACCTATTTACCTTTCCTCCTTTCCCCATTTTTCGAAAGCTAAACTACTCACGAATACAACTGTTGAACTCTAGTTGCAATGTTATCCACGAAACCTAAGACTACTTGCTGGAGGATTAGATTTTGTTTACCCATATCATACATAGAGGCCTCAGGTTGAGTGTTCACTAATATCTCTTCTCTAATTTCGTGTCTGCAATTACGACAAATAACAATGACACATTTTTGAAATGATTCAAAAGTCAACGCCAAGTCATCCCACTAAGCGCTCACGCTTCAACCTTATCATTACATATGCTTTCTTCGTATCATGCTTTCTTCCTTGTATAAATCTTAACGAAACACAAAACTACCTTTTAACATGGATTACACACAAAATCGTTGTTCTTGGGCCCCACAACCTAGTGACCAATAGGAAGCAATCGCAAATCGTTCACTCATAAATTTAAATTTACATTGATAATGGCTAAATCGTAAACTCTTCAATTTGTGAAATCACGCTGGTGAGCTACGTTGACATGTGCCCCTCGCCTCATCGCATCGCAAATCGCTTGACATACCATGCAATCTCTTTCACAATAAAATTTTAAAATTTCAATTCTTGAAATCACTTCATCTGCGCTTTAATCTCCACTGTTGATCTGCATCTAGATCTTACGGTATTCCTTTCTTGCTCTTCGCCTCATCGCATCACAAATCACTTAACATACCATGTGATTTTACTTAACAATAAAATTTAAAAACTGCGATGTGCAAAGTTGCTCCATGTGCGCTTTAATCTCAGTCATCGGTCTGCTCCCCTTTGGATCTGTGATTATATCATGGCCATCCATTCCTTTTGCATGTAGTTCTTCTTCGTTACTTCATTCCTTAGTCTATTTCCTGGCCAGCCTCCTTTAAATATTCTATGTTGCACTTCTCTGGATCTCCCACTCTTTTGGTAAATATGTTTTCTGCAGGCTATGTTTTTCTTTTAAAGAACTATGGTTGCCACGAAGCCTTAATTTTCCTATTTTTAACACTGATTACCTGTTTACCTGTAGCCTCTTTATTGAGATAACCAAAATCTCAGTGAAATATTTGATCTTTTCATTGTGTGGAATATATGACCTTCTTTTCTGAGAAATAGCTGTCTTTTACTACATTACTGTTTTTTACACTCTTTTTCACCTTTGTTGGAAATGACTCAAACTTGGACATGGACTAGGACATTAGAAAAAATTGGAACCAGTGACACAATGGCGATTACACCATTAAAATTTTTAGTGCTAACACATGCATTGGCCAAAATCAGAAAGTTTTGGATGGGTGATAGCTTCCTAGTGAAGGTTAACCTCCATAAACTTCAACCCCTACTTGAGCAGGAGCAGCTACAAGAGAGGCGGCAGAGGCAGGATAGAAACATCTCAAGATATGACTTTGGCATGGGACATGTCAAAGAAGAGGGCAGAAAAATGACAAGTGCCTTACCACACAGACCAGCAACATTGTCATTATTGGGTATAGATCCTTATTGGAAATCCCAATTGTTGGTGGAATATTTCAAGGATCTTTTCACATGCAGAATACTTTAGGTCATCTGTCAGATGAGAGATATGCAGTGATAGATGGAGTCATCTATTATCATAATAGGATCTTCTTGACTAGAGCCTCTAAGCTCAAAGAGAATCTTCTACATGCATCATATGAAGCTTTCCTTTCCAGTCACACAGATTTTATGGGGGCATATCAAATCATCATGGAGGGATTCTCTTGGGAGGGTCTCGAAGAGGAGGTGCAGTAGCATATCAGGAGGAGTGTGGTTTTTTTAGAGATTGAGGAGGACAACAACCACCTTACAGGGTTGTCACAACCACTTACCTTTCCAATAGAGATGTGGGAAGGCTCATCTATGAACCTCTTCACCATCTTGCCAAAGTTACATGGTAAGGATTGTGTTTTTGTGCATAATTATCAACTGACCAAGTATTTTTATTCCTTTTCCAATCATTTGCAGTGCATTGCCTCACAAAAGGGGACTCTTTTATTTAGACTTCATGGTATAATTGGGACCACAATCAATGAGGGAATGACCACTCCCTAGGAGGCTCTGGGGAGATGATACCTAATTTTGGGTATAATCAATTGACACCCCACTTCAGTTAATTTTTCCAAGAATGTGAGAGGATAGTGGCAGAAATCAAGTGGTTGGCATGCCACTTATCACATCATTTTTTTAGGCAAATAGGAGTAGGATTGCACTAGTTCCACTTGGGAACTATTATCACCCTCTGGTATTTCATATGTCATGGTCAGAGGAATGACACATGGATTTGAGTTGTTCATTGGGAGTGGGATCTCCAACATTTATTATACCCCATGTTTCAGTGAGGGCATTGGGAAATATGTGATTGCTACCATAGATCTCTCACTTCCTTTAGATGGGAGCCATTTGGCTAACTTGGACACTTGGGAGGATCAGCTAAAAGGGATATTGATGGGAGGACACCTGATTCAATGGGAGAGCTTATCATATGTGGGTGCCACCTAGGGAGGAGGAGAAGTTTTGCATCATTCACCCTTACAGTTGCTTGAGGACAAGCAACATTTTGGAGGGAAGGACTGTAATATTGCTAATTAGCTTTCAGCTAGTTGGAATATTAAATTTTGTTTTTATCCTTTATATAGATGAATAAGAGGGTAGGTAGACTAATAAATCTCCTTAGTAGGAATACAACCACTTCTAATGTAAATGTGGGCCATTTTAGCAGCTAAATAAAGCACTTGTGGTTGTGAAATAGGGGCTTGAGCATGTGGAAAGGATCAATTTTGACCAAATCAAAAGCGCTGGTATGGAGGAAGTGGACAGATTATGAGAAACAATGCAGTGTTAGTGGGAGGAAGTCTCCATGAGAGTAGTGAATTTAATGAGTGGGGCCCAAGGTGATGAATCTCACAAAGAATGTAAGGAAGGGGATGGCAAACATAGAGGGCATTATGATTATTTTTTATGTCTTGGTCTTTTATGACCTCTTGCATGCTTCAGCTATTCAGCGGATTGTGATGTGTTGTTTAGCACAAGGGTGTTCTCAAGCGGGAATCCCACCCTCATCCTTGGGGGACTTCGAGTTCCCACTCAAGAGAGGTATATTGAGCTTCATTTCCACTATCCATTATCAAGCCAAGCTTCATCCATTATCCATAGTGCATTCTCCTTCAGGAATGTCTCATTTTATAGGGCAGTAGCAGTGAAGGAGAGATAGACTCAGTTTCAGATCTTGTTTCCTAGTGGAGGGACCAACCCTTCTTCTAGGAGACTAGCAAGGAGGGTCTCAGGGCATCATTTTATTATTTGGACACAAGCTAAGTGGTTACCATCACCTACAGTGCATTTTCCTTCAATAAATGCGTTATTTTGATGAGCAGTTGCAGAGGAGGGGTTAGGACCCCAGTTGGTGAGTTATATTTTCAGTGAGGGGAGTAGCCCTTCATCTCGGGGGACCCATTGGAGGATTTTTCATCCATCTCTACATCAGATCAGCCAAATCCTATCATCTATATAGTAGCAGTGATTATTCAACCCTAGGGTTGCACTTCATCTTTTGTATTTTGGTTATTTTTGGAAACCCTTTCTGGGTTGTCTTGGAGATGTGATTGGGAGCTTAGATCTCTATTCCCGACACTTTTTGAACCCTGTATTCATAGATCTATATATTTACAGTTCTCAGTTGCTGCACTCACTAGGACTGCGCTTTATTGGTTCTCCAGCATTTTGAGTAGTAGCAACATTTCATGTTTTAGCATATTTGTCTATTGGAGGCTTGTGTTGTCTAGCTTGAGTGACTTGTTCCTCAAATATTTTACTTATTTGCTGCCGATATTCATAATAATATGGCTCTATACTTGTCTCATATATTGATGAATTGATATTCACTGTTAATTCTAGTTTTATGTTCCATATTACTACTTTTCCTATTTTGGGATATTACAATTAGCGATTTAATGTTATATTTTGTTCTCTAAATTTGAGCCAAAAACACCATCAATACATAAATATATTCTTAAATGATGTTTTGGAAGCATATAATAATCTAAATTTAAATATAATTTCAAAGGAATTCTAAAAGTTACCTATTCACAATATTGTTTAATGATGCACGAGTGCATTGGTGTATACAGAATTCCTTGATTCTCTCAATAATGACCTCCATTTTCACCTCCACAAAGTACAACCTTTGCAAAATTTTAACAAACACATTGGCACACTTTACACTAAATAACACATTGAAAAATGTAAAAAATAAAGAAACAACACCTGCATCTATCATCAATGCAACGAAATATACAATGAAAAAAAGAACAAGAGTTTAAATTTTGTAAATGTGTCTTTATTAAAAACCATAATTTTATTTAATTATTTTGGAACATTTTAGATGAGAGATTTTTTACAAGATATATTTGCTAGTAAAGACTTTTCAAAGGGTAGATTTTTCTCAAGACAAATTTGTAAGGGGTCATTGTAGGTCACATACAAATCTACAAAGGAGAAATTTTGGGTATATGACTTCATTCTAATGATCAAATAATTTTTCAGTGCATTCTGAAAACAATAGAATGGAATTTTATTTTTTAATGTTTTCTTACAAAATAAAACCCTAACCCTTATTCATTCTTTTTCCAAATTTTAGAAGGGATATTTATGCAAGAGAAATTTACTAAGAAACAAGTGAACCTATAAATAAGGACTAAAAGCTCTAAGGTACTAGTATAGACTAAATCTCTCTCCTAGATAATGTGTTGACATTGATAAGAAGATACCAATCGAAATAGAACTTTTGGGGAAGATATCAATTGAAAGAGGGCTTTGATTTATCCCCCATCAATTGACATGAAACAAACCAAGAGATGTTGTGAAAAGATCAAGCTATATGTTTTAACCATGTATAATTAATTTTTGTAAATAGATTCTTAATACAATGAAAAATATGCAATGAAAAACACATTAACACAGATATTTTATCCTGGAAAACCAAAACTGGGAAAATCAACAAGATTTTTCAATATATATGTTATTTTGTATAATATTAAAATATAATATATATCCTGCAACATCCATGTACTACCAATCCATCTACCATGGATTAAAATACAACCATATATCCTTGACCAAAACTACAAAAGCATGGGAAAAACCAACACGCACCACAATATCACTTCTATCAAAAACCATGTACTGAAAATTGCCAAAAACATTTGAAAAAAAAAACCACCCATTTTTTTTTTCAGGGGCTCTATCCTTGAGCCCCCACAACGGGGGGCTTCTACCAACCTGTGAACCCCCTGAGAAAAAGGGGTATTTTCCCCCACTGTATCTAACACAACATACAACATGTGGGGATATTCATGCACACAATATAACACATACCTAACAGAATTCACCACATACAATTCACATAGGGATGGCGAACACGAAAGGTCAACAATACTGTAGATGGTTTAATGAGGCTTAAACTTCCCTTGAACCTATTTGGGACAACACAAGTGTGACCTATAAACATTGACTCATGAGCACCATGTGATATTATGAAACAACACATGAGGCATTGAAACATGCTCCATAATTATATGACTCATATGTATGGTATGACTCCTATGCAAGATATAATGAAGCCACGATAAAATGATGCAAATAGGTGCCATGTTCAAGGGTGATGCAAATGACACTGCCACTTCTTCATATGGATGCCAATAAATTACCCCTCTTTTTATTTAGTTTCTCCTTCATAGATTAGCCAATAAAAATATAAGACAAGTAAGTTTGATAGTATCTACTTATTTTTACTTTTGTTGGACTTCATGTTCAACAAAATATTTCATTTCTTTAAATACCACATCTCGATTATACACAATCTTCTTAGTTTTTTAGTTCCAAAACTTATAACCTTTTATAAAAAAATTATATCCAACAATGATACAACCTTTGAATTTCTTATCTAGCTTACTCATATTCTCATTTGGAACATGTACATAAGCATTGTAACCAAATACCTGCAGTCTTGCCATCCAACACTAATGAGGGTGATATATTTACTAGATAACACACAGTGGCCACCGCCTTTGCCTAGAATTATTTTCCTAACCTAACACCATAGAGCATGCTCCTTTATTTTTCCATCAATTTCATGTCATCCTTTCTACAAATCCATTATGTCGATGAGTGTATGGAGTAGTCTTCTTCCTCGTTGCACTGCACTTCTTGCAAAATGTTTTGAATTCCCTCATATAGAATTCTCCACCATTATTTGTCTTCAACACCTTGATTTTATTTTCTTTCTAATTTTCCACAAAATACTTAATCTTTAAATTTTTCCAAGACTTCATGTTTTTTTCTTAAGTAAATATATCCATGTATTCCTCAAGAATTTGTTTATAAATGAGACATAGTATACAGATTTATCTAGTGATGGAATTAGCATAGATCCAAACACATCACTATGTGCTCGTTGTAATATTCCCTTTACTCTAAAAGTTGTAAGTTTTAACCCTGTACAATTAATTGTTGCAAACAAATTCTTAATAAAAACAAAAAAGATACAATGGCACACACACACATTTACATATATATTTTATCCTGGAAACCCAAACATAGTAAAATCAACAATATTTTTTTTCATTATATTTTATGTAGTGTATATAATATAATATACATTCTGTAGCATATACACTGCCAATCAAACTATACTTCCATAACTGAAACTATAAAACCATGGGAAAATTCATCATCACCACAAAACCACTTTTAGCAACACTATGGGCCAAAAAAATGGACACAAAAAATTTCCCAAAAAAAACCTTTCAGGGTGCTACCCTGAACCTTGTGCAAGGGGGGGCTTCCACCCCCTTTCATACCTCGCGCACCCCTTGAACCCCCCTTTATTCATGTGCATAGAATTCATGCAAATAATATAACACATACCTCACATTCTCCCACTCGCTGTTTTCTTTGTACACAGGATGCCACAAGAGTACATAATCAACAATTTAGGGCAGTAATGCCAATTATTTCTCTACACCAAGAGAAATTGTTAGTGTTCACAGGTTTTTTAATGCATCTACAACATTATTCAAAATTTCCACCTTTTTCAGCAACACCTTCTTGTTTGTGATTACATCTCTTGCAAAGTGATACTAAACCTCAATATGCTTTGTATTCAAATGATAAACAGGGTTATTTTCTAAGAAAATTTCACTTTGGTTGTAACAATATATCCTTATATCTTGTTTTACAAACCCCATACCTAAACATGATATCTATAACCAAACTTATTCCTTTCTTGCATGAGTGGTTTCCATGTATTCAACTTCTGTAGTTAAAAGTGACACTATAGATTGTCTCTTGCTCATCCAAATGATAGCTCCTCCAAATAGGCTAAACACATACCCACTTGTAGATATTCTACGATCCATATCATCAACCCAGTTTGCATCAACAAATCCATGTATTTCCAGAACTTTGTCTAGTCCTCAACTTCCTTGGTAGCACAATCCAAAATCAGTGGTGCCACACAAATATCTAAAAACCCTCTTTATTGTTTTCCAATGTTCTTTCATTGGTTTTGACATATACCTACTCAATACTCCCATTACATGTGCAATATTTGGTCTTGTACAAACCATTGTGTACCTCAAACTTTCAACCACATTGGCATATGGAACACAAGATATGTACTCTTCCTCTTCTTATGTCTTGGGACACTGATCTTCAGATAAATTTACACCTACAAGAATAGGGACATTCACCTATTTACATTCCTTCATATTAAACCTCTACAATATTGTCTCGATATACTTTCTCTAATTTAAACAAAATTTCCTCTTTACCTGATCTCTTTTAATTTCCATGACCATAATGAAATTTGTAGCACCGAGATCCTACATATCAAATTTGGATGACAACTAGGTTTTTACTTCCTGGATGATTTTCTTGTCATTTCCAATTAACAACATGCCATCTACATACAATACTAACTAAATAACATGATTTCCAACTAATTTAAAATACATATAACAACATGCTTTGTTTCTTATGCATCCAATTCCCTGTATATATGTATCAAATTTTTGATACCACATCCTTGGTGATTGCTTCAACCCATAAAAGGGATTTTTCAACCTGCATGCCAACTTTTTCTTACCATTCACAACAAATCCTTTTGAATTCTTCATATATATCTCTTATTCCAAATACCCATGTAGGAATGTTATCTTCACATCCATATGTTCTACCTCAAAATCAAAAGCACAAAAACAGATAAAGAAATATTATAGAAGCTAACATTGCAACAAGAGAAAAAATATCATGAAAATCAATTCCATGCACCTTGGAATAACATTTTTCTGTTAACTAGGATTTGTTTTTCTCCACATTGCCTTCTACATTTAACTTCATCTTAAACACCCATTTTCTACTAATGGGTTTTCTTCTAGCCAACAACTCCACTAAATCCAAAGCCTCATTCTTATCCAAGGCTACCATTTCTTCAACCAAGGCCTTTTTCCATATTTTTTGATTCTATGAACCCATTGTCTCCATAATAGTTATAAGATCATCATCAACAATAAACAAAGAAAAATTTGAATAGAAATTGGGTGGAGTATACCTTTCTAGCCACCTTCTTTTCCAAACCAATCTCCTCAAAACTGAAGTGTGTGGTTCTTCTTCTTCTTATTCATGTTATTCTATAGAGTTTGAATCATCATCCTTTAGTTCAAACTCTATCTTCTCTAGTTCTTTCTCCCTTGGCAGTACTTCATGTTTGTTAAAATATTTTTCTTCTCTAAATACTACATCTCAAATGTACACAACCTTTTTTGTTTCTAGGTTCCAAATCTTGTGACCTTTTAAACCATCTCGTAACTAATAAAGATGAACCTTTCAAATTTGTTATCCAAACTAGTTCTCTTTTCATTTAGGACATGTACATATGCATCACAAAAATATACCCTGAGATGTGTGAGAGATGGTTTCTTACCAGTCCATACCTCATGTGGAGTCTTATCATTGAATGATAATTAGGGTGATCCGTTTACCAAGTAACATGTATCCACTGTATCTTCCTAAAATTCATGTCCTAACCCAACACCACTAAGAATGCTCCTTTATTTTTCCATCGAAGCCTTTTTCATCCTTTCTACAACTCCATTCTATTGAGATGTGTATGGGGTAGTCTTCTTGTATGTTATACAACATTTTTTATAGAACTCTTCAAATTCCTTCCCGCATAACTCTCCACCATTATTCATCCTAAACATATTTATTTTATTCTTTGTTTGATTCTCCACTAAAGTCTTAAATTATTTCAAACTGTCAAAGAATTTAGAATTCTTCATGAGAAAATTTATCCATGTATACCTCAATAAGTCATCTATAAATGATATGTAGTACATAGATTTACCGAGTGATGGAATAGACACAAGTCCAAACACATCATTTTGCACTAATTGTATTATTCCCTCTACCCTCTTAGCCCAAGAGGACAATTTCACCCGATTTTGCTTCCCATATAAGCAATGTTCACAGAAACCTATAACATCCCTAGTCCAAAATCCATGTAAAAAAAATATAAGACCAAGGTCGTGGGACATGTATTCCAAGCTAAATAGTGGGAAAAACATCCTTGTGGGTGTTCATTTGGTTCATTATGGCTACAGGAAATTGGAAAAGGCTCTGGAAAGGAAAAATAACATTTTTTTGGCAATTTGTTTATGAAAATAATGGAAATTAGGATAAAGGAAAGTGAAAGGTCACAGGTTGCATGTGAGGAGGAAAATGAAGAAAATAATGGAAAATGAAGAAAATAGAGGCCTCATTGATAAAAATGATTTTGAGGATTATTTCATGGCTTTTGGTCAGTTTTTTTTTTGTAGCTCTATCTCTATTCTCTCTCTCTCTCTCATTCTTGGATACTTAGATTTTTATTGGTGCGCTTCATAATTGGATCAAGAAAGGAAAATAAGGAAAAGAGGAAGCAAAGATCAATAAAGGAAGAACAAGATCAAGCAATTATAGTGGGTTTACTTGTAGGTATTGAATTTCGTGTTTGATTTCCTTTCTATATTTGGCATGCATGGTTATGCATATGTGTTCTTGGTTCTCTTGTTGTCATTGGAATGGGTTTTTCCAAGTGTGACAGTGTTCTTCATCCTTTCCTTGCCATTTTTGGATAGCCATGGCGTGGTGGGTTCTCTTGTATTTGGTTGAGTTGAATTTCCGGATGGATTCGAAACTGAGTGAGGTGGTCTCTGAAAGAAAGAACACATGGCCTAGTAACCCCTGAACCATATTGTGAGTTGCGGTAAAGTCAGATTTTGTGTTGCCTCGGTTCGCCTGGGAATCCTCGATCGGTGAATGGTTGGATATATGGTAAATCCTAGAGGTGATTGGTCTCCATCAAGCCTAGGAATCCTGGGATGGGATATTTGATAAATCCTTGAGGATGGAGTCTCAGTTAGGGCCTAGTGATCCAGTGTGAATTGTGGTAAATCCTAGAGACTGGAGTCTCGGTTAGGGCCTAGTGATTCAGTGTGGATTGCGGTAAATACTAGATATTAGGAGATAGGAAAATTCCTCACAATGTAGGTGGATAGATCCAATGGCATCCATGCTTGTTTATGGCCTAGTGATCTAGTGAGGATTGTGGTAAAGCCTAGTTCTGTTGATGAGGGTGATGTGGTTTAGCCTTAGGAAGCTCTAATTGATTTTTTTGGTTTTGAGTCCCACGTTCATGCTTGGAATATGGAACAGGGTTGATTGGCTGAAGAGAGATTTGGCCCAACCAATCTATGGTTGGGTGGAATGTGTTAGTCCCATACTAAGATGGATTTTTCCTTCATCAATAAGAGTTCCTTTCATTGGTATTTTATTTGTAAATGTGTTGGTTCATATGTGGCATTTATGGTTTTTGTAGCCTTATTATTTATGTTTTTTATATGATGGTCATGAGTATGTTCTATGACAGTGAATATGTATGGCTCTCATCATGTTTTTAGTTATGAATGAATGAACAATGAATCTATGATCTAATACATGATAATGAAACTAATGTGATAAGTAATCAATGCTTCTTAGCGATTCTCAGATAAACATAAGACCCCTATACTCAAATATGTTATTATGACCTATAAAATGCATATTTGTGACATGTTTGATGAAATTCCTATCATGGCTAGTAGGGGTCTAGTCAAGTATTTTTTCAATAATTTTCATTGGCATCATTGTCTCTATGTTATTTTTTTTCATTTCTGTAAATTCCATGAAGTTCTGGGCAGTGACTGGGTCCTAGCCCTAGAAATTAGCCTTAAATCTCGCAGATGTTGGCATAGCACTAGCAGAAACAGGCTACAGTCGCACTCAGGCAGGATCATGGGAGTGAATGGTTCTGTTAGTCGAATGCATGCCTTGACAAGGGAGAGACTGGGGATTTAATCCATCGAAATGTTAAGTTACCTCAAGGGTTGGTCACGTGGAAGGGTGGTTTATCTCCTGGAGGTTATGTAGGATGTGTGGATGGTCAGATTAGTTGTGTTATGTTGATTACACTTCCTTAAGGTGACCTAGGAGGTTGAATCATATCATAATATCCTCTCGTCACATGTTTACCCCAGCAGAACTGTTAACTTGGGTAAATGTGGGAGGAGGGTGTTACAGAGTGGTATCAGAGCATGGTTCAACACTTGGACTGGATGGTTGGAATGTGTTTTTCATGAATACATGTCAGTTACATATTAGTCCTTATGCTTGGGTTCTATGTGCTTTTTCTGTATGCATAATGGTGGTCATTGTTTTCATAATGTTTCCATATAGGATTTGATGATGATGTTGTTGGGATGTGTTATTCATGAATGCATGTCAGTGCCTATATGTTTTTATGCATGCATTTTCGTAGTTAAGGTTGTTGTCCATGAGGTCATTGATAGAATTTTAGGTAATCATGATGTTTTTAGTATGTTATGATGTTGATGTGTTGGTTGAGATAGAGCATGAGATGCATACCATCAAAGTGAAGTTGCAGCACTAGACCTTGGGGTAAGAGCTAATCCTCATATAGGTTTTCATGGTGGATATGCAGGTATGTAGGTTAAGGGTTGTTATATGCACTATGGTTATGTGTATTCCTTTCATTCTATTGATGTTATGGTTACATACATGATAGATGTTAGTTAATTATTGTGGTCATATGTACATGAGTTGGTTAGTCATGCATGGTATTAACTTGATGGCTATGTTATATGTTGTTGGTGATTATGTTATATGAATAAATTTTTGTTGTTATATGTTATTTAAATTGATGATTAAGGTTATTTCATTTAAGATCTTGATGTTATATGTGTGGTGGTGTTTTTGCTACACTGATGTACCAAAATGCACCTCTTTAGCAGCTAGTTGCTATCTGCATAAAATCACAGAGAAAATAATGATACTATTAATGAAAATGTTTAAACAATGTAAACAAAACTTAAAGGGTAAGCTAAGCATACAACACTATGAACTAAAACAAAAAATACACAAGATACAAATTCTCAAATGGAGAAACAACCCAATAAGACAAACGGAGAATTCTCCCTTTATTAGGTGCTGGTGGTATGGAGAATACAATGATAAACTCTCTTGAAGTGATTCCTTTGAGCTATGGAGCTCAAATACCCAAGATAAAGGGGGCTCCTTTCCTCAATTTCCCTACAAATATATCCTCCCTCTCTCAAAAGGATGGTGATTTCTATCATATGGTGAAGCTCTCTCTTGGACTGAGATGTTGGATGGCCAACATGTGAGTCACTCCAATACCTTTGTTGCTACACTTGCAAGCCGGTTTTCTATGTATTAATTTGGCTAGCATAAAAATGTGTCTCCTTTTCTATTCCCATGGCAAGTTTATATAGAAATATTTTTGACTCTCTTTCCTATGTTGGCCCAAGATTGATAATGACCCAAGAGTGGGGAAGAGATTCCTTTGTGGGTTGCATGCCTCCTCTAGGTGGCTTGAATTTGTTTTTCCTTAACTATACTAGATAGAGAATCATATTTTCCAAGTGTGTCAAGTGGTCCTTGATGGTGAATTTTTTCCAACCCTAGGATCGCGCGGCGATTGAAGGAATAAGCGTGTTGTGCGCAAAAACCCTTTGTTATTGGTGCGGTGTCCTCTAATTTCTAACTGAACCTTAGGAATATTTAATTTTTGTCCTTAATAATGTATTTCTTCTTTGAAAATATTTATTTTTACCTTCTTCTTGATATTTTTCTAATGTCTTTTTCCTGTATGATTTTCTGGTGTTAACAGTTGCCCCCTGATGTATGAGGTCTAGGAGGAAATGTATAGCCGAAATAAATTATGTTTTGTTTTTTGTGTGATCCTTTTGAGAGAGAGAGAGAGAGAGAGTAAATTGTTGTGAAATTAGTAGGGAGACCCCTTGTCTGAAGTAAAAAATAAACCATGCTCTGTAGGAAACCTGCAAGAGATAAAATGAGAAATATTTCTACGAGGTGGGCATGTCCCATGCTCGTGATGTTAACTAGTTAAGCTAATATTGACAGATATTGACAGATTTCTAGTAGGTGACATGTTGTTGGTTGTGTTAGCCACCTATAAATTTTTTATACCACAAGGTGGCTAAATCATTTTTTGGAGCCTTCAAGGAACAAATTTTATTTCAAAAAAGTGTTGGCTCTTGAAGACTCTTGAAGGCTTCATGCCTCTGTCTAAATCTTCACTACTGTTCCTTTTTATACTCAGAAATTCTGTTGTTTTCATGAGAAAATACTACTGCAAAGGCCATTTTTTCCCTTCCTTCCACCACGAAACTAACCTTCATTTTTTACCCCTTTTACCCCCCATAAATTCCTCTATTATCATGATTCCCCTTCTTCCATTCATAAAATTCCTCTTTATATAGTTTAAAACTCATTTTTAAATACATATTTTTTCATAAAGGCTTAAGCCCCCTTGGGCTAAGTCTTAAAACCACTTCCCCTCCGTGTGCCCACGCCCTGGAACCAGGCGCTATGCACATCAGGCGCTTATCGCATCGGAAGTAATCAACGAGCGCAAGTCTTTGGCTTTCACAAAAGCCTCCGATGCGATTAGCTCTGTTATAGATGAGCCCCGGTCCTTTTGCCGCTTCACAAAACCAGAGGCCCGCAATCGGGCGCTAAAACTAAATGAATAAACCCTGTCCGATTGATTTTTTCCTTTGTTAAGTCATAAAACCCACTTATCCAAAGTTTTGGTCTAATGTGCCCATACAACGATTTTTAAATAAAAAATGGTTAAATTAAAAAGACCCGAAGCGCAATCGCATCGGAGAAATCCACATGGGTTGATTGAAATACCACATCAAAATTTCCAATGCGATTGAGTCCCTTTATTATAACTCCGCCCCCACCGCTTTTCATTCCATATAGCCTGTGCCCGGGACCGAGAGTTAAAGTCCCAAGGCGCTTATCGCATCGGAAAAGTTCAATGGTTATATTGAAAAGCCCAAGCCCGAGGCTCCGATTGCGATTGGCCCTTTGTTATATAACGCCCCAGGCATACTACATTCCATACATCCAAGGGCCCCACAGACGGGCGTCAAGCCATATTGAATATTAATATTTCGCCCCCTAAAGTATAGACTTTCACTTATATAAATTTTTCGATTTTTACTATGTCCTAAGGTTTTCCGCCGGTTTAAGGTTCGAGTCACTCTCCACCATCGATCTGATCTACAGATCGACGGCGCGCAGTCTATCACCCCGGTGGTCCCCGCCAGCCACTCACTATTGCAAAACCAGGCGGAATCCATCGCACCGCTTTTAAGAGCGAGGTAGTTTTCCCCGATCGGCAGCGATTCCATTCACCAGCCGACACGTGGCTCTGAGCCATTCCGTAATACCGCCCTCATCGCACGTTAAAGTTCGGACATGGGCCCGATGCGATATTGACGTACACCGTCCAATCTAAGGCCGCTCATCGGACGGTGATCGCTCTCCGAAGACGCCCGTGCAATAACCAGGGTACGACGTAGTGTTAAAAGCGTCTCTGTCGTCGATATGATCTGCAGATCGATGGCCCACACTTCATCGCCCTAATTCCTCGTCCAGTCAGCATTTCCAAGCCCGGGGTTTTATTTCGCCCCAATTTTATTGAAAATCTGAAGTCCGGGCGTGTTTTATAAGGTTTATTGGCGCCTGTTCTCCGCCGTTGATTGCATGGGCCGATCTCATTCGACGGCCCACGTTTGTCCCGAACCCCGAACATGATTTTCGACCATTTTTGTCCAAAACAAAGGTTTTAAATCATTTCTCTGTTTTCACTTTGACTTTTCGCCTCCGCTCCCGACCGTCGATCTCAGCGCAATCGACGTCTCCAATTTAATTCCTCCCTCCGTTTCCTTTTGACTCCCTCTGATCAATCTTGACCATTGGATGATGCCATCCAACGGCCATGCTCTCCCCACGTGCCTTCTGAAGAATTAAACCTATACATGCAGGATTTTATAACATTTTTTGTATTTTTCAAGGTTTAAAGGTTTTTTCCGCTATGTCTAAAGAAACTTCAGAGGCAGAGGGTGACGATCCTCTCGCCTTCGATTTATCAAAGAGAATCATGCGCAGGGTTTTAACTCCACGTTTCATTGGTGTTTCATAAGGCATTGATGCCATATCACCCCTGCGCAGCCCCGCACACCAACAAACACAGTGAGTCAATCACAAATCAAAGAGTATCAGTGTCGAAGGCAAAAATGTACCAGGACAAAAGATTCAAGACGGATCTGTGGGGATTACATCTACGATGGTTTATCAAAAGCCTAAACCCCGATTAAAACATATTTAAAGGAAAAATCATAAAGGTTCATCAGGCAGAAAATCTCCACCGCCACAACTGAGGCAAATTGATTCCTCCCAGCTACCTCAAAGACACTTGTGCCTCGAAGCATTCATATCGGAAGGCCGAATTTATTGATCGGGATCAGATATTTGTCTCAAGCGCAGCCAGAGAGTAAATTATGCAAACAAACTTAATGTAAAAAATATCAACAGAGTTACTTTGACATCACACAGAGCCTCAAAGGTCAAAAAAGGCTCCCACCAAGTTTAAATCTTAAGGTAAATGATTTAATATAGAGGACACCTATGTAAGCTTATTCTTTGAGCCCCCCAAAGGTCAAGAAGCCATTAATTCTGTATTAATTATCTTTGGAGATCTTTTATCAGATCTCACCTCCTCATCCTTCTATAAATACTACTGCAGAAGATGAGAGAGGGGTTGGTTGATCACTAGTTGTAATATTGGAACTCTATGAAATAATATATAGTCGGTTGAAGTTGAAGAAGAAATTGAAGACTTGAAAGCCCTGATGATGTTGTTGCATGCTTATTCCTGAGAAGGCTCTATCATTGGATCCATGAGCTTGGTTGTTGGTGAAGTATTCTAAATTGTTTAATGTTTTCTCCTGTTTTCATTATGTTCCATAACTTCTTACTACATTAGGTTGAAAGTTTTAGGCTAAGAAATGACTCCTGGAAGCACCTTAGACCTGTTCATCCTTCACTGTTTCATGTTTTCTTCTGCTAAAGTATTTTAGAGTCTTTAATCTCTCTCTTTAGTCTTCATACTTGTTTATTTCCTTAATAGTTAGAGTAGTTGGTTTCAGCATGATTTATGGTTTTCCCTGCTTGTCTGCTGCCACTTAAAAATTGTTATTGAAGTCTCCCTTTGAAGGAGGTCTGTTCTGATCTTGCCCTTTGTCCTTGCTTAAACAATTTTCTTGAAGGTCTTTGTAGTTGTAGTCACAGATGTGTTAGGTGTTCCCTCTTCTATGACTGCAATTATCAGTGAATCTTTTATGTTTTCTAAGTCATTTGAAATAAAATCTTTGAGGAAATAGGGTGTTCCCCGAATCTTAGATTTCATTTTAAAACATGTTTTTGAAATCATTGTTTGCTTAAGGGTGTGATTTGTAGAATTCATGCTTAGCCCTGTCTATCAAAAAGCTCTTTATTTTTCAAATTGTGTCTTCAAATTCCCTTTGTTGAGAATTAAACTTCTCTTTCCAAATCATTGATGTCCATCTCATTCCAAAAAACCAAAGGATCCTGTGGCCAAGTTAGATTTTCCCTCTGATATCCCATATCCATTGATAAGTTTTTCATGACCTCTTTTTAACTCCATTTCCCAATGAAGCTACTACTTCCTCTTTCTACCTACCTTTCCTATATCTTTCATATTTCTGCTGTATCAACCCAACCAAACAAACAAATAAACACCTGCACTTAATAACTAGTCTAAAATCCATACTCTAAGCACACAAGATAAACCTTTGCATATAAACATTTGAGAGATCCCTGTCTGAGAACAGGAGGACTAGATCCTGTAACTCTAAAGATTGGTTCTGATGTTGCCTTTCCTTTTGATTTGCCAAACTATCAAAACACGGGACACCAACAGGTTGATAATGATGGTTGCTAATGCCCTTGGGGGCGTTTTTCTTAAAAAAAGGTTGAATGTGGTAACCACATGCATTTTCTTGGTATGTCACGTTTGGAGAAAGCGCTCAATGTATGAATGGGTATTTGATTGTTTGATACCTTCTTGTGTAAGCATTTCTAAGAGATATGCCTACTGATATATGGGTCTTCGATGAATTATGACAGAGTGCAATGGTTTTGAAGTACGATACCATAATGGATATGAAAACTAGTGTTGTTGTTGAATGTCAAGAGAATCGATGACATCAACAGGAAATGTTAATTCCCATTGTGCCATCCAAGGGTGCCCCTATTGTGGTGATGACTCATCCAAGGTACTACCTCATACTTGGAAAGTGTTTGTTGAAGTCGACAATAACGAAGCATCAACCGATCGAAATATGTATTGATACAAGGGATCAAGGTTTCTGATGAAGTGGGGTGTGATGTGATAGGTTAACAAGACATGATGATGAGGGATGGTTATAAATTGATGATGATGGTTAACTGGCTCAAGGTCGGAGCTGTAAATGTAAGTGGTGGCGGTCATAACAACTTCTAATGGGGGAATCCCTGGGGTCGGTAGGATATCCAGGGTGGATGTATGTTTGTTATAACTGACATGGTTGGGTGTGGTAACGAATGTGTAGCTCCAACCAAGGGTGATTAGGGATTGCTTCCATGTAAGAAATATAAATGTATGGGTGGAATTTTTCTCCAAAAAAAAATCTTTATACACTTTCCAAAAAAATATGAAAGTGTTTTGGATGTACAAGCACGGAGACGGGTTCCCCATTAACATGTATGATCCTACATGATGACGCGGGGAGTGTGTTTTTCTGAGGGTGGGGGGGCATTGGTTGGTATCAGTGCGAGGGTGATGAGGAAGATGAAATGTCACAGATGGGCTATGATTATGAGGGTGTGATAGGCCAAATTTGAAACGTGGTGATGCATTTTTATTGATCTACTTGTAGAGAATGGTGGCCCGGGAACAGGTTTTGACATGCGATGAGTAAAACTGACTAATATTTGATCATGGATGTATGGAAACGGAATCGTTTCCATGCCAGAGTTTTTTTCCATGGTTCTAGATATTGATGTATGGTCTACATGAGTGATAGATGCAATGGAAGGTGTGGCTCTACCGACTTGCAAGGGTTTTATCATGTGTGAGGTGGGGTGATGATAAACCTGGTTGGGTGAATGAAACCTATGGTTTTATTCTTCTGAAGATATGATGTCATGATATGCATAGCTTTTTAGGGAATCCTATTATGCTAAGGATAGAATGATACGTGCTCTTGTACTTTTGTTGTATGGGACGTATGGTGATTTGGCGTGTCTGCAACATCTGCGGCCAATATCCCAAGTAAAATAATTTTTTTCATACAAATATTTTGAAATAACTTGAATCGAAAGCAATAAGAGACGGCGTACCTGAACTGTAGTATGGAGTGGGTGAGCATTGAGCCTGAAAATGACAAGATCTAAAACCTAGATTTATGAGGTCTAAATTGAACATGATGAAGTGTTGATCACATTGTTTCTTACGGTTTTGTGATTGGATACTCTAATCTCTATTTATGGGCTCCTGAAAATTGTAAAAAGGGTGATATATAGGCTAATATGGCCCATTTTTATGTCATTTGTTCCTTATGAGTGTTTAAGGTTAGAGCCATTTTTCAGAGCTTTTCTTGTCGTTGTGGTCAGCCAGAGTACCCAGGATTTGCGCGGATAGTGTCAGGTAGGAGATAAAACCTCCTACTATTTAATTTTGTGACTTTCATGTCTGGGTGGGCTATACAAGTGGGGTCTTGAAAGGACTTTTGTCCATTTTTGGGTAGGACTGCGCGGGAAATCCAAGATAGCGCGTGCGATCTCCACACAAAGGATTTCTCTTTGCATGGAGACCGCGTGCACTATCAAATTTTCAGCATGTTATGATGTGCGCCTATGTTGGGAACATGCACAAATTCAATGTGCACTAATCGATGTAAAGCGCGAGTGTGTCAAGATTTAGATAATTTGATGTTTTGTTTGCAAAACTGACATTTTTTTGTGTTTCCTTAGTGGCAGGATGTTGTGGAAAGAGAGATATTGGCCTGCTCTTCACACAGTAGTAGCGTAGAACCCGCATGCTCAAGAGACTTTGGCACGATATTGACTACTCAAGTTCTTTGAGAGCCCCATCTTAAGGTCCCAGGATGCATTTTTTCGGTTCCTATTTAGGTGCTAGGATTGGCGGTGACACGTGATGGTTTTGTACCGGGTTAGACTGAGGATACGGCCTTAGTCTGATATTTAATTTGTGACAAGCCTTTTTCCTCATGGGTAGTCTCTTCCGTATCCACTCCCTGCTAGGGGAGTTAATATTCATGAATGGGTTTGTTATGCATAATTATGATCAACGGAAAAATAAAATTCCCTAAGTGTGGTGTTAAGCACTTAGAACAACAGATGAAAGACTTTGTCATCACTTTCTCTAACATAAATAGACACACAGAATAGTAGAAGAACCTACTTGTGATCCAAGCGCTTCTTCTTCTCCTTCTGTCGCTTTTGTTGTAGCTTTCAATCCAAATCATATCACCAGATTGATTACTGCAAGTATAAACAGAGAACAGAAAATAGATTGCAATATACTGATGCCTACTTATATTAATCACTCAAACCGATTAGATGTGAAACATATATATCATTCAAGAATCCATTGTATGAGAAATAGAAACATAAACAGATACATATATGGGAAAATGAACAACATTATTTATTAAATAATAGAAGGGGGAGGTTACAACCAATGATCGATTTGATGCCACCAGCTCCAGCTTCATCCCAACCTCATCACATCCAACATCACACCAGCATCCTATCAGTACTTTCACTCTCTCCAATGAGAATCCAACAACATTTCCTTACCAAAATTCTTCCTTCCCTAGCACTAGGATCTACACTCAATTTATAGGGAAACTGATGGTATTTTCTCAATAAATTACTTTATAATAATAGGCAAGACATGTTCCAAATTTCAAAGGTGTTAGATGGACACTTGGATTCGAAGTTTGACACATATGGACTCTTCTAGAAGGCATTGGCCATGTGGAGATTTCGGAACAATGATAATTTCGCTCCCAATTGACTAACGTACTCTTGAATGTTGGGAAGTGCATTGCAATGCACCCTTGAATGGAGGAAGCTACATATAAAATGCAGTTAGTCCCTTTAGAGGCATCTTTGGCGAGTTCATAAGTGATATAACACATGCTTAAAACCTTGGAAATCTCACAATAGAAGCCATGAACGATTTGTTCTTCTCTTAGGGCATATAGCAATTGAAATGTAATGGGATGATAGACCCTATTTCATTGGTCATGAGGATGATTTCCAATTTCACTAGGTCATGGGGGATGATGCCAAAATTGAACTATAATAGGGTTGAGCAGGCGGGTCACTTCGGGCGCAACCCCATCTCGTAGGGTTGTGTTCGAGTGAACTCGGTTACATATTTGGTGGAATGAGCCACTCTGGCCATGATAGTTTAGTTTCCGGGGTCGTCATCGCCTCACCGAGTATCAGGACCACATATCACAGTGCTACACCAATTGCAGTCAGGTCACTTCTTTGATTGGGCTATATTTATATATCATGGTATGGTCGGGAAGCTGGCCAAGGCACATAGGGGTGCAGTGAGGACCTTTTTCTATGATATTATCCTCTGTTGTATTATGTATGAGCGGGTCATGACGCTACGACCCTTTATTCTGGTGCCTCTAAGCCCTCAGAGGGATCCTCGGATGTACCGATGGGCACTTGTGATTCCCCGTACTGGTTGGGGTGAGGCAGGTAGATACTAGAATGAGACTGTTGAGGCATGGTTCGATTCGAACCCACGGTTATTCGTTGAGTTTCTGTATGCGGGGTCATCTTCCGAGGGGACCTGGACATGGGCCTTCCTCCTAACTATGCATGGGGACCGACAGGTATGAAATTTTATGTTTTATGCATTTAGAGTTTCGTTATTTGTGTGTGTATATATATGTCATTGATGGTGAAATTTATACTATCTTTGGTTTCCTTTACAGATGTGGGGCAGACAGGGCATCCCCTTTCCTTCTTGGTAGGCCATGAGCATAGGAGGGGTACACCTGGTACGGGTCAGGCCTAGCCTGGGGGGTATATTGATGCACGTAGTCCCTCGGGGGAGGGTAGCAATGTTGCAGTTGCTAGTGGGGATGTTGCACTTTTGGCATGTGCAGAGGCTGCAGAGGTGTGCGTGGCAGTGGTGGAGGTACTCTTGGCTACTGTTGAGACTCGGGTGTTGGTGGAAGAGGCCCAAGATGTGGATGTTGAGGCTCAGCTGGCGGCAGCTAAGGCTCAGGTGACAGATTTTGCAGCTCATGCTGAGGTTGCAGATGCTCGTTTTCAAGATTACAAGGATTCGTGGAGTCAGCTGGAGAGGCTAACTCAGTGTTTGCTGACTAGGGGTTGTGACAACTTGGGCAACATCTGGTTAGAGACAATGATGGCCTAGGAGAGGGCACAACACCCAGCTTTGCGTTGAGAAGCACTTGTTGTGGCAGCTCCTGCTCCGATACTGGCGCCAGGTGCTCATGTGGGTCTAGAGGACCCACCTAGAAGGGCTCAACCCTATAGATGATGTATGATCAGGGAAAGAACCTATTATGAGGATGATTCACTATATTGGTGATACGTATTTTTTGGCTGACTTGATAGTCAGCGAACTTGTTTTGATTTATATTGGGACACATATTTTTTGATGTAGATATGCGAGATATATTTTTGGAGGCTCTTATGGTGTGTGTATGTTTATTTTTATGATGTTTTTATATGTTTATAATGGATGTTATATTTATGATGGATGCTTTTCTTATGATGGTATTGTGCTTCATGGTTGATGGTTTATACGAGATGCATTCCAGTCTAGGACATGGTTATCTATGCGATCGGCTAGCTAATTTTGATCTCTTGGTATATGTGTAAATATAATTTGATCAAATTGGTGGACCAACCTTCGTGCATGCAGGTAATTCCTAAATAGGCGTGAATCCCTATTTTAAAGTTTTGGTTTAACTGTGATACCACTAACTGGGAATCAAGAAATACGTGTAAATGGTTTATGCCTTGGTTGGAGGCATCACTCAATAGTCCAATGACTGCATCATATTCTTCTTGATTTTTTGTGGCTGACCCGATAGATACTCCGTTGGCAAGGAATGGTGATTAGTCAAGAGATTATATGGTCCAGGCAGCGGCATCTAAATTTTGTGACCATCAAGAGGCTCCATTAGGGAATCCAAAATAGTAGATGGGAAGACGATTCATCTATGACACAATAGTGTGGGTTTTATAACAATTCCATGATGATTGTGATCGTCATAAAAAATTTAAGTTTCATTTATTTTTACTCTAGGGTACTGAGGCTTTCTGCCTTATGGGTGGAATTTCTTGAGGTAGAGCCCATTGACGGGGTTGGTTAGGAATGTACCATCGGGCTCTAACAAAATGTATGCTCCTTTGAGGAGATATTTTTTAATGATGTAAGGACCCTTCCATAATGTTTTAAACTTCCCTAGTCCTAAGGCTTCTTTTGCAACATCATAGAGGAGGACTAGCTCCATCTTGTAGAATGAGCAAGGGTGATGTTGCAGTCGAATGATGCTTTCACTCTTTTCTTGTGAGCTTCATTATGTTGGAGATATTATCACTAGCTTTCGCAGACGAGTTCTAATTGTACCAATAATTTCTCTAAGGGTTTGTTGATGCCCCGAAAATCGTTACATCAACATTGGCGAATAACCACCCGGTCCGGACCTTAAACAGCTCCTTTTCCATTTGGGATGGTGGCTCCGACTGGATATAATGGGACCAGTTTCCCGATAAATAATAGAAAGGGGTGAATGAGTGATTGGTTTTCTAATAAGTGATAATGAATGGAGTACTTAATCTATAAGAGAAAACGTAAATGACTATTTTATCCCGGGAAGCTTATATTCTTAAGTGCAACGTTTGATGATCTATGTTTGTCAATAGGCATATAGATGACACTATTCAATAAACAAAGATATTCATTTAAATAATAATTACTTCGTTCAATTAGTTGAACGAAGTAATTGATAAAACATTATTACACTTATCTTTTTTATATTACTGATACGTAAATGATTAAAAGAATAGCAAACTGTAAACATCCAGTAGTGGAAAGTATAAAGATTGCTGTTAAAACACATTCATATATTCAATAATAGCAAGAGTAATCAAACAACAATTTACATAAAAAGAATGAATTCGGACATAGATAATAGTACCATATGAGCTGCAAATCTTTCTCAACGTCAATCGCAATTTGAATTCCTTCTTCCGACTCAGAAATACTTTTAAATAAAGGCAGTAGTGCACATCCAAATAAAAGCTTCGTTATCAAAATTTGGAAAAATTGGTCCAGTTTTCATAAAAAATATGCCTGAAGTACAGTAGTGCAACTTCAGGTTTCAGTCATATACAAAAACTTACAACCCTTTCTAAATACATGAAAGGGTCTATAAATACTAAATTAAACTAACAAACTACAAAATTAAAAGGCTACTAAATTGGTATAACCCGATCTTGAATATATCATCTACAGCAATCTGGTAATTGGCAGCATGATTCATCATTCTGACTGTTTGTTTTTTGTCCTGAGTTGGCATATTGCTAGCATTGGTTCCACTTCTTAAGGGCGGCTGACACGAGAATTGATTTGAGCAGCATAGGTGGCATCGTGTATATCGGGAATGATACACCTGATTGCATCCGTTAAGCATTTGAGGGCGGCTTTCTGGCTGTATGGTTTTACTAGGAACAACCAATAGGTGTCCCAAGTTAAACTTGTAATTCCTGTAATCAATTTCCCATTATTTTCTAGCTCTTGACAACATGATTGTTCCCATGTCTTGGGTGATAATAATTTACCTGGAGTACATTGAGAGATCATGTTAGACAAATAGAGAGTATTATTAATTAAGTCAATCAAATTGTTCGTAGATAATCTGCATCTAGAAACTTCTCTCTCTGCTTTCATTAACTGGGACTGCCATTCCATAACAAAAATTTCTTTATGGGATTCTAAGATTTTAGGAAAATTTGCTGTCTGACCCTCATTAGTGTTCTGCCAAGTAAGAAAATCTGTTAAAGTCTCATCGGCTTGTTCTAAGTCCTGCCTGGCATCAACTGATTTGTTTATTAAAGATGTTGTTATTTCACACAGAGGTTCAACTTGGGCAATTTGATGACATAACAATCTTATTTGTGTTATGAGTGCCTTATTAATCTGTATTGCTTCTTCTCTGAAACTGGCAGGCTGGGGAATATTCTTGAACTTTTCTATTTGAGCTGTTAATTGAGCAATTTGCTCATCTTTTGTTTTTACCATTTGTTCATTTATTGTTTTCAATTTTGCTAATGCTTCCGATGATTCTTTCTGCTTCTGAATTGCTGCTGAATCTGCTTTCTGTTGTGCTTCCAATAGTTGTGTTTGTAGTGAAGCGATTACTTGATCCTTTTCTTTCAAAAAATTACTCACCTCCGATGCCTTGTCCATGGTGGCCGCTGAATAGGCACCAGCATATTGAGACAACTTTGTCAGGTCATCGGAGGGGTTGCATTCTTCCTTCCAAACTACATTGGCTGTTACTGTTTGTTCAGGAAACAGGGAAGGTTGATCAATCCTTCTCCTTTTTCGTTGTTGCTTTATTACAGCCTTGTGTTTTAGATATCACTTATCCCATGGAGAATATCTTTTGTACAAAAATAATTTTGATACGAAAGGGATCTTTAGAATTATTCTAATCCTTTGAAGGTAAAGTAAAGTGGTTTCTTTGTAAAACCCTTTTTTGATATTGTATCTGTGTATTGGCACGCTTTGGATGTATCTGACAGTTCTTATTGAGCTCTCAAATTACTTATAATTGAGATGAATTCTGCCATTCACGGAACAATCTAGAGTCAATCACAGTGTATATGTTCCTTCTTTATTTGCTACCTCTTGCTGCCTTTCTCACATCACAGTCATGTCTGTGCTTCCTCTTGTTCTTTCCTTTTTGCCTCTTCCTGTTCTTTCCTCTGGAGTTCCTCCTGCTCTCTTCTTTTAACTTCTTCAGAAATTTTGGATGTAGTAGGATGTTTGCTGGTAATCTGCTGCTCAGACTCACTTGATTGTATCATCGGGGCAGTGGCTAACAAATCTAGAGGTAGAGTTTGCAACCTCTGCTCTCTAAGTTTGTTAAATTCAACTAACCCGTCATCATGGTATCTAATCTTAGCTATCTCTTGAACTTGAAATATTGACTCTGCCGAGGAGAAAAGGTCATCAAACTCATCTTCCTTATGTTCAAATTTAGTGAGTTTGGCCTGATCTAGAACATTATAGACGATCTTTTTCGGATCAAAGCGTCTATTAGGCAGAGAGGTGAGTTTTAACATATTAATCTTTTCTGCTTCTTTTTCTGCATGTTTATAATCATGATATGAAACCTTTGTTACTGAAGGAGAGCCCAGACTTATTCTTCAATTACATAAAGTCTTTATGTGTGATGTGGTGCTAGCGATATCCACTCTCTCTCATTTAAAATTTTATGCAGTATATACAAAGGGAAGGACAGCAGGGCTTAGCATGGCACTTAAAATTCTTATAAGTAATTTGCTCTCAGTTGGACTATAGAGTGACTAATTAATCTCTCACTGCATGAAGGAAGATCTTTAGATGGAGTCATCTTTAGTAATGGGTATATCAGTCACATGAGTTAACGATATAATTGGTGTTGTAATAAGGCACCACATAATTCCAGTGTCTCATGAATGGGCACTGGAATGTCTTGGTCATCTCCAACCTAACACAGGAAACTCGGAATTAAAACAGAGGGTATCTAAAATGTAGGCACTATAGTAAAATGGAGGGATAATTCTGAGCTACAGCAGTTACACCTCACAGAGTCAAACTGTATTTACTAACCATCAAGATAATAATTTTCACAGGTCTTAATTTCTGGGAGATCTTTACTTCCATTAAAGGTACCATCTCTATGGAAAATTTTGAAGAATCATGCAATCCCCACATTCGACACATCATAGCTCCTGCATAACAATAAGGAGAACATAAGGAACTAACGAAGTACTTACCCGAAGACTCATGTTTGTGTTTTGTCGGGTTTTGTCTCCATTCTCGTATAGGTTCTGAATCAATTTCATTTTCATCTCTAAACTTCTCCAGGAATGCTTTATTATACTTCTTCTCTGGTTCGGACAAATGGTACATTTTCCTCAAATCATCAAGCTGAAACGAACCAAAAACTCTCCCATCAATAGTGCAGAATACTCTGTTCGTAATTGGAATTTCTTCAATGGCCCATCTTACTACATCTGTATATGGAAGAATTTTCTCCCGAGCCGCTATTCTGTGCAGGTAGGAATCAGCCAAATCTTTCAGAGTAGCGTCATATTTCTGGCTTGCGTCTGCTGAAGCTTCTACCGTTGTTTGCTGAGGTTCCTCGGCTTCAACCAGGTTGTAAATGCTCTGCCAAGTAGTATTTCCAAGACCAAGACATGTAGTATCTGAGATCAATCCTTTTTTGCTTGGTCCTGGATCGGCGGCATGTTGTTTTGTTACTACAGAAGCTGCACCTGTGCTTGGTTTCTTAGATTTCTTCCCCATTTGGTCTGAACTTGTTTCTGTGGAGAAGCTCTGCACAAAAGATAAAATGAACGTAATGCGGAAAATAGAAGGCGAAAAACTGGTACAGAAGTCTTATGTCAATCAATAAATAATGGAACAATAAATCATAAGACTCTAGTATTTAATCAGAGGATTTTGGTAGTATTTGCTCCATTATTAGTGCTGCGTTTGAACACGCGATCTATTAAATGCTCATCCTATCTTCTTTCTGAATAGCCTCATTAGCGTGGTTGATTTTTATTTGGTAAATTTGGGCTTAAGTCGATTACCATTATATAGTGAAGATTTTAATAATAATTAACTTACCTATCTAATATCTTGCAGAAATGACAGCTAACAATCCTTTTGAAATTAGCGCTTATCTTTTTCAGCTATAATGATCAAGCTTAGCAGGTTTGGGTTTACAAGACAATCCCCGATCCTTGGAAGCGTGATATCACAATGTTTCATATCGGAGATTTTTAAGTAAAGTTCTATTGCATTCGCCAAAATCTAGATTTCGATGACGATATACTTGCTCTAACAGGAAGAAGGGAACGCTATTGCGTGAATATTTATTTCCGATTGTCGATGTTTTATGAACTCAAAAGGTTTTATAATGATTTTTTGTTTCTTTTCAGATTTTAAGAGGAATGATGAGTTAATACCAATTTAATTTAAAAGGGACCCATTTCATATTATAATTTTCTAAAGTAAAATTTTATGAAATGGGGGGTTGTTTTATAGCACAACAATTGGCGATTCGCTGGAAGAAACAGTTATCTCTAAGAAATATTGGAATATTTAAACTTTCTTTATATAGAAACTTTTATCAAAAAGAAAGGAAAATTACAATATAACTAAATATACATACATTAAAGATAATAAAGGATAATTTGCTAATTCTCTCTTGGTAAAATTAAATATTCAAATTTAAGTGGTTTATCACATTAGTTGATAATGATAAAACAAAACACCTTTTCAACTTAGCCTTTTTTAATTAACTCCTTTGTCATAGGTAGAGCCTCTGCTGCCAGCAAACGTTCATAGTTTCGACAGGGATACCTTTTAACCATTTGATTATCCATGATCCCTCCCATCTCAGAGTATGATTAAAAGAATGACTTCAAAATATGTTTTCATATTTTGTATTTATTTTCTTTACATTCTTTTGTAAGATAAAAAATATAATTAATCTGGTTTGGTTGCCATTGTTTGACAATGCCATTCTTGGTTGTAATCTATCTCGAACAAGTGGCGCAAATGATGAGACCCTTGTCTTATGGTATATCTTGTATTACCTGTTTTGGTATCTCGATTATTGGTAATGTTGATTAAACTATTTTTCCAATGATCATAGTAGCGAGGCTTAGATAAGACCCCTTATCTTTATATCAGATATTTTTTTAGAATTATAGATAAACAAACTTGGATGAATGGGATGAATGATTTCTCAGCAAGAAAGAAATGGTGACAAAGAGGAAAGAGTTGAAAATACTGAGATCAAGATCGATTCTGTTTGATATTGTTAACCTTTTTTGAGGTGGTTAAACATTAGGATAATTCTGATACTTCTAAATCTTGAGAAGATTTCACAAAAATAAAATGGGGTTTTCAGAATGTGAATATAACTAATTCCATAGAAATTGTCCCCTTTATTTTCTTTAAAGGCTTCTATTTTCAAAAGTAAATATTAAAAGTACTTCTTTAGAGCAACTTTTCAATATAGAAAAGGCCAATAGAAGCTATTTTACAACTTTATTTCCTAATGGTCCTAAAAACTATAAATCCTACTAAAATTAAAAGAGAAGGGGTTACCTTCTCAATTGAATAATTTATTTAAGATGAGGCCATTAACAGGAAGAGAGTCCCTCTTTCCTGATAGATCTTGTAATATGAATGTCGAATGGCCTATCTTCTCGCTGATCTGAAATGGTCCAAGCCACATCTTTTGGAACTTGGTGTGTTTACCTTTATCCTCATGGGCTTTATCCCATTTCAGAACTAGATCACCAACCTGTAACTGTTTAGAACTAGATGAAGCTGAATCAAATGATTTTTTGATTATCTGCTGATGTTTTGCATGAATAATTTTAGCCTTTTCTCTTTCTTCTTCTAATTTTAAAATTTGATCATGTCTAAGTTGGATAGAAGAAGAGGGGCTTTCTTCAATAAACTGAACTAGGGTTAGAGAAGGAAGTGCTAGATTGGTTGGTAGTATTGCTTCTTTCCCATATACAAGATTGAATGGAGAAGTACCTATGGAGGCCTTCTGTGTTATTCTATCTGCCCATAGTGCGAATATTAAGGATTTGTGCCAGTTTTTATGATTCTGTTCAATAGTTCGCTTAATGATTTTAAGGAGATTTTTATTGGTAGACTCTGCTAGACCATTACCCTGGGGATAATAATTTGCAGAATATTTCAGTTTAAATCCTCTTTTAATAGCGAACTCAAACATGGCATTACCAGAAAAATAAGATGCATTATCAAAAACAAAAGCATTTGGGACACCAAACCTGGTAATGATGAATTGATCTATAAATTCTATAATTCCTTCAGAGTTTGTTGTCTTTAACGGAATTGCTTCAACCCACTTGGTAAAGTAATCAGTAGCAGTAATAATATACTTATGTTGTTTGGAGGACTGTGGAGTAATTTCCCCAACAATATCCAATCCCCATTGTTCAAAAGGTTGCTCAATGTTGATTGGTTGCAAAGGGAAAGCTGATTTTCTTTGTCTTCCACTAGAGGTTTGAAAACTTTGGCATTTCCTTACATATTCGTGAGTATCTCTGAATAGAGTGGGCCAATAATACCCTGCATGAATGATTTTGTGAGCTGTTGTGTCAGCTCCAAAATGTCCTCCGGCTGGTCCATCATGTAGCTCCTGCAAAACCTTTTGTGCTTCAGGTTTTTCTAGGCATCTTAATAAAACTGAATCATAGTTTTGTCTAAAAAGTACATCATCAATGATTATGAAGTTTT
Organism: Pinus albicaulis; assembly: GCA_034641835.2. Taxonomy (NCBI): domain Eukaryota; kingdom Viridiplantae; phylum Streptophyta; class Pinopsida; order Pinales; family Pinaceae; genus Pinus; species Pinus albicaulis. The sequence continues at coordinate 644,529,985 of CM076583.1, read as the reverse complement.
TTGCTTTTAATCTAATGGCCCGTTTGTTTTTATAAGAAATATTAGGAGGTGCATATCCATTTTTCAAATAAAACATTAAATCTGCGTATTGAGATTCAAAATTGGTAATACTTATCTGATTGATTTCTTCCATATGTTCTGTATCACCTGATTCCGGAATTTTGGATGCTCCTGCTAACAACCTGCAAAAACCTTGACCCCTCACAATCTTTGCTGGCTTGATTTCCAAGTCATACTCTTGAAGTGCTGTAACCCAATTGGCCCTTTTCTCACCTAATTCCCTTTGGATCAGTAATTGTCTTACTGCAGAAAAAGGAACTATAACCTTTGTATGAGATTTTAAAAGGAAGGGCCTATAGTGTTTAATGGCTTTATACACAGCAAAGGCTTGTTTTTCAACTTCGGAGTAATTTAGTTCTGCACCCTGGAAATTTGAACTAAAAAATGAAATCGGTGCTTCCAGGTCATGATCATTAATCTGAGTGAGTACTGCTGCATAAGATGAATCGGATGCGATAGTATACAATGTGAAATGATTAGAAAAATTGGGATTGTTTAAAGTAGGGGCATTGATTATTGATTGTTTGATTAAATCAAATGCTTCCTTTTCCACAGATCCCCATCTAAACACTGAATTTTTCTTAATCATGGTTTGTAATGGTAAAATGATCTGAGAAAAATCAGGAACAAATCTTTTGACAAAGTTGATCTGACCTAAAAATGACTGCATGGATTTTTTGTTATGAGGAAATGGGATTTCAGAAATTTCTTTAATCCTGTCAGGATCAATATAAATACCATCTTTGGAAACAATAAAGCCCAAGAGCTTTCCTTGATTTAGAGCAAAGAAGGATTTTTGGGGATTGAGTGAAATACCATATTTTCTACAGTGTTCAAAAATTTGATTCAAATCATGTAAATGGTTGGACCTCTTTTTAGAAAACACAGTAATGTCATCTAAATAGACGACCACAGTTTTGTTGATCAATCCTTTGAAGGCTATATCCATTGCTCTTTGGAATGTAGCTCCTGCATTAATAAGTCCAAAAGGCATTTTCTGATAGGCGTAAGTTCCCCATTTTGTTCTGAAAGTAGTTTTGAGTCTGTCATCAGGATGGACCAGAATTTGGTTGTATCCTGAAAAACCGTCTAGAAAGGAAATTAGCTAAGAACCTGCTACCGAATGGAGTATCTGCTCCATGGTAGGTAATGGAAAATTATCTTTTTGGCTTGCCTTATTCAGATTTCTGAAATCTATACAAATCCTGATGTCACCATTTTTCTTCCTAGCAGGCACCATATTGGAGACCCAGTTTGAATGCCGGACCGGAAAAATAATCTTTGCTTTCAAGAGTTTATTGAGTTCTGATTTTATCTGACTCTCTAAGTTTGGATGTATTTTCCTCAATTTTTGTTGAACTGGTTTTTGTTCAGAAAGCATTGGAATGGTATGTTGGATGATTGATGTATCATAAGTTTTTAAATCATCATACTTCCAAGCGAAGACATGTTTATTTTTTCTCAATAATCTAATGAATGCTATCCTTTCTTCGACAGAAAGGCCTAGTCCTAAATTGATATTTTGAGGATTCTGCTCAGTACCGAGATTTATCAATTCAAATTTTAAAGTAGAACTTTGAAGTTTTGAATTGGTTACCTGTTTAAACCTATCTTTAATATCATAGAGATCTTCTAGTTTGACCACAGGTTTTGGTATTGAGTTTTCCTCATGCTTTTCTTTCATCTGAAGATCATGATCATTTTCATCAATGATCTGATCATTGTAGGACTCGTCGGAAGTTAAGAAATGTAAGATGTCTTCATCGTGATTAAACACTCGCCAATTGGTGACATTGTCAGGAATTGATGGCCTAAAAATCAACTCTACTGAAAATCTATCTGGGCTATAATCTTCGGAAGGTAGGAGTTTAGAAGCAACATTGGCTAACAAGACAGCTGCTGCATTCTGGGATCTGGGAATAGGTGAAATATTGAATGCTAAGAAATGAGATATAAGTTCTTGGACTAAAGACTGATAGTGTTTGAGGTGATTAGAGAGACAATGGATTGTATTTCGAACTTGTTTTATAACAATCTCTGAATCGCCAAACACTTTCAAATATTGGACTTTTAGGCCAATAGCTTTATATAGTCCTTGTACTAAAGCCTCATACTCAGCTGTATTATTCGTGCATTCAAATTCTAACCTACAAGAAAGCATTTTTTTTTCTCCCTCAGGGCTGACTAGAATACACCCTGCTCCTGATCCTTCACTGGATTTAGAACCATCAAAATATAAAGACCAAAATAAAGAATTATCAACAATTTTATTTACAGAATTCTCAGTAACATTAACACATCTTGAACTGTCATTTTGTGAAAAAATTTCAATTTGTGATGTGAAATTGTTTACTAAGAACGGAGATGGTTGGGCAATATAATTGCCAAAGAATGATTCAGAAGAATAATTTCCCAATATGTTATTATTAAATGCAATTGGTTGATTCTCTTGTTCGAACTCTGTGACAGTATGGGTCATGTGTTTCTCCCGATTGATTTTTATTTGATTTGGCTTACCCCTGTAGGGCAGCCACATATGAGACCAATCGGTAGAAATATACCCATGGAGCTTCTCAGACCAATCCCTGCTCAAGATTAAACCATAAAACTCAGGTATATCAGCGATTAAGATATCAATTCTTTGAACTACTCGTGGATCGGCCGATAACCTGAGAGTAAAAGAATTTATTTCCCCTAAGACTTGGACTTTGGTTCTATCTAACTGCACAATGTGAATTGAAGACTTTTGGGGTTCTATGTTCAGTTTATAACAAACTGAAGCTGGCATTATATTAGATGATGCCCCTGAGTCAATTAAACAGTTGTGTAGATTTCGATTGTAGATTTCGTAGGTTAAGAGGAAAAGAGGGGTATGGGAATTTGATCTGTCTCCAATTAGAATCGTATCAGTAGCCTCAACTCTACCAGAAGGTGGATGTCCTGAATCATTTGCAGCTTTAGCACTAGGAAGAGGAGAGGAAGGAACTGGATTTAGTTCCTTAAGAAGAAATTTCTGCTGATGTTTTAATTTACTGAGTTCAAACATGGTGATGTTTGCCTTAGTCTTCTTCATGTCATCAATAATATTGTAATCCATTGAATCCGATACTACTAACGTCTTTGATGTTGAAGGTATATTTGAGGACGATGGTTGGTTTTGAGGGACTGTTGTAGCCGGTTTCCTTGTGGGTACCTTTTCCTTTGTAGTATTAGTACCTGCACTCCTTTTCTTGGAACTTGCCTGGGCAGGTTTTAGGGTACTTTTGCTCCTAGTAGTCACAGGAAAAGCTTCTTGTTCAGTTTCGGTGTCGGAGTTAGGCAATATGAAGTCCCACATTCCATGGCATTCAACGACTTCCTCTTCCTCAATTTCATCGGATGATGTAATTGTTTCATCTTCTTCTTCTTCCTCAGGGTCTGAATCTGCATTGGATATAACATTTGGTGGTTTTGACTCATTCTTCTTAAAATTCCTAAATGGTTTCTTTGTTGAAGTTTCTGCTACTTGCTTTTTGATTTCAACCATTTCATTTGAAATTGTTTTGAGGACCTTTTGAAGACCCTCCATATCGTATGGATCTTTGGTGTTTTTCTTCTTTGAATCGTCCTTGAAAGACACTTTCTTGGATTTCCTATCTTCGAGAGCAGCTTTCTTTTCCAAAGCGGTTATATGTTTTTCCACAGCGATGGCCTCTTTCATGTTTTTGGGCAGGGTTGGTTTCGCAGCCCTATCAGCAAAAATGGCTATATTTGAAGGTAAGGCTGTGATATACCATTCGCTTCTAACTTGTTCACTTGGCTTGGAATCGGTGGGAATTTTATTCAAGAGCTTATTGAATCAGGAGTTGAACTCCTTAATTGGTTCTCTTGACTCAATTCTTAGATTTGAAAGATCATTAATGAACATGGCCAAGGATCTATCGTCGCCATATTTGGTAAGAAACTGTTCCTGAAAGATATTCCAACTGGTAATGGATCCAGAGGGTAAGGAAAAATACCAAGACCCAGCTGATCCTTGTAACGTGTAAGGGAAAAGTCTCACTACAACATCTTCTTGAGTTACTCAACTCCTTTTTAAGATTAGCCTATTAACCGACAACATGAAATTATTTATCTGTTCCCTCGACTAATGTTCGATGTCACAGTTAAACTTTGGTAACCACTTCTCAGGATAATCATGTAATGGATGTAATGGTGCAGGCATAGTGACTGCACCAGGACTGTTCCATGGATTTTGAGCCATCTTGGGAGTACCAACGTTTGCCTGTGGTGTTCCAGGTGTTTGGGGAGGAGGTGGTAATGAAGACCGAAAAGGTTGTGATGTTGAAGGTGGTGACCCCTGGTGAACAATAATATGTAATGGGGAAGTGGATGTTTGACTTCGCACTGGAGATGATGAGATGGAAGATGATGGAGAAAAGGTCTCACTATCAAAACCTTCAGTGTTCTTTTTTTCCCTTTTCCTTTGGGGTAAAGGCAACTCAGCTGGTTCAATGCCAAGTTTTTCGCTTTGAAGTCTGGTGAGAGGGTGAGGTAGGCGGAATTGCGAAGTCTGACTGCCTTGAGATACTTCAGATCTCTGAGGTGATATGGAGAAGCTTTGAAGTTTCTGGATGATAGACTGAACTTCAGGGGACTCCGGACTTAAATGTTGCAGTATGGTGTGAATATTTTGATAGTTGATCCCTCTTCTTCTCGTTTGAACATTTGGTAATTAATTACAATCGGAGATCAATTGAGGTGGAGGTGATTTATAAAGAGAATGGTCTATAGGTTTAGATTTCATTCATAGTTAGTAAAGACCCTCCTTCTGGCCTTAAAAATGTTGATGT